>JAODKC010000028.1:11724654-11776687 GCA_026777985.1 Mormyrops attenuatus
TTCCCCCCCCCCCCCCCCGGTGTCGACATACCCCATTGTTACCACACGAAGAAAGACAAACCAGCACTATGGCATTCCCATTCCCTGTAGTACCTCTCTGTGTTTAATCCCATAGCTCGCCATGCCAGATTCCCGGCAGTGCTCGGTCTGACGTTTCAAAGGAGGGTGGGGGCGGGGGGCGGAGTCTCGTTGTCACTTGGGCTCCTTCCCCAGCACCGAAGAGAAAAACACTCTTCTTGCCTGGTTTAAAAATGGCACCGGAAACACTCTTCCTTTTGAAAGTATACGGTAGCTTTAGGGTGTCGGCAGCCTGTTTTGGTGTTTGTGGTTCTTTTGAGAAGCCCTTCTGACGGCCCTGGGTTTTGATGCACATCTCCCTCCGGCCTGCAAAAGCTTGTGCAGAGACTACAGGGCCACCAGAAAACTTTCTAAAATGAGTATTTGTGATGTGTGTGTGTGGTGTCCATAACAATAAGACTCACACTTGCCAGCAGTGTCTCTCTGTTGCTACCGGCTACAGTATCTGAGAGAGTCACTGATGGACCGTGCCATTGCTTTCAGGCCAAGCGAGGGGCCATCACCGAACTGTGGGGGGCAGTGGGGATGGTGGGAATGGCCCCGAGGAGCTGCTTTTGAAGTGCACATACTCCCCAACCCGAAACAGTACCCCAGGACACACTTCCAACTCCAGCACCAGGCAGGCGCACAGGCCCAGAGGTACAACCCATTTTTTCACTAATAATCCCAAGTACACAACTAGTAAAATTAGTAGTAAATAATGCAAGTTAATGACATAGTTATCGTATTTTTGCATTAGTGGTGACGTCTGTAATTTATTGGTACTATACATAAAGGCTGTTAGTGATTTGATAAAGCAGAGATGTAAGTATTCATGCATAGTGACTGATCTTATACTAGGCACAATAATTACTAGCCACATCACTTACTAGGCACAATATTTTATTTTATTGTCTTGATTGTGCTTGATTGTTTTGCACGACACCCCAAAGCAAACTCCTTTTATGTAAAAGTATTTGGCAATAAATAAAGACTATTCTGGAATAATAGATGTCTTTCTGTATGAGCTGTAGTAGCGAAGTCGCTGTTCCTTCTGTGCGTCTGCAGATGAGGATGTGCGTCTGCAGTCCTTTGATGCGGTTTTCGTGACTGGGGTCCAAGGCAACACAGGTATATATGACCTTGATGGTAACACATCAGAATGGTGGCTCCTCAGAAAGTTGTGTTTAGTTAATCCTGATTAATTATGTAACACCCTAGATTACCGGCCCAACTCCACAGAAATCAGCCGAAACACATCCAGTAGCAACTCACCCATCAACTCTAGAGGTACTGTCCACATTCGCTGTCAAATTAATGGTTAAATAACTACTATACATTTTTAAAAATTAAAAATAGAGTTGAATATGAATATGATACGATATTACACATTTGAGCATTTTGTATGTATAATGGGCTTGGGAAGACTGGATGAAATACAGAAGAACACATGGTGCGTTACGTTATTAAACACTGTGAGATGTTTACATTCGTAATTGCTAGAGACTGTAAGCATGGCTGGGTGGATTCTTCCATCACCTAGCATCAGTAGAAAGTATCACAAGTCAGGGAACAGATCAAAATTCAAAGTTTGACTACTGAATGTGCATCGCTATCACAACACCGTAAAGTCCAAAATATCAAACATTGTAAAGCGAGGAGCATCCGTGGTTTTTTCTCCCGGTTACTTTATTTCTGCCTGATGCCTCACTTCCTCCACGTCCTGCCAGGCTCTGTGGAGCGATTCCACAGCCAAAGTGGCAGCCTGTCCAGCGATGACGTCACAGGCCTGGGCCCCAAAGTGCAGGGTGTCTACGGGGACTCCTCTCTGGGCCACCACAGCCCGCTTTCATCACTATCTCAATCCTCCACGCTGCCCTATGACTCCTCGCCGCAGAGAAGCAGCTCGCGCCCCACCCGACGTCGTCCCCCATCCCCTGGCAGCGAGATGGTCACTCTGGAGGAGTTTCTGCAGGAGACCAACACTCCCCCTGCCCCTGTGGTAAGCGAACAGAGACCCCAGCCCTCCAGAGCCTGGCTCAGATTAGAAAAAGTGACGCCGTAATATACACAGTCAAGTGTTGAAAACCAAGGCAGACCTCCACTGTACCATGTGACCATAACCATAAATGGCACAGCCACCAATGAGCACAGTCACAGACTGTCACAGTTTTGTGTCTTGATTGGTTGTAAACGAATCATACCTGACAGGATAGGTGAGGCACCAGAAACAGTACGCTCTGGGTCATTGATGACACACTCACCAGTATTTTTTTTTTGTTTTGGTTTTTGTTCGGCGCACCAGGACGGTGGAGGGAAAAAACAACATATGAACAGCACATTGGAACCCAGTAGTCTGAGGCTGTGAGACTGTGCTACCTGCTAAGTCACTGCATTCTGTGGGGCTCAGAAATGGGTATGGTTATTAAACTGGGAACTCGCAGGTTTACCAAACCATTTTGTATTTTTTTTGTCCATCTTCACCTAATACAGTGGTTCTCAATCCAGTTCCTGGTGCCCCCACTGCCAGAATGTTTTCATTCCAGCCCACACTGCTTTCAACCTGCCACATTCATTATTAGCCTATTAAGAGCCATATACACCTGATTAGGGCAGTAGGACTGGAATGAAAACAGTCTGGCAGGGTGGGCATCAGGAACAGGATTGAGAACCACTGGAACACCAGAACAACATGAGTTAAATTACAGCCTGTGTTAATTGTCAATAATTATTGGTGACTCTTTATATTAACATTTGAAGATTTTACCTGAGGTTATTTTTAAATTTTAAAATCATATTGCTGGCTGTTCTTTCTCTACTACTACTTCTTACTGCACAGTCCAGAAGCGACTTACATCTGACTGCATAACATCTATGTAACAAATAAATTATCTCGAATCTTGAAGATGTCAGGAGTAATGTAGGACCACCTGAATGCCCAGGGCACTCCTGCTAGGTATGCATGTGGGGGACCGCCCTACCCCGGTGGGCTCAGAGAGTGCCTCTCTTGGTGGCCTGGAGTATTTCTGCCTAAGTATGGGCAGGTGGGTCTGAGGGGCGAACTCTGTAATACACAGAAGCTAGTCTTAATAATTACAGGTATCAGCGTGCATTCATTAATAATAATACAATAGTATTGAGGTTGTAACAGACTGCTCTTGTGCTGAGTCACTGTCAGCTGTCATTATAAATGAAATGGCATGAGTTTGTAGTGTTGAGTCAAGACTCTACGTAATGACAGTCACATTACATAAAATGTGCAATTTACAGTTACAGTTTTATGAATGTGTGTAGTCAGGGGCCTAGCTAAGAATTCTGGGTCCCCTGACAAATTGTCACCTTGGGTCCCCCCCGCCCCAGGTCTCCCGTGATAAAGTTTGCCAAACTCCGGGGGGGGGATCACCCATGATAAAATTTGCCAACCACTGGGGACAGGGGGTCCACCTACACTACAATTTACCAAGCAAGGGTCAAATGTGCGCTGGGGTCTCTGTAATTTGCGTCCCGTATTGGGGATTTTATTGAGCTAATATTCCAGATCTTATGTATGAATCAACCCTTAGGGGGAGCAAACGTGACCGTTTTTTGGCACTGAATTTGTGACTTTTGCATGGTCCACTAGCTTTATGTTGCAGGGGGAGGAAGGACAGAGCCTCACGGTTCCGTCACTAACTCAGTGGATCATATTTCTGTTCCTGCCTCGGTACAGTAAAACCCAACGTACTAGTCACAATGGCGACAAAAATTCAGCAAATAAATAACATGAAACTCTGGTTTGTGAATACAGGAAGTAAATGAGGCAGCAGAATGGTAGCGTTCCGATTCTTGGGCAGTGCATATAAGGTCTGGCGTTAACTGCAGATTGATGTGCTGCTAGACGTGAAGAGAAATGTCATGTCAGACATGTTTCAGTGTTCAATGTGACCATGCAAACAACAAAGATCCAGGAACAAAACAATTAGTAGGACAAATAATTGAAATTTAAAAACCTACAACAGCCTGCTTGCGTAAGTGTTCAACTTGTAATTTGTGGAAGCACCTTTTGCGTTTATATAGTAGTAGACTTATTCAGAGATTTATCAACTTTGCACATCTGGATGTGGAATTTAATTACAGTCTTTCTTTTAAAAATGTTCAGGCTCCTTCAAATTGCCGTTCCATTGGTTTTCTATGGGGTTGAAGTCTGGGCTCTGACTGGGCCATTCCAAGACTTTAATCTTCCTTTTTGGGAGTCATCCCTTGCTTGACCTGCATGTGTGCTTCTGGTGGTTACTCTGTTGGAACATACAATTCCACTTCATCTTCACATTTGTTATAAAGGCCAAAATATCTTGATATTTGAAGCTAGCCATTATCCCATCTATCATGACTATGGTCCCTGCCCCAGCTAACGAAAAACTACTCCAAGGCAGCCACCACCACGTTTCACAGTCGGTAAGGTGCCATTCAGATAATGAGCGGTGTCCACTCTGCACCAGACTTATCTTATTCTTTTAAACTCCTCTTCTGATTGGTGCTTTACAGAAATAAGGTCCTGTAGATCAGTGATTCTCAACCCATGGGTCGCGACCCAAATTTGTGTCGCGGCAAGTTCAAAAAGGATCGCGAGGCAGAGTTGGAAATGTAAACAAGCAAGTTCCTATTCTGATCCACGATCAGATTTCCCAGCCCCACTCCTGGATTTAACCTATATAAATGGGTCTTGGCTCTGCAAAAGCTTAGCGCAAAACTAGCGCAAACTCAACCAATCCAGGAAGCCAAACCACAGATGCTTAATTTAAAATTCACAGGCACATCCGATCAGGTTTGTGTGATTGGCACTGCGTGCTTCATCCTAGCGTTAATTTTACGTGATGTAGGGCCGCGACTGAGCTGGCATGCTAAAAATCACGTTATGGCGCAAAAAAGGTCGAGAACCACTGCTGTAGATGCTTTGTCAGCTCTTTGCATGTATCTTGCAGTAGGATGTTAACACCAGTTTCAAGGAAATTCTAGCTACCTTTTATTTCAAGCTAATCAGGATCACATTCATTGATAACTGGTGTGTGCCGCTTGCCTCTGATCATAACTTTAAAAATTTAGTTAACCCTGTTACAGCCCTTTATGAAAGGGTATGCACACTTATTCTATTGGGGTGGTTCTAAGTTTTTTAACTTATTTGTCCTACTAGGTTTTACCTTATTTGAGAGAGAACGATATTTACTTTTCCTGTGTCACGGTCCCAGTGCAGACAGTTGCAGACACATATAGGGTCTACTGGCCCCCTCCCAGGATTCGTCCCTGTCCCAGTTTTCTGACCTTATTAGAAGTGGCTGTACTAAAACCCAGAACTTTTCCTACATGCTCATGCTATCCCACAGAGTTGGGTGATTCAGGTACAGAAAGTAAAAGTCCAGACCGGGATTTTGTTTCAACCAACCAGTTGAGCATAAAGAGTCACAGTCACAGAATACTCAGCTGGTTGGTTGAAACAAAATCCCGGTCTGGACTTTTACTCTCTGGACCTGAACTACCCAACTCTGCTATCCTGCTATGACGTACAGAGTCCATTGGCCGTGCTTATTGAATATGTCTACCATCTGTTAGTCACAGGCTAGGAAGCACATCACTGCTGATGGCATGTAACTTAGAAGCTCTTGCTATGGGCAGTACGCTGCAATATTTGTCCTACAGACATGCCAGACTATCACACCATTGCTGTAATTGTTTATTGTGCCCTTTTATTTTGGCATAGGCCAGGAAGGCTGAAAATGTACAAGATCCATCTTTTGAAATGATGTAACAGTGCCCGCAATGGAAAGCTCCTTAGTGTTACCCGATGCGCAACCATCGAATAATTTAATCATGATGGTCATTACCTCGCTGAAGTATCTTTGTTATCTTGATCTGTGAGAATTCAGTGACTGGCATGAGGTCTGCAGTGTGGCCAGATCGGCTGATTTAAATGGCCATCGTCAATTATTTAAACATTTGCTTGTATTTTCAAAAACCCATGGTATTTTTGCAGCAGATGCAAAGTACATGTGCATAGTCGAAGTAAGGGGTGTGGGAGTGTTTAATTGCCTTGTTTATGCTTCCCCAAAGCGGGCTGGAGTGTTTATTTAAAGGCCATTTAGTTAATTAGATTGTTCTGATATTTGTTGGGGACCGCTGGTGCTGTAAACTGATTTTCTTGAGCATGAATCTGATTAGTGATGCTGAGAGCTGTGTGTGTGAGATGCTACATGGGGTCTGAGGCACCTTTTCACCTTTCACTTCCTTTCTGAGTGACAGCTTTCAGCATTTTAAACACAAAGTAGGAGAATGTCCATCTCAATCAAAGCAAACACATTAGAGATAATGCTCTTTGTTGCGTTTGTTATATGTTGACTTTATGAATTATATCCGTGGACAGACACTTTTTGGCAAAGCCCGTGGTGACAAACAGCTGCTGAGTTGCTGTGCTGTCGTGCTCCAGGTACAGAGCTGCGGCCACGAGGACCTGGTGACCGAGTACTTTATCAAAGCTGGAGAGAGGTCTGGAACCGGCCAACCGGCACCCCTGAAAGACGGAGCAAAGGCCCCCACCAGTTACGTCAGCCCCACTGTGAAAGCTTCAGTCTCCGGTGAGGGTAGGGCACCCAAGCCAGGACAGAGTGTCAAACCCAGCATCCGTCAGCCAGAGAACCACATCCCACCCAACTTCCGGGCAGGTGGTGGACCCCAGCGGTTTCCCAACACCCGAGCTTCCAGTGGCAGTCTGCACCGGGCCTTTAGTCTAGCATCGGCCGACCTCTTGCATGCCAGCGGACCTGACAGTTACCAGCAGGAGGGCGACCCTCCCCAGACAGGGGGTGACCCAGCCCAGGCAGATGTGGTGAGGAGGGGTGGGACCGTTTCCCGAGAGAGGCCTCAGTCAGCCCGGCTGGCGGGCCCCTTCAGTGACTCCAGTGAGGTGGGCCATCACTCTCTGGATGCCCGCCGGCTGTCCTACGCCCCTCCCAAAGCGGAGCACTCCCTTAGCCCCCGACACCATTCCTCTTCTGCCTCATTGTCTGCCAGCCGCGGAGAAGCCAGGACGCACTCACGCCAGACCGCATCACATCACCGTGGAGAGGTGGCCATGGTCACACCGGTGCGGGCGGTGATGGCCATGCAGCAGGAAGAGAGGGACGAACCCAGAGACATCCGTCGGACAGAATCTCCTCTTGCGAAGAAACAGGAGGGAGGTGGGGGCATCTCCAGCACGGAGGAACCCCCCAAGAACACCCCCGGGTCTCCTGATCCCAGCAGTGATGCACAAACCGTGTGGTATGAATACGGCTGCGTATAAGCTGCTGAGAAGAACGTGTCATGCTCATTTACAGGAGACCTCTGTTCAAAACCTGTGTGTGTTTATCTGTGTCCAACTGCCACATGAACAATCATTTCTGTCTCCATCATTATTTATAAAGCATGTAAAAAGTGATATCATCTACTGTAAATAATTGAATAAGTCAGTGGGAAATTGATCTTATAAAACAGTATTTATTTTCATTTAAAAAGAGCATGTAAGCTACATCAGACAGTACAGCACATACCAGTGTGGTCTCCATATTGTTTTTCACGATGTGATGCTGTTGTTTTGGCTCTTGATCTGCAACTTATGTCAATCCTACAAGAAGTCGACTTTCAGTTTACGAAAGTATTGGTGGAAATTTCTGAGCCAGTTCAGACCACTAAATGGCAGATTATATAAAGGAGTGTTACACATTGTACCAAGCATCCGGATATTCATTAGACTCTCGTTCTTAAATGTTAAGAACCTGGATTTTATGAACCTTTTACAGAACTACAGCTTATCCGGAAGTCACAGCTTCCACGAGTGACAAAGAAGCTACTGTTTTTCACCGTTATCACACCCACGCAACTGTTAGGCATACTTAAATGATCTCACGGCATGAAAACCAACAGATTATGACATCTGGATGACACTTGATCAAGTGAACCTTATCTGTGGGTGGGTTGATAATTTCTTTTCTATCCATCCATCTTCCTACTGCTTATGCCGTGCAAACCTCACATTTAGTAGTAAGTGACACTGTAACTAGATCAGGCAAAATGATGACCTGATAGTTTATGTCAAATGTTGGTGTGTAGTAATATCAGTTATTGAAGTGTAAGATGAGAGGAAATTTCTCAGAATATATGTGTGTTATTTGAGACACCTCTGGACTGGAGATTCAGCTTTGTGTGCACAGCACGACTATTCATGTTCTATTCTGATTCAGAAAAACCAAAGTTTGGGAATGAAAGAATACCCACTCCCAGTATAATCGCAGCGTAATTACAACCTCGAGCTGCTGTAGCAGAGGGCAGTGTTTGTCCATCTTATTGACGACCTCGGGACCTGATTACTGGAAATGTCTCCCGCTCTCTGAAATGTTCTTTTCCTGTTTGCTGTGGGTTTTCTCTCTTCCCCGACCGATGAACTCTGCTCAGATTTCAAAGCTGCTTTTATGGGCCCGGGTGCATAACTGACAGAGAGACCGTGCCTTTTAAATCTCCGCAGGCCATATCTTGGCAGGGAAAACTTCACACCATATTCCCTGTGTTCAGGCCAATGATTGCTCTGCATTTTTCTGATGTTTGTTTTGTCCAGAGCTGAAATTGTGCACAACAATATATTTTCTTGTAAATACTATGCAGTGATTTAAATATGTTTAAAGCGCTAAAGCAGGGGTGGGGAACCTGTTCCATCGAGGGCTGGGTTTTTAGAATGACCTCTCAATCAGCCAATAATAAAGCAGTGGTTCTCCACTCCAGTTCTGGGGACCCAGTATTATTAGCTGATTGGCTGAATTTAGGAATCAATGCGGCAACAAGGTGTTTTTTAAAGCTGCATTGCAGTTAATAGGCTTGTACTGTAATTTATAAGTACAGCCCACAGAACTGAACTTGTGTGTGTTTGTGTATGTGTATGTGTGTGTGTGCTTTTTTTTTCTTGTTGATTCAATACAATATTGCAGTGTTTACTGGTTATTGTGCATACCACAGTCTTTGCAACTAAATAGTTTTCAGATGGTTACTGTTATAAAAAAATACAGTATCATGTTCTTTATCTTGAGTAAAATGCACTGCATATATTTCAATAATATAATTCAAATGTGTGATGGTTTTACAGCTGTCCACGTGACAGATTTAAATGTCACTGCGAATTTTTAATCCTGCTGATGACACTGTCAGAACTTACCTTCAGAAGAAAGTTATGAATGATGGCTCCGATGCACTTGTTATACCAAAAGTGTAGAAGTATAGATGCTGTAAATTTTCCCAATTTTAGAAGATGTGTACTTTTAATACAAATTGTGTTATATATGTATTACAAATGGTGCAGGATTTTCAGTAGTCTTGTCTGTGCAGATCTGCTGTAAGAATTGTAGAAAGGCGGTGAGAAAATTTGAAATGTTATTCTGACACTGAACGTCTAACACATCAAATGTCAGATCTCACTTGTAGTTCCGTCTCAACACCTGCTGCATCTGTGAACGATCCCAGCAAGAATATTTTTTGTTAAACTCCAGCAAGATTTGTAATAAAGATGTGTTTGCATTTTGTGTGTTGTTGCACTGCATGTAAAGCAAATTTTAAAACTGCACGCGAATAAAACTTAGATATTGGTGGGTAAAATAAAGTAATAGTTTTTGTCGTTCCTTTTTTTTTAGTGATACGTCAAGACCCATTGTATCGTTCATTGTAAATTGAAACGTCATGTCGTCACCAAAAGTCCACGATGGCTGTTATTTTAATAATATTACATGGAAAATCAAAATGTAATATACCACAATAGTTAATTGAGCAGTGTGAATTTTGAAGATAAAACCCCGGGGGTGTGACTAAGACTATAGTCATGAGTGGGCGGATTTAGGCAATCATGTTCAAGACCTGTGCTGAAAGTTTGATCGTATCACTTTATTCCAGGAAATGCTCTACAACATTTTTGGCGCCTCGCCAAAACACAAAAGAGTTTCCTACGAGTTGTGAAACGTGAAGCGGCTGTTTGTCGGTGTCACATTGGGAAACGCGAAGAGCCGCTCATCCGGCGCCGGCGATCACGGACGCGGACAGCCGCGGAGAAGCCGGTCCCCCCACTGCAGATGCCTGTAGGAAATGCGAGACGGGAAGGTGCCAATTCTCTTTTTCTTCATTTACGCAGACGGTATTCTGTGTTTTGCATCTAAGCCGCCCTAGATTATTTCGGAAGCGAGCATATTGATTAAAATGATAAATCAATAGATGTGTTTCCTGTGCTGCAGGTGTCTGTAGGAGAAAATGCATGAAGTACTTTTAACACGTTTTGTTAAAAAGTACAGTTTGCATTGCAGGTTAAAAGATGTGCGTTTCGTGGAAAATGCGGTACTTCATTGTCATGCAGTTCTGCTTGCGGCGCAAGTCTGAAAATACGGCAGGGCTGCCAACTTCGGTCAGCAGGCTGGCGTGATATTTTCGTTTCGAGGCAAGTCTGCACTCACATGTTTGTAAGACTTTTACTGCCTTGTAAATAGTCTGTAGGGTTTGCAAACTGCCCGACGTTTTTGTGTAGCTAATTTTAGGTTTATAATAATATAGATTTGCCGTAAGATTTCTTGCGTGAGAGTATGAAAACTTGAGAGTAGGCGACCCAGATGCGGCGAATGTGGGGAAGAGCGTCTGCCTTGATGTAAACTTTATTATTATTATTTTTTTTAAACTGCCCACTTTCACCGCATGGGCCCCAGATGCGTCTCCTCGGCTCGTCACAATTTGGTTGAAGTCTCGTTCTTTTATTCTACACTCTCAGAAAAAATGGTACAAATTTGTACCTTTGCTTGTCACTGGGGCTGTACCCTCAAGGGTCTGCCAATTGTACCCTTAGCTGTAGGTAATTGTGCCTTTTAAGGTACAGAAATTGACTCTGAGGAACATTTCTGTACCATTGATGATACATTGATTCTGTTTGTACCTCCGGCATGTTCCTTAGAGTCCATTTCTGTACCTTAAAAGGTACAATTACCTTTATATAGCTAAGTGTACCATTGGCAGAACCTTGAGGGTACAGCCCCATTGACAAGCAAAGGTACAAATTTGTACCCTTTTTTCTGAGAGTGTACCTTTATATAGGCTAGACTCCCTACTTAGAATAGGTTTTAATATTTTAAGTGGATCGTACAACTTCTGTCATGTTTATATCGATGTCTATCGATACCTGTCCTAAATAATCTAATAAATCTAAATAAATCTGAATATCATCATCTATCGGGTAAAAGGTGGAAGTTAAGTGTTTCTTTTACTCCAGTTTCCTGTAACGTTAATGGCACTGTAATTATGGCATTTAGTGCTAATTAGGCTCTTTTCGTGAATTCTTTGTGGACATTTGGCTACCTTTCTTGGGGGGAAAAAATCCAGCGTAGATAGTCCATTGGGTATGTTGGATAGTTTAAATAGTTCGTCAGTGTTGTATCTTTGCTTTCTTACTTAGATGGGTCCTTTATTGTATCTGCAGAGTTTTTTTGTGATATAAGTATACATAATTTAAAGGTGTACTTAACTGGTTCTCACACACATTGGTTTAAACCTTTTTTTTTTTACTCCAGTTCAGGTAATTCAGAGATTTTCTTCAGTAATACATCACTAGGATTAATTGCTGTGATTATCTGCAGAACTATTAATGAAAATGTTTGTCACCTATTTATTCATCGTGTACGTGAGCTACAGTTCTGTCTGCATGGCTTAAAGGCCGAAATAAAGCTGTAGTATTTCTCATTACTTGCCATTCTGAATTTATTGTACTTTTAGAGGAATGCACAATGTATTGGGTGATACCACCTGACTGGTGTAGATTTTCACCCAGTTTGCATGTGAAAAGCATGCTTTAATGGAAATGACGATTGTAATAATAATAATAATAATAACCCTGCAGTGTTGTAATAAACAAAATCTGGGGACAAGACCTCAGTTATTTGCTAAACATCTGTAAATAACCAAGGTTACATTAACCTCCCCTATTTTTAAGTAGCTTTGGAAAAAACTCATTAGTAAATTTTTATTATAATTTAAAAACACATTTTTCTCTTCTTTGGGGTAAAAAAAAGATATAAAATGTATTATCTCCCCACCTCCTCAGTGTTTTTTAGCCACCAGCCCCTGCTGGTGAAGAATGTGGTAATTTACCTGTCTACAGCATGACAAAAGATCACAAGATATGACCCCCATCTCCTGCGGGGTGTTGACGCGCACCAATGCAGGGGCCACTTTTCAGCCACTCTTTCAACTCCAGCATCTTGTTAATCATTAATTTGATTAATTTAGCTACAAAAATATTCAGTCATTGGTGGAGTTATCACTTTATCCATTCTTGCCGTTATGAAACATAAAAAACTAAGACATTAAACAGATCTCATGGAAGAACAATTGTTTTGTACTCATCCCTGCAATGTGAGAAATGATTTTAGAAGCACAGTATTAGTGAATCTCACGTTCAATCATGTGGGCCACTTCATAGCAGAAGAATACAGGAAGTAGTATTGATGTCTTTAAATACCCCATTTATCGCTGTGCGCTGTAACAAATAGAACTGAGAAGTCGGGCAACGGAAAACGCTATTTTGAGGACATGGGAAGCATTGAAAGACTCAGAGAGTTAAGTTGCTTTGATGAACAAAAATGTATATCGGTGAACAGAGGTAGCTTGTTAGAAAATCATATAAATATCACCTTCTACAAACCCCCAAGAAATCCCAATGGAAAGTTGGCTTATTTGTTTTCATAGGATTTATGTTTTGCACAGATCTGAGGATATCGGCACAACAACATTCAAATATCAAGAATGTTTTGTGGACGATTCCCTGAGGAGGGAGTAGAAATCATGTTGCAATTAAAGGAAGAACAGACAGAAGGGAATAAAGTTGAAGGTTACAGAAAAACAAGTTTCAATTTATAATGTACCAAGTGGATAATCCTAAAGCCATATGCAAAAAAATGCACAAAGCTTGTGTGTGCAATTAGTAGGTATTTTAACCAAGTAATGTCAGAAATTGCGCTGAAGGACTCAATTCTTAATGTATCTGAATGATTTGTAGTATAATTTACTCTTCTGAATTTCACTAATTTCTAGAAGTTTCCAATGCGTTTAGATTTTTAACTATTAATTAGTGCTGTCAAACGATTAAAATTTTTAATTAGATTAATCACAGGGTTGCTGTGGATTAATTTCGATCAATCACGATTAAATATCATTCACTTTTAATCTATATTAATCGCATTTAAGGTACCTCAGTTTAAATGGTCTTTATCTTCGTTCACTTACAATTAGCCTGAACTACCGTAAATCCGACAAATAAGCCGACTAATCATGGAATCCAATTCTAGCCTGGTTAATTGCCATTATTAACAATATCAGTTAACACATTACGCACGGTGCTTTACGTATAAAACTCCGTAGCAACACGTCCACAGATAAGTTGGACGGTATAGCGTGTGCGACCGATTTAATGAGCCACAAATGAGTAGTGCTTAAACAGTATAAAACTACAACTTTCCCTTCTGTTGATATAGGGCGCAGCCATCTTGGATTCTGAACTCGGGATCCTCAGTGCTGCTCCGAGATATTTCTCGTATCTCCGAGAAACGGGAGTGCGCATGTCATCACTTTTGGCTTCAAAACTCGGAATCCGACCCGGAATACGAGTTCCGAGGGCAAATGGAGCGCACCAAAACTGCCCGTAACGCGTTGACAGAGACCTTTCAGGGATTTTGAGTCATTCTGTGCTGCAGATGGGTTAATTGCGTTAAAATTTTAAATCAGATTAATCATGATGATGGATTAATCCGCGTTAACCCGTTAATTTTGACAGCCCTACTATTAATACATTATTTTCAGTTTCACCTGACAAATTCTGTTGCCACAGTTACTGACCTGATTGTACTGCATAGTAGACCTGCACAATGTGTGATGTTACTGCAGCTGTCACATCACAAGGACCACGATAGTCAGTTGAGTTGAGATTAGGCTTGGGCAGTATCTAATTTTTCATTCTGTACAGGCATTATACCACAGTCTATGATAATGTGATGGTATTTTCAAAAGCAATCAGGCCTATTCCAATATTTTGAAATCACAGCAATAAATCTCCCCTCCTTCCCCCTTGAATATCCGAAATACCCTGGTATACTGTGTTATTGTAATAACACTCAAGCCTAGTTGAAATCATCAGTAAATTATGCTAAAACATTTTTAGTCTGTCATAGGAAACAAAACTTAGGAAGTTTTACAATTTTAATGGTTGTTCCTATTCAAAATTATCTAGTATATGTAAAAAAAAAAAAAAAAATCAGTCTGTAGTTTACCACCGTTGCTTTTTCCGCATGTGGTCTCCAAGCCAATCATAATCATTTTCTTCCTTGCTGCAGGACTCACTCAAAGCTTAAACAGTGTGGCACATATGTGAGAAATTTAACAAAATAAGTGAGGAGGAGAAAAGTGAACAAGAACTGGTGACCAAAAGACATTAGTCTTCCACTGCATGCAAATATTTTGAATTCCGTAAAAAAGATATTGAGCAAAAGTGATTCGTTGGCACTGCTTTGTGTTGCCGCTACTCGCAACAACACCACCAACTTGTCTGATAGAACATATCTACCAATAGAATCTATTTTCTCTATAGTTCATTTTGGGTGTTCCTTTGCTTTACAAATATCGCAAGCATTTGTCTGATTAAAGAAATCCCGTAAGTATAAATCCTGTATAGCCGACAGGAATTATAAAATTAAATAAAAGCTACTTTATGTGGAAACGTAGTTCCAAAAAGGGTGTTCAACTATTATGAAGTCTCCAAGCTTTGTGGTAAATGTGTTTCGCATTACAGTCATTATTAAGCATTTGCTTGTTTATTTGATTGATAGATTTGCTTATTTTCGTCCACATCTAGATGGTCTTTATTTTTACTGTTGCTAGATTTTGGGGGTGCTTTAGGAAAAGTTGATGTGGTATTAAGTATTTGTGAAGGAAATGATGGAAGGCTTATGCGATGAGTTTCACCCTGATTTGTTTTCCTTCCTCTATCACTAAAATGCCTGCAATGTATAATTTGGTTCCCAGTTGAAATCAAGATAACCCAACTTGTTTGCCACTTCTTTAAATCTTCTTCTTAAATCAGGAAAATCATTTGCCTCTTCTGATGACAAAAAACTGTGTTTAGACAGAATTCTTCTCAGAGCAAATGCACGTTCACCAAGGAGAACCAAAGATTTGTAAACATTGCTTGGTGCATCCCTCAATCTATTTCTCTATTTTCAAAATTATGATGCACGAGTACACTTAAGAAATCCAATTTTGTTACTGAGGTCATTTTTTCCCCCTCACCCAACTGACTATTGACTAAAAGCCCAGCTGCATCATTCAGTCGGGGTCAATTACTGGGGGACCTGGAAATCCAAAACTGCAAATCATTACCTGGATACGTAATTGCACAAGCTGTACTTGTTCATCATGTGTGTAAACAGAGATTACTTGCCGGGAAGTGTGCAGGGTGCTGTACGATGCGGGCATTTGTGTGATGCATGCTGTAATGAATCAGTTGATTTATGTGCGTGGGAGGTGAACCTGGCATCCATTAATAAAAGTCCATGACCACTACCTGGAAGCCAGATCCTCATACCTGGCATTTCTACATAAAACAGCTGGGGGGCAGTATGGATCAAATCGTCTGTGATACTGAGCAACTAGCTGGTTTCAATAAAGTGGGGTATATGGTTTCTTAGCAAATGCTTTAATCAGAAGTGACTTTTTTGAGTTTAACTTGACTTTTTGTGGTGTTGCAGATGTATTTTGCACAATATATCCAATTAAGAGTGTTCTGCTTTTTTTTCTTTTCTTTTTTTGGAAACATTGACCAGTTGCTATATTTGTGCAATTAGTCCGCCTCCTTTTGGTTTCGTGAACTAGATCCGGTTTTAGCCTGAGGCAGATCTCTGTGACTTCCCATGCCATTCTACTGGTTTAATCCATGTTTAGACGGCACACTTGCAGTTTCTAGCTGCAGGTCCAGTTTTTAAAATGGCAGTCGGAGCTTCGCAGGGTGAATCACACTTACAGCTGCGTTCTTGGGGCACAGAAATCATAATGACCCATTTATGATGCAGCATGGAAATGGTGCACCACTGTACCGGCAAAAACCATTTACCCAGGAAATGTGATAACAGCCTGTGGCTATAGGTATGGCTTTAGCTTCGGTTGTACATCAAACCCCCCCCCACAAAATGGACTGTTGCTATTCTGACTACATTAACGTGAATGTACCATAATGCCCTGTTACAGATGATGTTTGGCAAGTAGGTAAAATACTTTTATGCTGGTGTTACCCTTGCATTACCTTTCAAATGAGGTTTGATTTACTCTCAACTGGGAAATTAGTTCTGCTTATTGCCGTTGCACAACACTGCGCTATAAAACATGTCGCACAAGCATAAATCCAACCATGAAGTGGGATGCATTTGTCCTAAGCACAAAAATTGCTGCATGCACAGTACATCTTCCTGTCAGCTTTTGAAACCGCATCAGCTGACCAGCCTCCAGATATCGGAAAGGATCATTATGGTCCCACTTGTATATGCTTTATGGTTGCTTTGTATGGTAAAAAAACTTGATATTGGGTTTTTGAACGTTTTTTCTCATTAGATACTGCTTGGTAAGTATGGTCTTTGTGATGCGATCATTGTGCCCCAATCCAGATACTGTAAGCTGTCGTTTTAACTTTAGTAGTTTTCATATTCTTCGCAAAGACACATGGGGGACCTACTAAGACTAACAGATCACAGGTTTCTTGTAACTAATATTGGGCACATTCTGGAATTGAAAACACATTTTAGTTTGTTTTGTGTAATCAATTGTATCAAATTACACTGGAAAAAATATAACTGGAAACAATTCTTTGGAGCCCCATTATCTAATTGCATCATTGGTTTTGGTAACTTTACTTAACAGACAAAAATAATGTAGTAGTACACTCTTACTTAATATATTAATTACCCAGTAACTAAGTGTTAGTTACGTACTGATCGATGTTCGTTCATCATTAGTCAGTCAAAATGGTTCCTGTATTATATGCAGTTTCTATATTAGTTCTTGTTTTGTACCCGAGTAGTAACTTCTTGTTTTCGTAAGTTGTGGTCACTGAAGACAGACATAAATATTGCTTTTGTCTTTCAGACACCAGTGGAATGGACTTCAGGACTCTTGTATCTTATTTTCTGTCCCTCTTCCTAGTTTGAGGATTAAGAAGGGAGACTGGGAAATCTCCATGAAGTTATGGGAACTTTGGAGAACTATATGAATTGCACCCTCAGCTATGAGATTCACCGATACCTATTTTCTGCAGTCTACATCCTTGTGCTGCTGGTTGGCCTTCCTGCTAACCTGTACTCCCTGTACCATGCATGGCAGCAGCTGCGGGCACGCAATGAGCTGGGCGTGTACCTGCTGAACCTGACCGTCTCCGACCTGCTCTACATGGCCTCGCTGCCCCTCTGGCTGCAGTATGTCTTCCAGGGTGATAACTGGAAGTACAAGGAGTGGCTCTGCCAGCTCTGCGGCTTACTGCTTTATGAGAACATCTACATCAGCATCGGCTTCCTCTGCTGCATCTCCATCGACCGCTACCTTGCCATCGTCTACCCCTTCGGTTTCGCCAAATTCCGGACCATGCGGGCAGCCGCTATAGCCAGTGCTCTCATCTGGCTGAAGGAGCTGGCTGTGGGCGTGAACTTCTTCAACCACAAGGAGCTCACCCCAGCTATGACCAACCAATCGGTCTGTTTCGAACATTACCCAATGAAAGACTGGGAGAAGCACATCAACCTCTATCGCTTCTTTGTAGGTTTCCTGTTTCCTCTCTGCATTCTGTCTGTGTCGTACCTGCGTGTCCTGCGGGCCGTGAACAAGAGCGTGGGAACCCAGAGCTCGCAGAAAAAGCGCATTAAGCAGCTAGTGAGCAGCACCATAGTAATCTTCCTGGTGTGCTTCTCACCTTACCACCTCTTCCTGCTGGTGCGCACCGTGTTTGAGAAGAATTGCCACTTCATAGAGAGCATCTTCAACTACTACCACTTTGCGCTCGTTCTCACCAGTTTCAATTGTCTAGCTGACCCTCTGCTTTACTGCTTTGTTAGTGAGAATGCCCAGCGCGACATCCAATGGGCTCAGGAGTCCTGCTTACGGTTGGTGTGCCGCAAGCGTGTTGGCTACCCCGATAACACAACTGATGGCCCCGTAACAATACAAAATAGCACTGGAGTGATACTGGTAGAGCAACAAGCCAAACAGGACTCTTACAGGGACAATCAAAGCTAGGCTGAGCCTGGCAGCTGCACTAATGTGCTGAACTGGCTTATAACAAAAGATTCATCAGAAGATGGTCATGCAATCAAACATTGGGACTACAATAGTATTTCACCTTTTAAGCTTGAGTGACGTGTATTTTAATGGTCGTTCTCAGGGATTTCTGGCTTCCTACCACATATCGTTATGGTGTCTTTGTACATTTGCTTGTCACCGGGGATGTAACCCTCAATGGTCTTCTAATTGTACCCTTAGTTGTAGGTAATTGTAACTTTTTAAGGTAGAGAAATGGACTCTGAGGAACACTTCTGTACCATTGATGGTACATTAATGATGTTTGTACCTTCGGGATGTTCCTCAGAGTCCGTATCTGTACCTTAAAAGGTACAATTACAAGGGTACAGCCCCAATGACAAGCAAAGGTACAAATTTTTAGCCTCTTTCTGAGTGTAGATTTCCACACCTTGAATCAGCCATGTTCTTGTCATGGCATTACCAGTCTGTGCAGAAGGCCAGTCTTCCACAGTGGGCCTTTTCTAGAGCTTTGCTCCATCTATGTTTGTTCAAGTAGATGATGATTGTGTAGGTCAGTAATGTTTATTTTTACGCTGTATCTTGAACAAGCCATGAGAATGCTGTCTGATATTTCAAGCAATCTTGCATAAGGTTTTCAAAATAATGAGTGTCAAAAGTAGGATTAAGCATCAGTTGTATAGGAACAAATTGTGAGAATTGAATGGGCTGTACTACAGCTTTCAAGTGCTTAGGGCTTTTCAGTCTTTATTTTGATCTCAGGTGTTCGGAAATCATACTATGACTTTAGTCTATAACAGTGTTTCCCAATGTGGTCCTAGGAGACCTATAGTTTTTGCTCCCTCCCAGCTCCTGATAGGGAGCAAAAACGTCAACTGTCCATGGGTCCCCAAGGACCAGATTGGGAAATGTACCCTGCCTCATGCCCTGTGCTTCCTGGTTTAGGGGCTCAAAGGTCCCTGTAACCCTGCACTGGGTAAGCAGCCATAAAAAACAGACGGGTGGCCCTTGAGACGTTGTCCAGTTGCTGGTCAGGCTGGTCAAACAAACTAAGCACCTGGTTACCAGACAAAGGAATTTAGGAAGATCCTTCCGTTCTAATTCCAGGAGTTTACAGTCTACCAAAAACCAACAGCACAGGTACTTTAATATTAGAGAATTCTGCACCGAAGGGAAATAAGGCAGCCAACAGATATACTCACAAAGAGTGTGTGGGGTGAAAGCTGTGGTTCCCCAGCAGGCTGTGTAACCTAGATGATTTTGCAAGAGCTTTGGCACCCTGGGGGAGGCAGAGAACATCGGAAGTGGAGTAACTGGGCTATTTCAAGCTATTTTACGAAGGTCAAATGTGTAGAAACTGACCAGACTGAATGACTGTGGTTGCTAACTGCATTTTGAGAGTATTTGATACTTTGATACTTTGCCTCCAAGCCAATACTTTTGGTTTTATAGAATAAGAGTAGACAGTGAGCAAAGCACGGTCCCTGCCCAGCTCTGAGTAGTACCGTAAATACACGTCACATATGTGAAAGTATTATAGATATCAAGCTTGGGTATAGGAGTTCGAATCCTTCAGCGTTTCCTGGAGGAAAATATTTTAATGCACAGCAAAGGGTCTACTTTAGAAACATTCACATTACTATAAGCATCTTGTGAATTACTAGCTTTTCATTGTACAGCCTCAATATAAGCTAGTATATAAATATATATGTATAGTGTCAGTATGTTTGTACTTTTAACCATTTTGAAATGTCATTTATTTGCATAATTACTTTTGTATGTGTCTTTCGCTGGCTTTTAGTTCTGCATTATGGAAATGCTATAATGTCCTTGGAATAATTGTCCAAACTGCTTACCCAGGTAATGCACATTTCTGCCATTGTACATTTTTAAGGGATTTGGGTAGGAGGTAATATTATGTAAAAAAATCTAATAAATTATAAAGTTTCTTCTTAAAAAAAAAAAAAAAAAAACAAAATAAAAATTTTTACCATAACAGAACATTACTGT
Organism: Mormyrops attenuatus; assembly: GCA_026777985.1. NCBI lineage: Eukaryota > Metazoa > Chordata > Actinopteri > Osteoglossiformes > Mormyridae > Mormyrops > Mormyrops attenuatus. Next base: position 11,745,085 of record JAODKC010000028.1, read on the forward strand.
GTTTGTATTCTCTGCTGTTAGAAACCTATAATATTGTATTTCTACTGCGTGGCCTTTTCAGTGCTAACATTTTCATATTTGAGCATATAATTAAATGCATGCATACTGCCAACACATATTTTCTGCCACTGTTGCAGAGGAACAAGAAGATAAGTGACTGTCATTTTCACTGACGTTTTATTACTGTACAGGGTGGTATGAAACCAGCTATGGTCAATGGAGAAGAAATTTGTGTGTAGTTCAGCTGATATTTCTGCTTTTACTGAAGAGGACCTGATGGTATACTGGTAGAGCAGTAGCCAGTCATTGCTCTGGGCTGGTAATGCGGTGTGGGGTTTTTTCATGATCTTTCTGCATGTGCTTGTTAAGAGCAGTCAGTTCCAGTGAACCTCAGGTTATGCATTTTTGTATATTTTGTCATATAATCCTTATATACTGTATAACATGACAGGTGCAGTAAGAGCTTTGTCCTCAATGAAAACAGAAGTCAGGGAAACCTGCACAAACAGGCTGAGTAAGACCCTGGACGTCATGGTGGATTAACCCAGTCCTGCCTTGACTCGCTCATCATCAGTGACTTCACTTGCCTGCTGATCTCTGGTGTGTATATGGTGACCGACAGCTACTCGTCTGCTCAGTAAGGCTGAATCACAGCTGAGCAATGTGACGCTGTCCCTTGCTGTCACTGGTTATGAAAGAACAGTCTTAGGCCTATTGTCTATCTTATGAAGTTCAGGGCTGGATGTACCAATATGACAATCACTGTACTCTCCTTCCCTTTGCTGAGGGAAGTCATTGTCACAGTGACTGTTTACTGCTTTGTTCCAGCTGATGTTAATGCACACAATGTTTTCAAAGAAGAACAAACAGAAGTATTATGAAATGTCAACCATGATATTTTTAGTATATTGCAATGATATATTGATTTGATAATATTTGGTGCAGTCAGATTTTTTAAGAGATATGATTTTTTAAAACAAATATACAGCTGCTGTTTATTGTATCTCACAAAATGTGAGGGATTTTCATTGTAAGTGCCAGGAGGGTGAAGGCTTTGCATTGACTGGTGAAACTTGACAGAAGAACGTATCAACTCTACAGGTATGAACCGTGGCTGATTTGATGGAATTGTAGTTTATGCCACACAACTGGAGAAAATCAGACCCTCAGATTCTGTCTCACAGGGGACATCGGTAAAAAATGATCATATTTGTTCTAGCAGCCTTTAATTGGCCACATACAGTATCTGAATTAAAAACCTTATATCTGATTATCATAAAAACGTCTGCGCTGCTTGTACTGTATGGATTTACTGGTCTTTGCTTCTTCTGTTAGCAATATTTAGGTGTATTTAATGTGGTATTTTTGCACCGTCATTGCTACTAGATATGACTTGGTACACATGCAGATTAATAATAACTTTTATTTGATTATATTTTTCACGATACATAAGGTTGCTGTACAAGCATAATATCAGTAATAAAATCAACACTAAAAGTTTTAACAGCATTAAAAAAGAAATAACATAAAACAACAACATGGTCACAACAATGTGATTCAGAAATGGGTGCAATCTGTGATAGATATTGTGAAGCTACAGTATGTATTTTTGCCAGTGTTGATGTAGACCCAGTGTGGAATAGTCGATTGTTGTTGGGTCTGAGAGACGTGCGATGGGGGTACTGGGGGCAGAATGGAAGCGAGTTTTGTAGACATGTAGAGTTGCATATCATCAGCATACCAGTAACAATGAATGTTAGTAACCATTTCACATTTGCGAGGGTTAGAGACGGAAGATCCCGGCGAATGTGAAAATTCATGAATAATACTTGTGCACCCATAACCTCAACTCAAAAGTCTGCAAGCCTGAACGATAATATAAAAAGTCTATTACCAATTTCTAAACACACAATACTGTATTGTACAATTGCATGTCAAATTGCTTTATTTCCTATCTAGACCTTTTTTATATGAAATACAATCTAAGTTATGCCCCTGTATATACTGAGTAACTACTGTACACGCTGGGAACAGTACATTTTAGACCCATTATTAAACATGCAAAACTAACAGCACTGAGAAGTTTAAAAGTCACTGCAAGCAATGTGAGCTTGGTTACCGAGACAAAAATGCACGGTGTACCCACACCAAGACTTTTAATATCAAAGATATAGTGTGTACTTACACTAACAGATATTATGTATTACTAATTTTTATTATTTATACGGTGTCATGTAATCTGAATCTTTTTCAGTATTGTTTTTGGCTTAGGCATCATCTGTAAGATCCTGTTTAATTGTTCACGGGCAACTCGGTAATAACCAAAACTGCGAATGGCATGTTCGCAAATGTGAAGGGGTTACTGCATGGTGATGGAGGATAATGCCAAGGGAGAAAGGTAAATGATGAAGAGGAGTGGCCCTAATACTGAACCCTGTGGAACTCCATGTCGAACTGCTGAATTCTCAGGTAGCTCTGTATTCCAGCATACTGTGTCCCATCAGAGAAGTAGGAATCAAACCATCAATACACAGTACCATGGACTTCAATGCTAGCCAGTCATTCCATAATGAGTTGGGAAATAGTGTCAAAAGCTGGTTAATGAGGATAAGGATAGAGAGTAGACCAGTTGGCTACGTGGAGGTCATTAGTGATCTTAAGAAGGGCAGTATGAGTGCCGTTTAGAGTGAAAATCAGACTGGAATAATACAAAGACATTAATATTGTCAAGGTAAAATTGAAGTTTAGATGCAACAACCCTTTCAAGAATATCAGAATTGAATGGCAGATGGAAATACGTTGATAATTATTAAAACCATCAGGGTCTGAAGCCAAGTTTTTTAACGGTAGGTCTAATGAGGGAAACTTTCAGTGTGGGGTGGGGGATTACCAGTAGTAAGTGAGGCACTATGAAGGTTATCAAGGAAATGATAGTAGGTAAGCACGCTGTACCTAGTCTTGTAGGCACAGGATCCAACTCACAGGTTGATGCAGTGGACTTATGAATAATTAGCTCAGATAAATGAATATTATTTGGAAGGCTGAAGTTACATAGTAGTTGGTGGTAGACCCAAGGGCCTTGCTGATGGTATAAAATTAGCTCAGATATGATTTTCAGTTAGAACACTGAAGTCACATAAAACGATGGTTGGTGACAGACCCAAGGTGCTCGCAGATGGTAGATCACTTTGAATAGTTTTTGAAGAGGCAAACTACTGATGAATTGTTGCAGTTTCCTGATAAGAAAACTCCACACATCTTTCAGTGGAAAGATATGATATAAGCTAGGCAGGTGTGCCATAAGGGGGGGGAGTTGGGACAATACCAAGGGCCCCTGTCAAATTTTGGAATATGTTCGGATTGGTCTGGGTCGAGGACCCAATATGACATGCTTTCATGGGGCCCAAAATCTCTAATGGTGCTCCTTCAGCTGGGTTCAGGTGGGCTGAGTAAACGCTTGACCACAGAAAAAAAGAGTTCTTGTATTGCCTTAACCTGCACTGATGATATTTGCACATTAAGAAATTTTGGCTGCAGAGAGGGCATTCTATAATGAAGTATATGTTCTGAATACATGCGCTTATGTACAGTAAGTCCAGTTTTAGCATATGGCTGCTCCAGCCCAAGGCCGTGAACTTGTGAAGTTCTGCTGTATACCGGGGAGGAGTATGGGTACAAGAAACAGGTCAAACATAAAATAGTAAAAGAAACAGTTTCAAAGTTGCTAAGGTGTTAAAAGGGGACAGTGTGTGGCTCAGTGGGCTAAGCCTGTGTGCCTGTGATCAGAAGGTTGCAAGTTTAAACCTGGCCTTAGCACATTTGCAGGTCCTCGAGCAAGGCCCTTAACTCCTCCCTCCCCAGCTCCCTGGGCACCCCAACCAGTGGCTGCCCTTCACAGCCAGCTTACTCTTACCTACAAAGAGCAAGTTTGGGGGGCATAAGGAGAATTTCCCCACAGGGATCAATTACTATTTATTTAAAAATGCTGAGGATAAATGTCATAGTACTGGCCAACTAAGACTTCGTGAGGCAGTAGAAGCAGGAAGAGGATCAGAATTAATCTAGTAAGATCATCAGGATTAACATGCTTGGCACTAGATATTGGTAGTGTTACTTTTTATTAGTACGCATTTAGGGTTTCTGCTAATTCTACCAAATTAGCAGAAAGGCAACAGTGATGTTGACTACCGTGGCACTTCGAGTGACAAATAACGACATATCACCAAATGGCTTAAAATACGATCACACTAGAGTTAAAAATATCTAGTGTCTTTGCAGAGTAAAGCAAAAATGGCATGAGCAGATAATACAGCATACCACTCTAGATTGGGTATACTTTGGTCTTTTCAATCGTGAATGATATTGTGGGGGATTCCAGAATAGCGATGCATTTGACAATACCACATGGCAAGATATGCGACAATCATGCTAGCTAGTGATGTATTACAAACAATAATTGACATAACTGGTATGCAAGTATGCATTAGTGATAAAAAGTGATAATGCACTGGTTATTTTCTGTCCTAACAATACAAATGAGTTCACCTCCAACAGTTTTTTATTGTAAAAAACTTTCTTGCATTAAACAGAGCAAATGTGCATAAAATAAGTACTTTCCTCCATTTTGCACTTCAGTAAAACTGGGGGTCAACCCCACCCACACCGCACCAGACTGGTTTAGCAACACAAATTCAGGGGCCAAGGTTATTTTAAAAATGCCTTGCAAATTCACTTCCCTTCCAGAAGCGAATTTTCTGATTCTTCCGCTGAGCAGGTAGAATGGATCTGAATGAGAGTTCAATATATTTTTGTGCTAGTGTGACTGTACCTTCAGTAGAGCGTTTCCTCTCTGGTAAACCTCTGCTCAGTATTACTACTAGGGACCGGAGGTCAGAGTAGTTTTAGCATGTATTTCAGGCTAGTGGTGGGTGGGGGAAATAGGTAATGTCTCGCATCTTTTGAATGATGGTGGCGTGGGTGGGATGAAAGGGCAGCCCGTCCACCTCCAGGCCCAGGTTTGCTGTTTTGCCACTGCGGACACCATACTTCACCAAGATGGACAAGAAGTCCTCCTCCTAGTGCCAGAGAATTAGGGGAGAACAAGATAAGCTTGCATTTGGTCATTGCCAATGGCTTTACAATTCCGGAGGATATCTGCTGCCCCGGGTACACTAACAAATACAAGTTGCAAAGCCGTTGCTAGTGCTTCTGCAAGTATCAAACCTATCAACTGATATGGCTCAGTCTACGTAATAAGAAAGAGATATTTCTTTCTCATGACTGACTTTATGTTGTAGCATGCTAGTGCTGTGACAAGACGTGTCAGCTCTGTGGTCACCATGCTCATTGCCCTTCGACATGAAATTCAAGCACAGGGGGCCATCATACCTTATCAACTGTGGGAAGGCTGGCTGCCCAGATCTCCTGCTGGTCAGGAGAGGGCGGAGTCCCCAGACCCTTCCGGAGGTACCTCTCATGGACCGGACAGAGACTGAGGATGTACAGTCCACAGGCTACTGCATATCCACCCCAGTTCGACACACCTGGATCACCAGAAAGAAATACACAGAGGGAAAGCATGAGGCCATGATGGCTCCCCCAGCCACCAGGTGTCTATTTACTGTAGAAGCATAAGAAGCTTCACTAGACCATGAACCAAAGTCAATGAAACAATACACAAAAGTGTCCACCTGCCTAAAATCGCGCCAACAAAACAGCTCTGATCAATTAAGGCATGGGCTCTACAAGACATCTGAATGTGAGGTCTGAAACCTTAGATAGTTTCGATGTTATGCATATGGGTTCACATATGCCAGGTCTGTGTAGCCTACACCAGGTCGGAGGCAACAGGGCAGGCCGAAAACGTGCCAGGACATGGGTCTACCTGCAGTGATGGCAAAGTCGGCGGCCACATCACAGGCGATGAGGTTCCCATTAGGCATGTACATCCTCACAGCGTCCTTCACCTTCCCCATGCCCAGCTCGTTGCCCCCGTCCCCTATCCCTGTGAGATCGACGGACCCCTTGTTAGCAATGCCCATCACAGAAGAACCAAAGACAATCCAAACGCATACTAAAGACATAATTCAATAATACTTCGGAGCCAGGGATTCGCTTGTGAAAAAGAGATAAAGACTAACGGGGCAATAAGAAGTCTGACATCCATCCATCCATCCAGATATAATCCCAGAAAAAAACAGGAGACAAAAGAGGGGACACACCAAATGGAATGCCAGTATATTGCCAGTGCACAGACATACAAAAATGCCAGTTCTTCTTATTGTATGTGTTTGTACTGCAGAAGGAAACCGGTTTACCTGGAGGTGACCAATAAGTCACCGTGTCATCCTAAAAAGTGTCTTACAGATCTTAATTCTGTTACATCTGATAAGACACATGGATATCAGCAGAGACTGTTTAACTTAGGGCAGCACTGTGTCTTAGTAGTTAGCATTATGGCTGTGGGTGTGATTCCTACCAACAATCTGTCTATGTGTGGAGTGTGCATGTAAGTAGAAATCGAATGATTGATCTGTTAGAAAAAAAATTGGCTGATTTTTAAGCATTCTATGGCAATCAGCATCGCCTTACAGCATGGCTGATATAGTGATGCCTGTGCATGAAATGCACAAACTTCTGCTGCTTAAATCAGTTTCAGTTGATGGATAACATCACAATAAAGCTGAAACGATCTCAATTTTGAAACAATTTTGTTACTTTTGTTTTACACTGAAACATGAAATGCCAAAGAGAGAGCATCGAATGTGGTAAAATTATTGTTTTTATTATCTATTACTTTTAAAATGCTGCATGCCTTTGTTTAAATAGTGATTAATATTTAGAGTTAATTCACTGTTTTTGTTATTAATGTTAAATTAATATTTTAAGTAAAGCAATTATGTTATTAATTTGTTATTTTTCTGCTTTAAAAAGTCGGTCTAATATCACCATCTTCATGTACAGTAACTATTAAAAAAAACACTAACGTTGATAATATAGGTCTGCTTATAAGTTCCGTGCCGCAAAATAACAGAGGGAACATTAATATTTTCAGTTCTGCATTGACTGGACATTTTGTGCATTTCTGTACCTGTGGTGCTAATCCCTGGGATGGAGCTGGCTGCTAAAAAGAGGTCATCTATAGGGTCCACCAGGTGCTTGATGTTTATCCCCCTCATGTTGTAATAGTTTCCATCTGCTGCTCTGCCACTACGTTCTATCGCCACCAAGTGGTCAAACCTGAAAATGGCAGCAATCACAAAATAACGAAAAGGCATGAGATCACAATCCTAAGAGAGGTTTTTTTAAATTAATGGTAGCCCCAGAGAACTATATTACTAGTTTCTGAAGGATAATAACGGTTTGTTTATTTCAGTCAATAAAATGAGCAAAGAACATTTCATTAACTCATGCAAAAAGTTTAATCGGTGTTATGATTGAACTTGTTGCTGCAAAGCTAGCATAATTGGCAGCGATCCTGCAGAAACAGTCGTTAGGCCTTGTCGAGCAGATGACCTGGGCTTCGCAGGGTCCCCATCGTGGCACAGGAAGTGGACTGCAGACTCCGAGGATGTTTTTTGGAAGCTGAGTAGAGGTACTTCGGTCTTTATTATACCTGGATAGTGACACCAATGTTATACAGTGAAGCGTGTCTTCATATTATTTATTATATATTAATTACTTTATAGCTAAAGTCAGTAAACATTGGGCATCCACTTGCTGCTCACAATACACAAGTTTAACCCGTTCCTTCTATGATATAACCTGATCTGTTCATGATTTAAAATGCCATAGTTAAAATATTACACTCCCCTTTTTGATAGAAAAAGCTACATAGGAACAGAATTCAAAGGCTTTCAAATCACTAACAATTTCATGACAATTAATACTATAGAGAGATGATGTTAATAAATACACCGTATCCTACATCCCGTGATGAAAGATGGCAATGCTCCTGTTCTTAGTCCTGCTGAGCTAAAAAGTTTGAGCAAATATATAAAATTACCACAACCCTATAAGCAGTTACAGTAGAGAGATGGATGGATTGTTGGATGGAAGGATGGATGGATATAATGTACATAGAAGTACACTGAGATATCTGGGAATGCTGCAGACAAATATAGACGGCCTGACCACTAGCTAAGCGGGTGTACATCACCAACACTGAGAACCGGTCCCTCAGAGGTCAGTATCACCCCAGTATCTTGTTTCTCACCCTTCTTCATGGCATCCTCCATGATACCTCGGTGCATGTCCAGGGCGCGGTGATCTGTTAAGATGGCCACGCGCTTCTTGAGAGCCTGCAGCATGGCCACCATGGCCACAGCGCCAGGGGGGCCGTCCGTCTCCTCGGGGGGGTCGTGTTGGAAGTGGGTAGGAAAGCCGGTGGTGATGAGCACAGAGGAGGCATGAGACAAGGACAAGCAGGACTTCAGGAGCTCATCCTGGACGAAGAGGGCCTGGATACCCCTCTGTCCTGAAGGAAAACACAGACTCAGGTCTTTTTCTCATTTCTCTGATCTCATCTTCAGTTAACTGGAGCAGCTTAACAGTTTAATCTATTTTTGTCTATGAACAGCATATAGGTGTGTCAAAGAGAACCTCACTTACATAGATATCTTTTAATATACACTATATGGACAAGTACTGGGATACATCTCTTAATCACTGAATTCAGGTGTTTCATTCAGACCCATTGCCACAGGTGAATAAAATCAAGCACCTAGGCATGTAGTCAGGTTCACAAACATTTGTGAGCGAGTGGGTTGTTCTGAAGAGCTCAATGAATTCAAGCATGGTACTATCATAGGATGCCACCTTTGCAATAAGTCAGTTTGTGAAATTTCTTTCCTGCTAGATATTCCATGGTCAACTATAACTGGGATTATTGCAAAGTGGAAGCATTTAGGAACAGCAGAAACTCAGCCACAAAGTGGCAGACCACGTAAAGTAACAGAGCGAGGTCGCCGAGGCGCATAGTGCGTAAAGTCGCTTTTGCTCTGTTGACTCAATAACTACAGAGTTCAAATCATTCTCTGGCATTAACCCCAGCACAAAAATTGTGCACCGGGAGCTTCATGGAATGGACTCGTGGAAAACCTTCCCAGAAGGGCGGCAGCTGTTATAGCTGCAAACGGGGGACCAACTCCATATCGATGCCTATAAACTTACAATAGGGTGTCATAAACGTTCATGTAGGTGTAATGGCCAGGTGTCCCAATACTTTTGTCCATACGGTGTCCATACTTCCAGTTTTCTGTATCAAAACAAAAGGGAAGTGGCACACGTCTAGATGTGTGTAAAGGCTACTTAATTCAGTACTGTCACTATAAACCATCACGTATGTCCATTACTGCTGGGGAGACACCTTCTTTACCAGAGCCATCAGGCTGCTAAACCAGTGACTATCCCTAGATGCAACCGTAACATAAGAATTTCACTGTGGTGCTTGGAACACGTGACAATAAAACGTACAACTTGTACTCACAAGGAACGTCAGAGTTAGTAACGCTGTGTAGACTCCCCCTGCTGCCCCGATCTCTTTGTGTATACGGAGGTGAACCTTGTGGGAGTTGCTTTTATTTTTACACATGGCATGGATGCCACCACAACAAGCATTACAAAGGGACGCTGTAGCCTTCAGTATATCAGTACAAAATTCTTCACTGAACACCCATTTAAACATTTCTAAGTGCTAAATAAACAGTATTTATTTACATTTTCAAATCTATTCTCCAAAGCTTGTTCTTGGCGCCCATCAAATTATTGTATTGTATGGTTTTATTTTATTTTTAATCAATTTATTGTATTGAGAATGTTTGTGTTTTATCTTTGTATTTGCTCTTCTTGTGAGGAGACCAAAAGGACTGCAGATTAAAAAACTAACCTTTTGACTAACTCTGACATTTACAGCGATGTTACCAATATGCATAGTCCCTGTCAAATAAAACAAAAAACAAAAAAAAAAAACAATTGAACAAACCAATTCTAAATATACAAACAACTGACTGACATGAATAAAATACTTGTTGGGTCTTTGTTTTTATGCACCAATATAGAAAAACAGTGGAGGGATATGGGATGGTGTAAGTATTGCTGTGTACTTGCAGTAGTTAATCAGTTTCGCTCATTCTTGCTCTCACTAAGATTCTTGCTTTCTGGGATACCTGGGTCTTCCCCGATGAGTTGCTCCAGGTCTTGGATCTGGTGGACGGCTGCTTTCGACACCAGGCTGTAGTGCGGCAGCTTCTCAGAGATGCAGAAAGTCTGGGCACATTGCTTGGGGTCAGAAGTAGGCGCATTGGACAAGGTCTCCAGATCAGTGAGGAACATGCAGCCGGGTGAATGGGAAAACGCCAGCGGGGATTCTGTAAAGACAAGCTGAGGATGAGCTAAAACAAAGGTGAGTTACGATCTCACTGTTACTGTCCTTCATTCAGCATCAGAGGTGTTTCCAGGTGTTACTTTTCTTTAGGAAATACTGCCTTACGATGCTGTAAAGAACATTTTTTAAGTTTTTAACAGTTAATTTATGGTCATTTGAATTACAGTGCTGCAGTCATTTGTTACGAAGTGGATAAAAACTGCCCACTAACTGGGAAAACCGGATGCAAAACTGAGGGCATAAGTTTCAGTACAGGCAGTTCTTAGCTTTGAATCTTCTGATAATCCCCACGTTACTCACTGCAGCTCTTGATGGCTTCAATACCAGTCACCCCACAAGCCCAGAAGACAGGGACATCGCCTGGAGCAGGGTCCACCGCATCGCCGTACTCCGGCTGGGACAGATCCCGTATCCCGAGTGGAGCTGTGGGTGCGATGCAGATACACAAGAGCTGGGATTCATGGGCAACACGGTAACAATGGGTGCAAAGACTCATCCAGAGGCTGATGAATAATGGCTTTGATAATCCACTACATGCACTACAGCTTGCCTTGAAAAATTACACATCATATGCACGGAAATGCACATTTAAAACACAGTAACTTAATATCATTCTTTTTCTTTCAGAAGTGACTTTCTATAACTTACAATATTAACCAAAACTAACAAAACAACATACACAGAGCAAAATAAACAATTGCAAACTTAAATGTAATCAGACATCTGTAGGGGCTGCAAGATTTAACTTCTGTGGCAACAACAAAAAGAAGTTAACAGTTACTGCTACCAACAAATTTTACTTCTGTCGAAACACTAACTCACTGTTACGTAAATAGTTCGTATGCAGAATATGTAGTATTCCCCATTTTATCCCAGTAGTTTTGAACTATTGAGAATACTAGAGGCTGTGTAAATCAGTGTATATTATTTCATTTAAAAAATTGTAATTTGCCTAATTTAGCTATGGTTACCAGATGTTCTCATTTTCACTTCCTGGCTATAATGAAGAAACTGGGGAAATGCTTTTTTTTAGAAATGAAACTCAAGAATAACATGTAAAAAAAAAAAAACTTATACAGAGTAAACATTTTATGTTTCGGAGAAAGGTTTTCATTTCTTTAACACTCAAAAAAGGACAATGATGTGAACTTTTTAAAGGGCTTTTCCTGTATCCCAGAAGGCTGTGCACTGACCTGGGTCCCCAATGTGTATGGGCGCCCCGTGCGCCAGCGGAGCCAGCAGTGTGGCTTGCGAAGCCGCATCCAGCTTCTCCCTGGGCACAGGCAGCATCGTCACCACCAATGGGCAGCGGAACTGGCCCACTCCCACACACGGCACTGAGCTCTGGGTTAAGCACCACAAGATAACACTCAGGGCTAGAACAAGAAAAAAAAGCTTCAAGGTACCAGACAGTGTTGTAGTTAAGGAACTGAAAGATGGAAATTCAAGATGGAAGATTCAATATTCAAAGCGCAAGAACAACAGAAATCAATACACCTAATAAAGTACTGTACCTTAGAGAATGGCAAAGAACAATATGAACGACCACATCTAGGTACATCGACTATTAAGGCAAACAGCCTTTTCCTCCAAACGGAGAATCATGTGAACGCATACAGCATGCAGACGAGGTTCAGTTACTGTGTGGCTGAGCATCACAATGGCTAAGACATGTGGTATGATTGCTGGTTTCCATATGTGGTAGTTCCAGCATCTCAGAAACAGCCCGTTTCTCCTGTGACTTTCACAAACTAAAATATCTAGAGTTTACAGGAAATGGTGTGGTATACAAAAACATATCCAGTCTGGGGCAGTTCAGTTGCAGAAAGCGTTGTGTTAACGACAAAGATCGCAGGAGAATGGTCAGACTAAATAACAGGAAGGCCACAAGCATAGCAATAAACTCCTCAGTACAACAGGGGTCTGCAGAAAATCATCGCTGAAAACCTGAGTGGTTCTTGACGCCTAGCTGGTAATACCTAGAGGTAAATAATAAAATGGCTACTGAGTGTATGCAGCAGTCGATTTGGATAGAAGTATGAGTTCCATTTTGGTCCATTAAAGCCACACAGAACATACCAACGTTCACTCTACCTCAACTTTCCATTACATCAATGTAAACATCATTAGGAAAAGAAAGCAATACATCTAGTGTTAAAACATAACTCAAATGCAGCAGACACTGTGACTCTCCAAAGAAAATTACTACCTGGAAAAATGGATAATTGTACAGCCTATTGATTTGATTTGGATAATGGTGTTTGTCTGCTAATTACTCTAATGATGTAACATCTTACTTCCGCACACCCTGCACTGGATAAGCAGTTGGAGAAACATACATGGATGGATGTAACATCTTACTGTCACAGTTTGTTACTGGATAAAAAGTAAATAATCAACGTGTCAACAAATTAGTGCAGGGTATAGTGTCAGCTTGTAACCTGTCTACCAACCCAGCCCTTACCCTGGCTCTTACCCTGTACATGCTGACATTTCGGTTCTGCTCCACATTCCGAACTGGAACTCCAGCATCTTTCAGGATCTGCTGAAAGCTGAAACTGCAGCCCAAGTAGAAGGTAACCATGTCTTGGAGCTGCAGTGTGTATGACATCAGACTGGACACCTTGGCAACCATGAGGCCATCCTCAAACACACAGTATTGGGGACAGTCCAGTCTGGGGAAAAGAAATTTGCATGCAGGTATTTTAGAAGGTGATCTCTCAGAAGAAATCATGATCTTTCTGACGAAAGAAGGAAAGTGCCTCCTTTTTACTGTGTTTCCTTGGAGCACAAATACAAAAGAGCTACAGAATGTGTCCATCATTTTCCTTAAAAATGTTATTCCACATAATTAAATGCCAAGATACCCTATTGTGACTCCAACATTAGTAACAGCAACTCAAGAGGGATGAAGGCCAGCAGAGTTTCCTCCAGCAAGATGTACTGTAGAGAAGTGGATCTCCACTGCAACCTCAAAAATATTTAATTCTGGGGGTTGGTGTTCATGGGAGATTTACTTATACAATAATTACTGGCCCACCATTTTGACCAATGTTTATATACACTGATACCTTTGTATAAGCCCAGAAGTTCACCATAGTTTAAGAACCACTGTTGGGCAATAAAAGGGAGGGGGATCTACATGAGCCAGTATTTTACATAAAGAATCTGAGAACTTATTATTAGGGGATTTATTGATGAATCATAACCATTATTCATTATAATTCAACCATTGGTTAGGGAGCTGATCACAGATGGGTCTATGTAGAGCGGGGGTGTCAAACTCCAGTCCCGGAGGGCCGGAGCCCTGCATAGATTTTGGTTTCCCCTCATTTAATACACCTGATTCAACTCCTTGTGCTAATTACAGCACAGCTCTTGAGCTGAATCATTTCTGGTGGAACATCACAACCAAGGGTCATCACAACCTTTTCTGCTGCTCTGTGATACTGCTTATCATAGTTTATAGTTCTACAGCCTTGAAGATCAAGAATATATAAGGGCCTGCCAGGGGTCAGTAGGCTTGGCCTGGTGGGATTCTGTGTCTCTTCTCCTAAAATCCTTCATTTACTCTGTAACTCTGGCGCTTGAGTCTCTCTATCCTTAGACCTACTTGTGAGGTCTACGACAGACCCAGGTGTCTAACCGACCTAGCGTGAATCAGTTTGCTTTATCACTGCCCCTTGCAACAAATAACTACTTCAAGCACGTTTTTCTCTAACTTTTCCTCTGGACCTGATCCTGCACTACAAAAAATAGGACACTAATTATCATCTAGCTCAGTGTTTCCCAACCTGGTCCTTGGAGACTCACAGTCCAGGTTTTTACTTGCTCTCAGCTCCCTACCAGACAGTCCACATTTTTGCGCCTTCCATGGTGGGTGTGGCAACGTGCTGTACCAGTGCATGCTCCCCAGCCTGACCTGACCTAACCAGCTCCCGGTAGCAAAAACTTGAACTGGCTGCAGATCCCAAAGGACTGGCTTGGGGAACACTGAATGCAACAAAGGTGTAAGACCTGAAAATAATTAGTAGAGTTAAATAAGTTACACCCTGAAACTTTAACTAAAATGGGCTGAATGACTGACGCTGTGATGGACTAAGGACTTTCAAGTTTTTCACCTTTATGTTCCTTTATCTTTACAAGTGTAAAAAAGGTGAAGGCAAAGTTGTTACTGTAATAAAGTGAACAAACGAAACCTACAGCTCGAATGCAACTGCAAATGCCTTTTCTTTTTACATATAAATTTTCCTGAGAGGTCTACCTGATGTCCACGTTCTTTGCCAGCAGGGGGCAGCCCCACTCTCCAGGATTACTCCGGTACAGGAGGGGGAGGGGGCCTCGGTTGACACTGCAGAATGCTTCAAAGTCATGGGCCAGGGTCTTGTGCAGGATCACCACATTTGCTTGCTGGTACCCTTTTAGCATAAAACAGTAAGAGACAGTGCGGCGTTCAATTTTTCTACTACAGTGATAAAATGTGAACTGTATATATATGAATAAAACTGTACTGCATCCAAATTTACTTAGGTGAACCCATCTAATAAGCCATGAATATAAAAGAAACCTAAATATTTATATTAATCTATACTTATTTTTTTAATAGCAAAATTAAGTGTTCCTATTGTGTACTAGAAATATAACAACAACAATAAAATAACAATATTAATCTTACCCACCTAAAGCCAGACCCGAGGTAGTGTCAAAACGAGAAGCCTTTCTGCGGATTAAATTCCGTATTGAGGAAGGACTCAAACTTCCAGATACAGATATTTTTGACATGACTGTTTTTAGGTTCAGTGCTTCCTGCTTTAACTTGTCTTTCGAAGGTGTGTTAAGTTAATATTTTACAACCTTCAGGCATAATATGTGACACTTTCAATGCAATAGTACTAAAAAACTGAAATGTGGTTTGAGCTTTGAACTGCACACGATTTACCTGAAAATGATCCAAACACAAGCAATATTTTGCTTTTGGTCTGCTGTCATGTGTGATACTGGTAGTTCTCCATTCATTAAGTAAATGCAGTCTTTATAACATATGGAGTCTTCTGTCACAGTGCACACTGTCTGCTATCAATATGAAACTGAATGATGGTAGAGTGCTTCCATGTAATCAGAGAATAACATTAAGTTTAGGGCTGCAACAACTGATAAAAGTCATTACATAACAAAATGTTGACAATGAATTTTGTTATCGATTGGTAACATTTCTGCGGTTTGCTATGTAAATTGTGTATAATGACATTACCATCAAGCAACTTTAACATTGGTGTGTTAAGCCTAGTTCATACTTCACCCTTGTGGGTGCTGTTATGGGTGGTGCATGGACATACTACATTTGTCCGCGGACGCAAAGTCGCAGTCGGCGCGTGTATACAGCAGCAGGATTCCACCACACCAGCAGAACAGAAATACATGCAGTGAAGTGAAATGGGTAAACTTTGTTACTAGGCTTGGGTGGTATTACCGTATACCACAATATTTTAAAATCTTGGGGACAAAATTAGCTGGGACCCCCCACCTCCATTTGACGAATTTCATCACCAAGATTTCAAATCTGGAAAGGGGGAGTACCAGCACCTAGTACTGAATATCAAGGGGAGTACCAGCACCTGTTTATCCCCCCTTCAAGTACTGAACGCAAGGGATGGTCGACATCACTGATTTTCTTTTCGATCTGATTCAATCTACTACAACGGTTGGCATCGCCGATTCTGATACTGATATTTGGTGCTGTCCCAATCCTGACTGTGTCACCCCCTTTCTCCCCCCTTATGGGCGGCCCTTCTTGGTAGTAAATCATGTTCTGCTCCCCATAATCATATAAACATTTAAATTACCAGGGAAAAATATTTTATGCAATAACTGATTTTCAAATTGGAAAAAAAGATATTTCAGTGTCAATCCATACATCCTTACTACCCACCTCTCCCCACCTCTCTCTGATCTCTCTATAACCAGGAGTTAGATATAGTGCTATTTCAGTTGCAAACCGAATGAAAAGGCTGAACCCACACACTCAAACCTCAATTTATATAAGCAGGTACTGCATTTTGCGTTTCTGTTTAAAAGTCACGTTCAGCCAACAAGCAAGTTCATTCAAGTCTATTGCTTTTGGTTTTATTCTGTTTATTTCAAAACAATATGATATTTAAATAGGTGTTTAGATAAAGATTTACCGTTTGGCGAAATTTATTGTGAGA
This sequence comes from Mormyrops attenuatus, assembly GCA_026777985.1. NCBI lineage: Eukaryota > Metazoa > Chordata > Actinopteri > Osteoglossiformes > Mormyridae > Mormyrops > Mormyrops attenuatus. The sequence goes on from JAODKC010000028.1 coordinate 11,761,675, forward strand.
CCCCCCCCACCCCCAGGCTCGCTTGGCGAATTGTATCGTGGAGGACCCCAACTTATTTCAGCAAATTTTATACTGGAATAGCAATGCTTTTGAAAATAGCACATACCACAGTATAATGTCTGGATGGTACACAAACTTAGATACTGCCCAAGTGAATTTTAATGTATCAGTTTAGTACTGATATTGAGATACCAAACCTGGTATAGGTATCAAAGTAAAAATTTTCATATCGGTCCAGCGGTGTACAGGGGTAATAAAAATGTTCTGTACTGCTATCAAAACATTACATATCCTTCAGAGATGTAAAGAGACAAATTATTTTCCTTGTGGCTTAAAAAGAACATATATGAATTTCAGCCATTAAAAATACAAGTACCCACTAACACAAATCATACGGCAAATTTAATATTAAGTAACATTGTCCGAGGTTTTATTGTCCATTGACTTTCACGTCTTACAGCGTCTTGCCAAGACAGCGGTTCAGTTCCGGTTACCCTTTGACCTTCATCTGTAGTTGTTTCTACTGAGACACGAAGGTTCACTAAATCCACAACGTTTATTAAATTGCTGTAAGAGACATTTTTTGGCAGTCACCTTAAAACGTGTTATCTATTGTATTACCTTAATAGCGTTAAACCAGTCTTAATTTGCGCATGGTTGAATACATTTTATTCAACAATGATTTGGTTTAGAACCGAATAGATGGGTATGACTATCTATGAATTAATGTACACATATTTGTGTCATTCTTAATCTAACCTATAATTAATAAACTTGTTAAATGATTCATTTTTCACCATAGTTAACGTTATCAATTCATAATATAAAGTATTCCTACCTGAACTCATACCTGCTGCATTGGTGTGAGCAAATATCCCCCCTTTGACTGGGAGTCGAAAGTGGTTAAGAAAGTTCCTCGCAAGTCTTACAGAATAGAACATTTTGAAAACACATATATTCCTTCAAGTCATTTATCGGATTAATAACGGATTTGCAATGAGGTAAGAGCAGATAATGAGTAAAAAACGAGTAAAAAAAAGTATCGAAATAAGCTATTATAAAGCTAGCCACTTTACAAATCGCATTAAAACTGACCACTTTCTCGTTAAATGCATACTAACGTTATATTCCAACTCTTACCAAATAAACCAAGAAAAAAATCGACATCCAAATAGGAAGGTCAAATTAGCTCGTAAGCTATATTTTTTTAAATCTAAGCCAAGGCCCTGTTAAGCATACAGAGGACGAACAAAAACGAGGCCAGAGTGATAAAAGAACAAAGCCATGTACTCTATATAGACTCGCTTTATCATAAAGTATTTAAATTAAAAACACATACGACGCATTATATCGTACTTAGAATACTACTACAGTACATTTGTCGACGGCCTATTCCGCTAAAGAAATCGCTAAACAACGGCCGGGTTTCCTTCTCTCTGATTCGCTGAGCTATCCGTCAGTCACGGCTTTTTACACCAATGGGAAGGAAGAACGCGGCCGCTGGGCGGTATGTGTTCGGAGTACGGGTCCATCGATTCACTGGGTTCCTTGACGGCTCAGTCCGGCGGCAGCGAAGCTTCGTTTTCGGCCAGCAAGCCGAAGCGGCTGCGTTAGGGGGGCTCGATCGCTCAAGGTATGGTGGTGGTAGTAGTTAGTTTGGAGCTCAACTAGCAGATAGTGTTATGACATCGCGGTGAACAAGGTGCACCTTTCGTATCTTTACTGCCAGTGTATCTAAGAAGTCAGTGACATTTCAGTATTTATTTGTTTGTTTATTTGTTTACTCGACGAACACGAGACGTCTCTAGTTAGTTTAGAAATATTTAGGATGTAACACATTTTGAAGATATAATCATTTTGGTTTAGAGTTCCATATCACCATCAATGGAAGGACCCACTGGGGAAGGTGACATATTTACGGTGAAACATGAGCTAAAAGATGGTAAGTTTTGTATCTCTGTGTTATGATTATATAGAAAATCTTTTTTACCGCATTTGCAACTGCGCTTTGATTCGGTCTGCCGGGTCTGCGTGTGACCGGGCGTTTTGCAATATAATCGGTAATGTCGCTGCCAAGATTGAAAATGAAATATTAGATTAAAGTTACGGAGTTAACTATTTTGTCAGGCAGTCTCAGAACACCTGGTGCACTGTATCGTCTTGAAAATAACCATTAAGAATGAATGAATGAATGAATAAGCTCTATACAGCCATCTGTACAGAACAGCGCCTCTTTGATATTCGGTCCGTATTGTCACCTGTCAGTGTAGTACATGGGCGTAAATTATGCTGCCCTCCCAATAATTATGGGGGGCACCAATAATCAAAACCAGCCAATACAACACCCTGGATCCCCTTAAATGGGTGGAGACCTCAACCCCCCAACCAACCCAACGGTATGCCCTTGGTGCAGAATGCCTCTTTTAGGAGGGGAATGCTGTTTCAGTACGTCAGGGTCGGAAAAGAGGCCGTTTAGCACTGCGTGCCGTGTGGTGTCAGCAGTGAGATAGTGTGCATTGGTGGTTAGCGCTGTAATGTTGTGAGGAAGCGACCAGGGGCATGGTGTTTTCCCATAAAACCCACAACCGGGACTGAAATGTTTTTTCGCTGGTGTTTTTGATGATATACTTTGATATAAATGTTGCATCTGTAACATTTTGGCTATAGGTATTGCATGCATTAAATTTGGCACATACACAGTGTTGGGGGAGTTACTCACAAAAGTAATCCATTACAAACATAGGTGGAAAGATCAGGTCCAGAAGGTTCAAATCCAGACCAAGGCTTTGTAACAACCAACCAGTTAAGCACTCTGTGACTGTCACTCTTTATCGTCAACTGGTTGGTTGTTACAAAATCTTGTTCTGAATTTGTATTTTCTGGACCTGAACTTTCCACCTCTGCCCGTAATGGATTACTTTTGTGAGTAACTACCCTAACACTGCACATGCCAGTAGTTTACGTACTTGGTTATATGGGTGTTTTCTCACCAGATTCCTCAATAATTTGTTCTTGACTCATACCTTCAGAAAAAAGTTAAATATGATTGGACAGTGCATGTTTAGGTTGTACCAGCAGACCATGTGAGGATAAAACACATTGAGATTTGAGAGGACCAGTCAAGGCAGAGCCAGATTAAGTTCAAGGGCACCTGAATTGTGCTGTAGCAACACAGGGTATTTGACCTCTGAACTGGAAAGGATTCATGGAATGGAACATAGCTTAATTGAAAGATCAAATGAAGTGAAAGACTGTATGGCCACAACTCAGGTCTGTGTGTTCACTGTTACTGTTAGTATATAAAAATAAAGATTTTGTTTTTTTGAATCTCATAGGCTGTCACGAGGCTCATTTACGTGTTTTTTATGGACTGGACCTTGAAGAACAGAAGTGATCTGGTCTTTTTCCATGCAGTTTTTTATTGGTTCAGTTAAAACTTCTCTGGAGGGATGTGCAGTTGACTGTATTTCTCTCAACATGCAGTTCCTGATGTGTTCTCCTGCAGAATATCTGTGTTTTAGGCAAGCGTGCCTGATAGTTGCCACATTGCTGTTCTGGAGTTCCAGATTTTATATTTGATTGCTTTCAGTGATCCTGCTTCCATCAGTTTTTTCCTGTAAAATTGTTTGTATTATTTACAACTATTTGCATGAAAGAAACTGTATACAGTGTGGTGAGTAGCACATTGGCTTAGGTATCATATCCAGCCCATTTCCAGAATGTTGTGGGTTCCAATCTCCTTGGCTGACAGATCACTGTTGGGTCTTTGGACAGGGTTCTTAACCTCTCCCTTGTGTAAACAAAAGCTTCTGCCAAATAAATGAATTTAATGTGCATGATATCAAGTCCCAAAGTTATTACCATTTATAAACAAGATATATATACTCACCCTAAAGCAGTCTTAATACATATGGTATAAATATTATATGTGTGTGTGTGTGTGTGTGTGTGTCTGTATGTATTTTCTTACAGCACCAGATATTTTTATATGTATACTGTATGTTTGAAGTGGTGAGTGGTGTCTGAGTTTGGATTTCATGCTGTTATTTATGCTCGGTGCCAAAGCAGAATTTGCTGTACTTTTGCTTCACTATGCAGCCAGTGCCTTTTGACCTTTCCCCTGGTTAGCTGAAGTCCTTTAGCCAGGAACTCATTGTCCCCACCGGACCTTGAAGTGGGAGGTTCGTTTGGACTGTTTTGCACTTGTGAAGCTTTACCGCCACAAAGTCTAAATCTTTCCTCTTCCCTTATAATACACACACAGATAATAACAAGGCCAGAACCCTTCGGGGACAGTCAGCACTGTCTGGACCCAAAGTGGGCTGTGCTATGTGTTCCCCTCTCTTTAGAATCAAATAAACACCTTCTAATGCTCTCAGTGATGCGTCACACTGGATTTTACTTTTAATGAAACCTTTTGAGGCCTTGTGGTGTTTTTCTCCTTATTTTAATCATTCCTCATTATCTGTTTCACTGAATCCTTGACTGCCTGAAGTGCTCATTATGTCTTTTTGGAACAATTTCCCAGTTATTTATTTATTTATTTATTTATGGCAGCAGATTGGCCATTTTCACGGGAGCTGTCAGTGCCTTTCGAAACATGACCACACACATCGAACCTGACTGCTGATTGTGTATTTATTTATTTTCTCTTATTTCACTTTTCCTTTTGTCCAGTACTGGATCATCTTTTGTCCAGTGTTGAATAGCTGTATGTTCCAGTAATGCTTCATGCAGATGACTTTCCTGGGAACGTGAAATGACCTTTCCAATGTTGTCCTCCTTGAGAGGTGGGTATAGCACCTAGGACTGTGCATACTTCATCCCCACTGGGATAGCAAAGAAGGCCAGGATGGATAAATCGGGTCTTTAGTTGCCTGTTTAGTCTATGTAGGCTAGGCTTATCAGGATTGTGGAGTGACACAAATTCACGATGGTGTATTCATTGTTTTCTCCCAGACCCTGGCAGTTGAACAGGCGCCAGTGTTGTTACTGAACTTCTATTGATTATTGGGATGTTTCCTGTTTTTCCATAGAGCTAATAGTGTCAGTGTAGTATCTGAGCTATTCATTAATAAAATTTTCATCATCAACATGTCCAAATGTTCCTGAGCTGAATGTTTACCTCCTGAATACTCTAGCATCATAGAGTTTGACTGTGAAAAGCCCTCGAGTGTAGGGTTTTATAATTAGGCGCATGGCTGTGGGTATTTCTGTCGCTGTTAGCTGTTCGTATGCTGTCAGTGGCGGGTTTGACAGAACTGCCTGCCATTTACCATATATTTCACAAATTCATCGTCTTGATATGGGCAATCGGCAGGCATCTATCTGCCACTTAATAACAGCCGACAGGTGACCATGTTCAGAGTGTCATTTGATTTTTGAGGTGAAGCCACCCATTTGCATGGCTCCAAGCCACCTTATCTGTGTCCTTAGAATTGATCAGACTTGCTATATCTGCTGGATGTCAGCCATCTGATTATGGGGTTACTCTGCAAATATTGCAGCCATGTCTGTTGCCTCTAAACCAAGCTTAGGTTTCGTGTTTTGTCAGTGTTTTTTTATCGCTGGTTTTTGCTTTGCTCTTCTTTTAAAAATGCAGATTGGCAAAAGCAGCATTCCATTTGTGTTTCATTTTGCTTATATTACATGCTAAGTTGTGCATTACGTTCCTTGTTGATAGTCCCTAGTTTGATTAGCATACAAATTAGCTGGTGGTGAAGAAGCCAATTAGAGCAAGTCGCACATACAGGGTTGCCTGCGTTCGGACAATCGCAGCATTTTGTCAGTTATAACTACCTATCAGTTTTCAACAAAAAAACTCAAATACGTTTATGGGTTACAGCAATTTAGTGAAGTGCTTTAATGGGAAAATGGGAAAAGCAATGTTTCAGAGGTACCTTTTTCAGCCTGCTAAACATTGTGAGTTAGGGTGCTAATCATGACGGACGGTTTAAGATGGTTATGAACCTGAGCAACCCGATACAGGGCTGCCAACCGTTACGGCAAATCTATGTTATTCCATTATAAACCTAAAATTATCGACGTCAAAGGCATTGAGGTAGTTTGCAAACCCTATAGACTATTTACAAGGTAATAAAACTGTTACAGACATGCTCATGTTCGTGCTTGTGCAGATTTGTCTCGAATTGAAAATCTCATGCCAGCCAGCTGACCAAAGTTGGCGACCCTGCTGCTGTGGTGATTATTTTGTTGTGCAAAGATGGGAGGTGTTGCCCAATATCTGGAACCCAATTCACAGTAGCGAACCTAGTGGATAGGGGTGCCGTGCTTATTTGCTCTTGTGAGCTCTGGGCTTGGGAAAGAACATCCCACGGCTGGTTTCAGGTTGGCTGCCAGCCAATGACTGAACTCAGGCTTGCAAGAGCAGACTGCATCTCCCTTCCGGTTGTTCTTATCTCGCTAGCCACTTCCTTTTTAACGCGCAACCAGCGGTAATACCAACTTCAGGTCCTGTCAGTGAAGTTAGCAGTGTGCCTCTCTAGTGTTATGGTGATGCTTTAGGCCTAATTAGGGTGACCGCTTAATACCTGTCAGGAGGGACACTGTGAGCTATGACAGGGTTTGTAAACTAGCATTTCAGCCATTTCAAGTAAAAGGACTCGGATTTAACTTAAGCATTGAGTTCTTGCTGTGTGCTAATTGGTCAGTCTCCTATAATCATGCATGTGTCACTAATGCTAATGGGAAACAGGTGGATGCGTCTTTCAATCAGGAAACGAACCAGTAAGAGTAAAAAACGTATTTTTTTTCAGCTCTTTATTAAAAGATTGATCAATGGAGCTCTTGACTGAATGACTAAAATCCCATTAAATGTAATGCTTGAGACATTTCTGTCGATTTTCTTATTTGTTTATTGAGTCTTATTTATGTCATTGGCTCCACTGAATTAAGAATGTGTTTCACACTCTAAAATGTCTTGTATGTGATGATGCATTTTAGTGCAGCCTGAAAAGCACCTCATATCTGGGGTGTGAATCATGTCGTCAGTTACTTTGGGGGGGGGGGGCATGAAATGAATCGGGCTTACTTGCAATATGGCAGCCTGTCATAATGGGACAATAAAAATGAATGAATTAGTAAACAGACATACAAAAAGCACTCCCCTCAGTTTTGGAAAATACTTTCAAAACAAAGCAGTAGTTCTTAAAGACAGCTTACCCATAGACATCTTCCTTAATGGTGGATGAAAGCCCCTGCTGCTCTTCTAAATGTTTGCTCAGTCTTGAAGCTGGTGAAGCTGGTGAAGCTGGTCCTTATGGGAATATTTTGACCAGGTACTATATTATAGCTCATGCATAAAATATTGACTGCTACGGACTCATAGCATGCAAGCAGAAGGAAAGCTGTGGCTTGTACATGTATGTGTGTGTCTGTGTGTGTGCGTGCGTGCGTGCGTGTGTGTGTGTGTTTTGTGTGGTTTGGTTTTTTTGGGCACCTTTATTTCTTCTGCCTTTTTGCAGATTTCGCTTGGGGTGGCAGAGAGTACACGGTGTACAGGGAGCTCAACCTTTTTTTGTGGTTGAAGGGCATTTTAGTCAGCATTAATCATATCTTTCAAACATCAGAGTGTGCTGCTGATGGCAGCAGTAGCCATAGATTTACAGCTGCAAACTACTTATTTTGTTATCATTCTTTAATAGTTGGACATGAAAAGTAGATGAACCACAATCGAAAGCTAAATGCGGAGTTCCTGTGGGGTTGGAACATTTTTTTATAAGCACAGCTTTGGGTGTTATAAGACCTCTGGATTGCAAAATGTACAATTTAAGATGTGTTTAGTTGATGGCAGCTCCATTAGAAATTTGTTCAGAATTTCTGGTCAACAGCTAACTGCAGTCCTACATGAAAAGTGGTAGCGGATCGATCGAAATTTCTGCACATGGCTGTTATACAAGGGTAGGTAAATACACGGAAATGGTTTATCTGTTTCTCAGCTGATGGGCTGCAACCTAAAAGTGGGTCATAAGACCAATTTCAGTGGGTTGCAGAGTGTGTGGTCGACACATCGAGACCAATTTCAGTGGGTAGCAGAATGTGTGGTCGGCACATCGTATTGTCTGCACCCCTCCACCTAACAATATTGTTTTTGTATATCATTGTCGTATATTGTTTTTTTTCTCTTTTTTTTCTCATTTGATTTGTGAATTAATGACCGGGGAAGAATGTGGGTCCTGAGGTAAAACCAGATGGAAGCCAATGATCTCAGACATATATTGAAAACATGTATTCACCTTCACAGTCATAAATGTTTTTGAGGCCCATGTGACGGGAAGGGTTTAGTTTTTGCGTCAAGCTCTGACTGTTGGCCCGTTCTTCTCTTCACAGCCAACCTAACTGGCTACGTGGAGAAGGTTGGGATCGAGAATTTTGAGCTGCTTAAGGTGCTAGGCACTGGAGGTGAGTTGCTAAAAGCAGGAAATGATGAAATTGCACAAAAGAATGTGATTGGCTATGTGATGTTCTCTGTGTGACTGTCTTTCAGGCTTTGTTACATTAGGCTTATGAAGGTTTTTTTGTTGAAAAATAATTTAGACTGAAGTCAATGTGTGATGAAATCTAGAGAGCATCCCAGTATTAACAACTGCTCAGTGATTCCCATTGTACTTATTGTATTATATTGTACAGTGTATATATTGGATTTATTTCTACATTCCTTGAACTGCACTCTTGCACTTTATATACATTTATTGACCATACATTCACATTGTATGTCAATGAGAGCCACTGACAAATTATTGTATATCTGGACATTCTTGGCTGGATTCTGAAAAGTTTCCTGTGGACATTCTCCCCGTCAGCCTATGGAAAGGTGTTCCTGGTGCGAAAGATCAGCGGCCATGATGTGGGCCAGCTGTACGCCATGAAGGTGCTGAAGAAGGCCACCATCGTGCAGAAGGCCAAGACGAGGGAGCACACGCGCACCGAGCGGCAGGTCCTGGAGCACATCCGCCAGTCGCCCTTCCTCGTCACGCTGCATTACGCCTTCCAGACTGACACCCGGCTGCACCTCATCCTAGGTCTGGCTGCCTCTCAGCGTCGTGCTTTTATGCTCATAATTACTGAAGTTCTCCATCAATGCTTACCATGATTTGTGGCAGCTCCTAGGCTTTCTAGACGCCAGTTTCCTCTCTTACCAGTTTTGCCTGGACATTAATGAGACTGGGTACATGTCAAATAAATTGTAACACAAGTTTCAAAACCAAAGTTGGTCAGTTGAGCCCAAGGCACAGCTCAGTGGGTTAGGATGCTGTACCTGTGATCAGAAGGTCGGCAGTTTAAATCCCAGTGTTGGCAGTATGATTTCCCTGCTGGTCCCTTGAGCAAGGCCCTTAACATGTATTTGCTCTAGGATTGTCGCTTTGGATATAACCAACTTCTAAAAAAAATGTGATGTAAATCTATAACTGTGGTATGTTTGAGCTATTCTGTGCAGTTTAACAAGGCAGAAATTACATAGACACTCCCTCTACAGGCAGTACCTGGGTTCCGGACAACTTGTACTCACGAACAGACTGCCTTAAAGCCTATTGCAGGTTAATTCAGGTTAAATTCAAAGATCCGTAATCATGAATGCATGTGGTACTTTGTGATGATCGTGAAAACATGGGTTCAGCAGTCCGTTAGCTTGAGGTACAGTACCGTATGTAGTTACTTTTATTAGTACTTTATAGTTGTTATTATTATCATACACTGTATTATTATTTTTACTTACCTTCAAATTTGAGTTAGAGAGAGATTTAGGGAAGAGAACTCTTTCATAACCAGGAGACTTCCTGTATTGTCTTTTGAATTTTTTCTTTTAAAAAACCAAACATGATTTTCCGTTATTTTTGTTGCATTATATAATAATATTTCGACTTCATTTAATAGAAGAACTTGTAAATCTTGAAACAGTGCCTTTGATTGTATTTTGAAGCTTTTAGAACAACATTAAATCATCGCAAACGGAATATCATATGATTTTGGTGGATCTTCACTGTAGGCTCTGTCTGTGGTCTTCCTGTGCGTGTTTGTTGAAGTGGGATCTTAGCCATTTTTTGCAGATACTGAGTTACCTGGGTAATGATGGGGACGCTGACCGTAACTGCACTTGCCTTATTTTGGTGACCTTGGCTTGGCCATGTGCCATGTCAGATGGGGGTCTTTTTTTATAGCGGTCCGGTAGCTTTTCATGCATGTGTTTATTGGTGGATGGAACACCGTGTTGTATGTTCATGCCAGGCTGCCGTTGCAGATTACGTTAGCGGAGGGGAGCTGTTCACGCACCTGGTGCAGAGGGTTCGCTTTAAGGAGCAGGAGGTGGCGCTGTACAGCGGTGAGATCGTACTGGCCTTGGAACACCTGCACCAGGTAAGACGACTTTCAGACAGTGCGGCAGGTGTTCAGGTAACCAAAGGCGGCGGGGGGGTGAGCAGGTGGGGGAGGCTCTGCCATTATATTGTTGTTAAATGTGAAAGCAATAAATTACAAAAAATACAGGAAACAAGGAAAAATCAGGAAAAAAATCAGATATAAATAAGCCTGATTTGAAATAATACTCATATAGTAACATAAGACTCATATATAAAAATGGTGACTTCCTAGTATGAGGAAGGCATTAACCCATCTTTGAGGTGTGCAGTGCTGGTTGATTCTTAGCTCCTTATGGACGGGCCCATCAGATTTATTTATGAGTAGAAAAGGAATATGAGGGAGGTGAAAACATTTACTTTAATCACTAATTGTTAGAATATTGCCCCAGGAAGAAAGAGAACCAAAATATGCAAAGTTTATAAGTATGTATATTAATGCCTGTCCTTATCTACTTCAATAGGTGTGAGAAGTGACATTTTCTGTTTACATTTACATGTATATATTTAGCAGAAGTTTGTCTCCAAAGTGAAGTCCAAGTGAGACAGTTCAACATTTTATTTCGCTATTCGCTGATCTAATAGCAGATGCATCATAAAGTGTATTTACCTTTTTCCTCTTAACCCTGAATTCGGTCTCCTTTGGCTCCTGTTTACACAATGAGAAATGAAACATGCCTTAAATGGGAAAATGTTAAAGGTGCGATGAAATCCTCCCTGAAAACACGGAGAGGCGTGTTGACATTTAAATGGTAGACAGTTCCTTTTGTTTGTGATATCTAGCTTCTCCACTGCAGAGGTACTTGAGTAAAGAGGGTACAGGATCAGGTCAGAATACTGCCTGATGCTGGAAAAAGACCTTAATTTTTTTTTACAAGATTACCTTCCCATTTTACTAAGACTTGGTAATGAGCAAAGTTTTATGACACATTATTTTGGAAGAAGTTTTGTCTTTCATCCTTCCATCTGCTTATCTTCTTATTTCCTATCCTGGTCTGGATCACAGGGGGCCTGTGGCCTATCACAAGCAGCATAGGGCACAAGGCTGAAATACACCCTGGATCAATGGTTGGCAATTTAGAGACACCAATCAGCCATATCTTTGGGCTGCACGAAGATCCCAGCGGTCTTGCTAACTTGCCTCCCAAGAATGAACGTGGGACGCAATGAATCATGGGACTGTTCTCATTAGTGAGGATGGTACTGATGCATCCTTAATATTTGGGGCGGAGCAAGAATGACAACCGGGGATTTTTACCATTCTTAGTGCTTGTGTTTTTGTGAGTGGAACTCTACTTTGGCAAAACAGGTCCGCGAGAACACTAGAGCCATCAAGTATGCATACTGATAAATACCCAGGGAGAACTTGCAAGCTTCACACATACAGAATGGAGAAGGGATGCAAATCTGCAACCCCGGGGGTGAGAAGCAGCCCTGATCCCCACTCAACCTCCTCATAAATTGTGTTAGCATATTTTGCCAGTAGGTGGCAGTAAAATGCTTTATATAGTGTTTATGTCTTTTATTTCAGAATGCTTAATGGGAGCTTCTGATTCTTGTTCACATTTATTGAATATAATTAATTATGATAATGTTGTCGATTCTTAAAAATCTCTGTGGTGTCTGTTTATGATAACAGAAGCTCTATTTGGCCAAATTACTTAAGATATTAGGCAGCACGGCCTCCCAATCAGGCAGGGATGATGCAGTTGCAGTTCCGCTCTGTGTGTGTGCTGCTTGCATGTTCGGATGTTACACAACGCGTTGCTGGCATCAAATTCAAATTCAGCATATATTTGTCATAGAACAATAACATTTCTCAGTTTCAACATTTGATATTTTGTCTTTGTTCTGTTCTGTCAGGTTTATATGATTTGCAAATCATTGCGTTCTGTTTTTATTTATATTTTACACCATGTCCCACAACTTTTTTGGAAACGGGGTTGTATTTAAACATTTTATGGACCCTACATTCGCGCGTGCTGTTTGCGAAATGTTTCTTCGATATAAAACGATTCATGAGCATCGGACGGTTGGGAATCTGTATTCCAGAGGTGGAAGTTTCAAGTCCAGGAATCCAAACTTTATTTTTTTTTCAACCAACTAGTTGAGTATAAAGAGTCACAGTCACAGTTCCATTATCAACCTAAAATTAGCTACATCAAAAAATGTTGGGGTAGTTTGCAAACCCTACAGACTATTTACAAGGTAATAAAACTGTTACATATTCCATGTTATATTCCTTTTCAGCTGGGTATTGTCTACCGAGATCTGAAACTGGAGAATATTTTACTGGATTCAAATGGCCACATTGTGCTAACAGACTTTGGTCTCAGCAAAGAGTTTGATGAGGTAAGTGGAAGCCCAGATGCTTTGTCCAACAGGACCCGTGTGGGCGAATTAAATTGAGAATTATGTGTTACTGTAATGAGATCAAATATGAGTTGTCATCTCTGACAGATTGTATTGAAATATTTTCAGACACATTATGAACAATATTTGCCATTTTAATTTCACTGATACGCTGAATCTCTGTCAGCTTATGCCCTCTATAAATGAATGGTCTCTTTTCATGCATTCTGATGGCTACACCTGGGTGTGGTGGGTTTAGATGATTGAAAGCTTGATCAAGCTCTTCTCTTAGGCTCCTGTGCAACTCATCTGTCAGAGCTAGACTGTGTAAAACCAAGCACTGAGGACTGAGCCGTGAATATCACATGTTCAATAGAATATGGGCCATATATTCACAATTATTATCAAAACAATTATATGCCTTTAGAATGCAGTATATAATTTAACAAAAATTGTAGGCTAGTATATTTATTATGATGATATGTCTCTTCAGGTGCCTACTGACTATAATATTTTATTTCTTGACTTGAGTTAATGGTGTGTGTGTGTGTGTGTGTGTGTGTTGTCGTTCAGGTCAAGAGGACGTACTCCATCTGTGGAACTATAGAGTATATGGCTCCTGAGATTGTAGAAGGAGGTGAAGCTGGCCATGACGAGGTACAAGTGGGCTGCTTCTCCAGCTCCTCTGGTGATCTTGTGCCTAGTGCCTAGTTGTTGTGGCTTGACATGTCCTCTGCTGGGTGCTAGGCGGTGGACTGGTGGAGCCTGGGGGTGCTGATGTACGAGCTCATGACAGGGGGGTCCCCCTTCACCGTGGACGGACGTGAGAACTCTCACACGGATATTTCCAGGTAAGTACAGACACCCCAGCATATCTGCAAGGGTTTCGTTTCGAAGATCGCCTCAAACGTGAAAATTCACTAAAAATGCTTGGGCACCCCTAACCTCAATCTACAAGTGTCTGCTAGCCTGAATGAACACAAAACATCTATTTATTACCAGTTTCTAAAGAAACAGTACTCTACTGTACACTTTGCACGTTAAAATGCCTTGTCATTTCTTATCTAGACATTTATATATTACACAGGCCATCTAAGTTACGCCCCTGTATGTACAAAGTTATTACTGTATGCACTGGGAGCACTACTATATGCACTGGGAGCACTACTGTATGCACTGGGAGCACTACTGTATGCACTGGGAGCACTACTTCTTGGAATCATTATTAAAAATGCTAAATTACCAGCACTGGAATTACCGGCATTCTTCACTGGGATGTTCAGTGTGCCTTTTAATTTTTCCTTCAGTCGGCTTTCTCAGTATGTTTATCTCTGAAGTGCCTCTTTTCTCTACTCACTAAGGAGGATACTTAAGAGAGACCCCCCATTCCCAAAAGACATGGGATCCCTAGCAAAAGACATCATCCAAAGACTGCTCACCAAAGACCCCCAGAAAAGGCTCGGGGCTGGTGGGGCAGACAGTGTGAAGGGACATCCTTTTTACCAGGTGGGGCTAATTTTTCAGTCTTACTTACAACTGCATATTCTGTATGCTTACATGGTGAAATGTTTATTATATTGTACCAAATTTGAAACCACTAGTAAATGATATGTTAGCATATGATTAGCCTATTTTAATGTGTCAAACTCTGTTACTGGTTTTTTAGGGCATCAGTCAACTTTTCAATATAATAAACAATTTCCCTTGCAATAAGCTTTTTTTTTATTAAGCTGATATTTTATTTAAACTGCTTTATATATTAAAACAGTCTCACTAATGGATTGACCCTTATTATGAGCACAGTTTACACGCTTTTATTAAAACATGCTAATTATCCTCGTGTTTTTTTCCTTACTTGGTTTTTTGTTCATCTCCTCTGTTGTCCTTTGGAATTCTTTCCCTTTTCCCTGTTCCGTGCACCTAGATGCATGATTTTCATTGGCCCATAAAGTTTTATTTGCATTTTATACTTTGTATTTGTGGTCTTTCCATTGTATTCCTTTTAATTTAACGTTGTAGAGGTGATCAGGAAAGATTGTTGAAGGGTGTCAGTTATAGGGATACAGTATTCTTCCTGCATAACTTAGATTCCCCCATCAATACCAATCAAATGTCTGGACGCACGTTGGTTTATTTGCACTATTCTCTACATTCACCTTTTGTAACCACTTGTCCTATTCAGGGTCGTGGGGGGGGGGGGGGGGGGGGGGGGGAAACAAAGGGGCCAAAACCCGAAAAACAAAAAAATGGGGCGAAAAAAAAATATTAGTTGCACCCAACAAAAATAA
>JAODKC010000028.1:11776787-11797797 GCA_026777985.1 Mormyrops attenuatus
CCCCCCCCCCCCCCCCCCCCCCCCCCCCCCCCCCCCCCCCCCCCCCCCCCCCCCCCCCCCCCCCCCCCCCCGAAGCCGATGGGCGCAAAGCAGGAACAACTCAAGATGGTGCGTCAACTCATTATGAGGTGCACCCATCATTCAGTCACACCTATGGGTAATTTGGTAACTGCAATTAGCCTCAGTATGTTTTTGGACTGTGGGACGAAACCCCATGATGACACGGGTAGAACTCCACACACATGGAGCCGTGACGGAGACTTGAACCTTAGTCCCAAAGGTGTGAGGCGACAGTGCTAACTACTGTGCCTCCCCTGTTTTAAGACATATAAACTAAGCATCAGAAATGAGGATTTTGACAGGACATCTCACTCAGGTGTTTGTCACTGCAGAAGATTAACTGGGAGGATCTGGCTGCTAAGAAGGTTCCGGCACCATTCAAGCCAGTTGTCCGGGACGAGCTGGATGTCAGCAACTTTGCGCTGGAATTCACAGAGATGGATGCCATGTACTCCCCCGCTGACCTGCCTCAGAGCTGCGACCGCATCTTCCAAGTGGGTGACATCACCAGTCATCTGTGGCTCTGGTGCTACAGAAGTAGGCCGTTGTGTGTGTGAGCAGATTGAAACAGGGTCTCTAGGTCAGTCTGTAGAGGGCAGTGTGTACGCAGTTTTGTTTCTGCGTGTGCTTTAACTAGGAAATGCAGAGCTTTTCAGGCAGGTAATTTGAACCGGCAATTCATTTTCTATATATCAATAAATCCATGCGTTGGCGTTGGAATTGATGCAAATTGGTGTGTAATTATGTCATTGCGTGTATTGCACATGGGCATACGATGTGCGCCGTCCATTTTAATGAGGTCGCAGCCCTGTACTGTGACCTCCCGTCACCTGTAGATGCCGCCCAGCTCAGTGCCAAATCGGGGTCTGATTGCTTTTTTGCTCCTTGACTTCTCCTGATCAATAGATCTGTAGAGAGGCGTCATTAAATGAAAGAGCGCGGTCCGCTGGAACCACAGAGTCTGACTTCATTATTTCTGCTACGTTTGATTGCTGCACTTCACGCCGGCTTTTTTTTTTCTACTACGCCCCCTTATGCCGACATCCAAATATATATTTTTTTTTTGCGAACGTTGCAATTACAGGGAGGGCGTCCGCGATGGCAACTTTTCACACGGGTGCTCTCTCTTCGCCTTCACAAAGCCAGCCGACTGAATCACGGCCCATCGCCGACTCAAAGCGGGCTAATCAGACGCTGAAGCGGAGCAATTAGGAGCATCTCCTCCTCCGCTGTGCCCCGCTTGCTCCCCGCAGCTGTCTAAAGGGGCCGGGGGGGGGCGTCACTGCCACCCCCCGAATCAAAGGCCCGACTTATACACACAGCTGGGAAAACACGCCGATGGGGAGCGTCAAAAAGAGGGCGGCATTGTAACCCCAGATGGACAGCGAATGCGGCCCTTTCAAGGCGCCGCGCGTGAAGCCGTCTGGAGGGGCCCGGCTAGCTCGACTCGTTAGCTCATTTCTTGGGACTTTTGTGAGCCTCCTTGTGTCACATGCCGTAGCTTTCGGGTGTTTTTCTTCCCCCGTTTCTTCTTGATGATCACGTAACTGTGTCAGCATGATAAAATATAGGCCTTCCACTGAGAGCTTTAACTCTTCGCTTTATGGCGTCTGTGTCAAATTGTGTTAACGACATGAAATTATGTTGTATAATGAATTTTTAATTACTGAGAAATTGGTCATGCCTAGGTGGGAAGAACATACTTTGATGACACTTTATACATGGTAGATGTTTATTACTCCAAAACAACATAAACTATTATAAACAACAGACGAGTCAGCAGAATAGCTGCCGCTTCATGCTGGTGTCATGCACCGATTTTGCGCATCCCCAGTTTCCCCTCATCTCCTTGTGCTGTCCCCCACAAAGGGCTACTCCTTCATGGCTCCCTCCATCCTCTTCAAGCGCAACGCCGTGGTGGATGACCCGGCCCAGCTGCAGGAAGGCTTGGAACGGCCCGGTTCTGCTGCTTTGGCGCGCAGTGCCATGATGAAGGTAAGGGGGGACGCCGTAGGCCTAAGTTGTTCATGCAGATGAATTCAGTGTCTTTTACAAACTATAGCCTTCAAGTCAAACTGAACAACAAAGGAAATATAAAGGTAGCTAATAAAAGATAGCTAACATAAAGGTAACTAATAAAAATGTAGCTAATATAAAGGTAGCTAATAAAAGATAACTAATATAAAGGTAGCTAATAAAAGATAGCTAACATAAAGGTAGCTAATAAAAATGTAGCTAATATAAAGGTAGCTAATAAAAGATAGCTAATATAAAGGTGGCCTATATAAAGGTAGCTAAGAAAAAGCTAATATAAGAAATATAATATAATATAAGAAATAGCTAATATAAATGTAGCTTATATAATGTATAGCTGCGGATCTCACCCATACAGGAAATGGACTGTTTGTAACACTGCCTCCGGGAAAGCGGTACAGAAGCATAAAAACACGCACCAGTAGACTGAAAGATAGCTTTTTTCCTAGAGCTGCGAAGTCCATCTGCCCCTGTTGATACACACACATATATCTACCCCTAACCTGCCCCCCTGTAGACATGCACGCATACTTTCCCTCGTAAGCAAACACATACACTCATATTCCTCCCCTGCAGACCCTCGCACACAGATCACTGGTCTCTGCCGGCGTATTACTTCAGGAAAAACGCCGGACTTGATGATGTTTTATTGCTGCTGTCTTTTATACTTATTTGTTTATTATTTATAGTGTATTGTGTTTTTAAGTATTCTGCCTTGAAGCCGAGTCCTACCAACAAAAATTTTGTTATGTGTACAAATAATGACAATAAATTCTAATAAGAGATAGCTTATATAAAGATAGCTAATAGAAAGATAGATAATATAAAGACCTGCGATGGGCTGGCCCCCCGTCTTGGGTTGTTCCCCGCCTCGTGCCCGTAGCTTCCGGGATGGGCTCTGGACCCCCTGCAACCCAGAAGGATAAGCGGTTTGGAAAATGGATGGATGGATAATATAGACAGCTGGTATAAAGATAACTAATATAAAGATAGGCAATAGAAACATTACTGATATAAAGGTAGCTAATATAAAGACGGCTAATATAAAGGTGGCTAATAGAAAGATAGCTAATAGAAAGTTATTTTCATATTTTTATACTCTATATTCAATACCTCTGTTCCCTTACCATCATTACTGTATAATTATTTTTATTATATTGTACAGCTTGAACTGTCTACTATTTATTTTATTCATTTGTTCTTTATTTTACTTCTACTTATCTGTTTTGCTTAATTTATGCTCTTTGTTCTTCTATGTTGTCTCTGAATGTAAGCATTCAAACAAAACAAATTCCTAGTACGTGATCAGTAAAGTGAATTCTGATTCTGATAATGTAAAGACAGCTAATATAAAAATAGCAAAAAAAAAAAAAAGGCAACACTGAAGAGAAACACAGCTAAGTGACTGGAGAATCATGTAAGTTTGGGAAATGTCACAAGTGTTTGTGTGTAGGACTCGCCATTTTACGCCGTCTATGACATGGACCTGAAGGAGAGCGCCTTGGGGGAGGGGAGTTTCTCCATCTGCAGGCGGTGCACCCACAGGAAGACAGGCCTGATCTACGCTGTGAAGGTCGTCAGCAAAAGGTGAGCTCTTACTCGGGGTGAGGTCACCTCGGCCTCAGCCCATGTCTTGCTTTTTAACAGCCCCCCACCCCCCACCACCACCTCCCCGGTTTATTCAAAGAATGGAGTCTCAGACGCAGAAGGAGATCACAGCCCTGAAACTGTGCGATGGCCACCCCAACATCGTCAAGTGCTACGAGATATATCACGACCAGGTTGGTATTGTGTGTGTGTTTTTTTGTGTTTATTGGACCTGATTTTGTGTGTGTGTGTGTGTGTGTGTATGTGTGTGCATGTGTTGGATCTGTGTGCATGTCAGATCTGTGTATTTTGTATCTGTGTGCATGTGTGTGTTTGGATCTGTGTGTGTGGAATCTATGTATTCTGTATCTGCGTGTGTCTGTGTATTTGTGTGTGTGTCCTGAGCAGAATCCTAGCAGGTGCATCGACCTGCTCCCAAGGGATCCTTCAGAGCTGATGAGCTGCACAGAGTCATTACTGACTCCTTTTCAAGCGCTTCAGCTCCCTTTATCCAGATCAAAGTGCCGCAGCCTCCGCCTCTTCCCACCATTGTCCTGATAGTAAGAGGTCTGACTGCTGCCGGTTCCCAGTACCTGCTCTTTAATGTACCTTGATCTCAGCTGGATTTGTTTGCTATCTAGTTTAATTTATCAGCCCTTTGAAACAGAGCAAAAATAGTGTGATTTTTTTATACTTAATAATAATATATATGTATTTTTTTTTTAATTCTGATTAATTTTTGTGTTTGGTGAATACTGCTAATTATGGAAATCATTATGCTGCGTTTTCATTTGAACAGTATGACTTGATGTGGACATATGATTTAGTCTTAGAAGTGCCGATCTGGGTTTGGAAGGCGCCGATCTGGGTTTGGAAGGAGCCGATCTGGGTTTGGATGGTGCTGATTTGGGTTTGCTGTGTCCTGCCCCCTTTTAGCTGCATACATACCTGGTGCTGGAGCTACTGCGGGGTGGTGAGCTTCTGGATCGGATCCGGCGCAAGCAGCACTTCAGTGAGAGCGAGGCCAGCAGCATCATGCGGCGCCTGGTGTCGGCCGTCAGCCACATGCACGACGTCGGCGTGGTGCACCGCGATCTTAAGCCGGAGGTGGGCGCAGCACCACCACTGTAACGCCACACTGTGCACATGCAGATAGCTTTCCCTGAGCTGTGCGTTTGGGGCTCTGCTCTGAGTCTTCTCAACTCAGAACCTTTTTAATTGTTTTTTTTTTTCACTTTTTGAAGAAAATGAAAACATTGCCAAATCTTCACTTTCTCTGGGGAGGTTCAGTTTGTCATGTTTTAAATGAAAGTCAATCAATCAAGCAATCTATCTGTCTATCTCTATGTATGTATGTCTGTCTGTCTGTCTGTCTCTATATCATGTACTTATAGGTATATTTGTGTTTTTCTGAGGATAGATTGCTTGATTGATTGATTAAATTCATCTATCTTCCTTAACTGATTTAGTTATGTAAAATGTTATTACTTCTTTTATTTCTAGAATCTGCTGTTTACTGATAACAGTGAGGCTTCGGAGATAAAGGTCATCGACTTTGGATTTGCCCGTCTGAAGCCACCTGACAACCAGCTGCTGAAGACGCCCTGCTTCACACTGCAATACGCTGCGCCGGAAGTCCTCAAATACGATGGCTACGATGAATCATGTGACCTGTGGAGCCTGGGCGTCATTCTGGTGAGAATCGGGGAAGGGGCCAATCCCAAGCCTGCTCCCTCCCTCTACAGCATCACTCTCCCTGGCTGCAAAAAGCCCATGGAGAGCCACCAAGGGCATAGAGGAATATCTGCACGTATACATTGATTTCAGTATCATATAGTGCATATGTGAAAGAAGAATACAGTGATCCCCCGCTATATCGAGGTTCAGCTATCGCGCCCCTGCTGTATCGCGGATTTTTCCCCGACGCATCACTGTTCTGTACCTATCGCGTACCTTGCTTGTGGTCCGATTGTTGTGAGCAAACTTTTTGTGAACTTTTGGTTTTGTTTTAAGCCCTATGATGGCTCCCAATCGTACCCACACTGAGCTTAAAATGTTTTTATTTTTACATATTCCATTACGTATACAGAGAGACAGAGATGTGTATATATATATATACATTATATTATTATTATTATTATGTTACTAATATCCTTAGCCCAACATCCACATATCATATGTGTTTGCAAAGTGTGTTTTAATACACTTATATACGTTTAACGCGTCCAGGAGGGGTATTTTAACGCTTAAACTATAAAAAAAGTGTTTATTTATACGGTCTTTCTATATCGCGGATTTTCACCTATCGCTGATGGGTCTGGAACGTAACTTCCGCGATAGGCGGGGATCACTGTATTTCTATTGACATATTGGGTTGTTATACTTAAATATGTATAATACTAATTGCTGTATTCCAGGTCAGCAGATGATATGCATGTATGAGTAACGTTACTGATTCTGACTTGTCAGCTAGCTGTAGCATGCATTAATGTGGTTTGCATTCTTATTTTATTTTACAATGAGCTATAGATACATCTTTGTACATGTGGAGTTGCAGGGGACTGGATTGCCCCTTTTTTGATTCTGTTTCAGTCTTTGATGTCTGTTTTGGTCAATACCAGTAGTAACAGCAAACCAGCATCTGATTCATGTAGGTTACCCTTAATGTTAAAATACATGTAACAGATGTGCAGTGCAAAGATATCACCAATATCTGTTTGCTATGTAGACAAGAGTCATTGAGTCAAGTATTGTTTATAATACTTTGTCTTTGCTGTGTGTCCTGGGAATGTGATGATTCTGATGCCACAATATAATAAATATTGGGATTCTGGCAGACATTTTGCATAACCTGTGTCTGATAGAGCCACAGTTTTCCTGCTTAGCTGGTCATGAGCACTCTGGTTCCCTGAGGTCTGTTCTATGTTGTGGCAGCCTCAGGGCTGTACTCAAGTGGTGCAGTGTGACGCTGTGATGTAATAAGCCAAGACTGTACATAGGTACACAGTGAACTAGACAAGTGAGGCTCATGAGAAGACCCCTGATTAGCCGCAGACAGAAATAACCCACAGTCACCAGAAGTGGGCTACCTCCCAAAATTTTTGTTGGTTTATAGCCCCCCTCCCTCGATGTGTACAAAAATGACCTGTTCTCCTTTTTTGTTCTGCTTTCCATAGTACACCATGCTATCTGGACAGGCACCCTTTCAGTGTGACCCTAAGAGCGGTGCCCATACCTCTGCTGAGGAAATCATGCAGAAGATAAAACAGGGGAACTTTTCATTTGAAGGAGAGGCATGGAAGAATGTATCCCAGCAGGCAAAGGACCTAATAAAAGGTGTGGAAAGTCAGGATCTTAAAAACATTGGATCATGTGTGATGAGCTGACGCCTGATTGTACTGTGAGGCTGGGCATTTTTATATTTTACTCCTCCCCCCCATGCAAAAGATCTCCTGACAGTTGACCCAGACAAGCGGATCAAGATGTCCGGCCTGCAACACAATGCCTGGCTCCAGGATGGCGGCCAGCTGTCTTCCAGCCCCCTCATGTCACCCACCATCTTGGGTTCTTCCACTGCTGCAGTGCACACCTGTGTCAAAGCCACCTTCCATGTAAGACCAGTCACAGAACACACATCACCTGTCACTCAAACAGGGAGGCCCTATCAGCACACATAGCCCCTCCTTTTTCCCAATTCTTATGATATAAGGATAATCATATGACTACTTACATTGACATTTATCAGAATAAAAAGTATCCTGGTTTTTTAAGCCTATTTTTAATAATGTTCTTTACTGTTTCATAATTCTTTATTCAGTGAACTTTGGCATCTGGAATCAAGTCATTCCTGTTTGGTGCTCACAGCTGTCTTGTTTGTCTTTCTGACCTGAACCATTACCTGACATTTTTTTATTCCTACCCTGATTTTAAAAGATTTTTTTTACAATAGTTATTTCAAAATTCTAAGGCATCTTTATATATAACACTGGTCAACAATTTTTTTAGAAAAGTCATGTTACTGAAATAAAATTAGAACTTTCTTATCAATTTTTATGTGCTCAACACAAATATGATAGTCAAAATGCAAAATTGGCTCTAGTTTTTTTGTAATCTACAATAATTAATAATTAGTGTCCTGTATTGTAACTAAATGGATAAAATAATAACAGTTTAATGTAACAGTAGCTTAAACTGTATCACACGAAGTCTGACATATTTTAAATGCTCAACATTTCCGACTGGGCTTTATATAGTACACTGCTGACGTCAGCTTACTTCAGCAGCCGCCTGGCAGTAGTACTGCGTTGCATCAGAAAATGATGCAATAAACTCTGGATGATGTGTGCATGATGGTATTATGCAATGTGATGCAATACTACATCATTCTAGGCTTATTTAGGATGTTGTTACAGTCCTACTGGATATATGAAATATCTTCAAAACGAGAGCCAATAAAAATTTTTCATGGTCATATTCGTGTTCAGCACACCAAGATACTACAAATTAGAACCATTTAAGTTAGTAACAATTTCAGTGTTGACCAGTGTAATCCTTTCTCATAATCCAAGTCTCATAATCCTTTTTTTTTCCTTCATTTTTTTCACCCTCTGCTGCAGGCCTTCAACAAGTGCAAACGTGAGGGCTTCTGTTTGCAGACAGTGGACAAGGCCCCGCTAGCGAAGAGGAGGAGGATGAAGAAGACCAGCACCGGCACAGAGACACGGAGCAGCTCCAGTGACAGCTCGCGCTCCTCCTCATCCTCGCAAGACCACACCTTTTGTGGGGACACGTCCCGGCTGCTTGGTGGCGCTCTCTTCGCCCCCGCTCCAGGCATTAGTGAAGACCCCTCTTCATGTCCTCCCAGCCCAGAGTAAACTCAAGGACATACACTCACAGGCACACTCCTCCAAACAAACATATACTCACAGGCTACAGTCCGTCAAACAAACAATCACAGACCACACTCTTCCAAACAAACACACGCTCCATTAAACAAACAGATATTCACAGGCCACAGTCCTCCAAAGCAACACACATTCCTCCAAACAAACATATACTCACAGGCCACAGTCCTCCAAACAAACCATAGTACACCATACTATCAAAAGCCACAATACTCCAAAGCAACACACATTCCTCCAAACAAACATATACTCACAGGCCACAGTCCTCCAAACAAACACTCACAGGCCACAATACTCCAGACAAACACACATTCCTCCAAACAAACAAATAGTCACAGGCCGCAATCCTCCAAACAAACGCACACTCACAGGCTACAATACTCCAAAGCAACACACATTCCTCCAAACTAACAAATACTCACAGGCCACAATCCTCCAAACACACATTCTTCCAAACAAACACTCACAGGTCACAATCCTCCAAACAAACACACATTCCTCCAAACAAACAAATAGTCACAGGCCACAATCCTCCAAACAAATGCACACTCACAGGCTACACAAATAACTCACAACAAATTTAAAAAAAACCATAGCAATAGTAAATTGGGTTTGACTGGTTAAACTGTGAGCTTTGAGCCTGGAGTAGCAGGCGGGCTCTAAATGTCATGGATACTCATGGTGCACTCAGCTGTTCACTTTGAACTAACTAGCATATTTACACATGTGCACATTAAGTTTGTTTTGTGTGTATGAATCTTGTAATTTATTATTCTTTAATATTTTAACATGGAAGGTGACCCACTTTCCCCTGAATTATCAGAGACTGTTTTCACTTTTCTCCTAGTCTGTAGACTGGAAAGTGTTTAGATTGGGCTTCACAATGTCTGTTTATTAATGTGAAGTCATCTTTTACGATTTCTTAACCTCACGAAAATGCATTAATGGTTACACAGGCGATATGCAATAGTTATAAAAAGAACAGAATTCAGATTTTTAACTTCAAGGCTTTTATATAAACCTTTGCATCTGCCGGGCTGCTTTTTAAACTGTATGCAGTTCATTTTTGGTTGTCACCCATGATTTGTTTCATGACCTTAACCAAGGGTGATCATTCAAGACTTTTATTTTTTACTTTTATTTAAGAAAAGCGTGCAGTTCCCAAACATTTCCAGGTCTGAATATAACCCTGGTAGCTCCAGAAACTTGGTGTGTTTGCACTGAAGAACTTTAAGGCTGTAGTTAGTTGTAACCTGGGTGAAAACCACAGCAGACTGAATAGAGGTGATAAATT
Organism: Mormyrops attenuatus; assembly: GCA_026777985.1. NCBI lineage: Eukaryota > Metazoa > Chordata > Actinopteri > Osteoglossiformes > Mormyridae > Mormyrops > Mormyrops attenuatus. The sequence continues at coordinate 11,786,667 of JAODKC010000028.1, forward strand.
CAGCAAACTCGGATTGGATTTCTGTAAAAATACCAGGCTCTCCAGTCCAACCTAAGACTCAATGCTGTCCTCAAAGCAATTAAACTGAGTGACAAGTGACAATGCTATGACCATTATGTCAAATATTCAGCCTGCTCCTTAGAGTTTATCCAGGGTTTGTGAGCCGGTAACACGTCCCAGGAAGGACAAGGCACGAGGCTGAGAACACATTGGACTGGATGTCGCCTATTATTATGGTGACTTTGGCTTATGACTGGCTAGTTTCTGAATGGTAGCTGAGAAAGCCTAGCAATTTTTAATTGTAAAAATTTTTCAGCAGGATATAATGGGTGGTTGGATCGAAAAGGTTGAGTTTTACTATTTACAGATGAGGCTATCTGTGAACGCCAGCAATAAGCCTCATTGGGACCTGCTCAGCTGCTCCTGAGACCGTTATGCGCTGAACAGTTGCTATGCCAAGGTTCCAGTGTTTCGCGCTTCCTGCATGCTACTGGTGACGCGCAGTATTCTGACCCCATTTAGTGAGGTTGCCATTTACATGCTGAGAATTCAGCAGAAGACAATCAAAAATGTATATATTTTTAAAATCTGTTTCAAAGTTTGTCACTATCTATGCCACCGGCACAGCACTGCGTTTAAGTACTTCACCTCCAAGTTATGAAAAAATAGTTATTTAAGAATGTTTTTACATCAATTTTGTTGAATGCTTTTAATAATTTTTTGGGAAATGCTTGTAGTCTATAAAGAAGTTTAGTGTTCCTTTTTGTGAATGTTGCAGGCATGTTACTGCGTTTTGGGTCTTTGTTTTGTGGGATAGTATTATAGCTCTTCTGGATGTTGTCAGCGATGCAAGATGTTTGAAAGGCAGAAAACACCCACTGGCTCAAATGCTGAATAGAGGACCCTCTTTCAAAGACTGATTTGGGCTTATACCAGTGAAATCGAGTATTAATGCCAGGTAAGATTCTGAAACCACCAACGGTTTCTTGGCATTGCCTGTAAGCCAACAACATATGTATCGTAAGAAACAACCTTGTAAAAACGTGAACATGAGTGGGGGACAGTTTAATAGTGCCAGTGTTTTTTGTGTACACTGTAGTTGATCGAAGATTTTCTGGCATTTAAGAAAAAATTATCTATACAAGACCTTTCTGCCTGTGGAAACTAAAACACATTAGTTCACCCACCCATACACCCATATTTCATGACTTTTTATCCTGTGCTGGGTCACAGTGAGGCAGGGCAGATCCTCAGTGAGGTGCCATGCCATCTCAGCACTTTACGTAATGATTTGTTAAATGTTAGAGAATGAAGAGAAAAGCGTGTCTTGCACGAGTCTGTCTCAGTGATTTCAAAGGTCAGTGATGAGGTTCAAAAAGCAGTTTTGAGCTTTTTTTTATTTGTATTGAACTTTTATATTTAACTCTATTTATTGCATATGAGTTTGCATTTACTTGCCAACCAGAGATGGATAGTAACGTGACCGTTTCTTTAGCGATGTCAGTCAGCAGCGCTTCCCTCTGGTAGGTTTACGGAGTGCATCTTCATCTCGCCTCGCTGTAGGGCCTCGTGGAAGCTTTCCTTAACTTCATATAGCATTAGAGAGGTCTAATGCTCATTTCACTGTGACCTCACTGATTATTAATGAGTAATTGGCAGGCTAAAGGCAATAGGTTTTAGCGAATTACATTTCATGTACCAAACTGTTGTGCATTTCCAATAAACAACCAGCAGGGGGTGCTGGATGAACTCGTACTTGCAAGTTCCACCAGTTGGATGCGAGTTGGCATGAGAGCAGCTGTTCTGAGAAAAATTGGAGTTTGTCAAGTTGTAGCGATATCACCATTATTCATCATGCCATCAGCAGTGCTCAATGTGGAATATTGAAGTTTATATAATGCACAGAAAATTCTAATGGAAGAGAAAGGATGTCTGACCTAAGTACTTGTGAGTCTCTAACTGGGCTAGACATATTTTAAATAACTCATTGATATTAAATTACAACACTCTGGGTATATGTACACAAATATGAAACTAAATAACGTTTTTTTTCCCCAAAAAGGTAACCCCTTTGTGTTAATTTTGTTTACGTTGTTTTTGCGAAGCCATATTAATGAAAGTATGACTAGTTAAATTCCTCTGAATTATTCTTGTTTATTTAAACGTGAATGAAAAATTAACAGTGGAAATGGATATATGTTACATGGGGGAAGATGTTACAGACGTCAAAAAAAGTCATAAATATTTTAAATGCATTTTCTCTCGTTTTTCAGTCACAGGGTATCAGACCCATGTGAAGAGTATATGGGTTATTTGTGTGAGAGTGAGTTGAATCAACTCATATTTATGGCTGTAACTGAGAGTATGTTATTGGACCTAGTACCATTTGTGCTTGAATTTTGCTTGTTTTTCTTAGTAAAAAATTTGTGGTGTGATGTTTGCTTTTAAATGAGATATTTAAGGGATGTTAAGGGCTTTAAAGTTAATATTTAAGTTGATGTAAAAACAGTATAGCTGTTTGTTGTACAATGGTTAATAAAATGGTCTTTGTTCTTATTCATAAATGATTTTTTTCTCCTTTCCATTATCACCGGTGTTTCTCGACCTGGTCCTCAAAGACCCCCAGACGGCCCTTGTTTTGGCTCTTTCCCAGCTCCTGGAGGGATCAAAAAGATGCACTGTCTGGGGGTCCCCAAGGACGGGGTTGAGAAACTGCTTTATCCCTAAAAAGTGTTGATGGGACAATTGAAGAAAGTTCACCACTGTACCAACAGAGGGCACTCTACACTTGCATCTGGCATTCTACAAGCAGCGGCTTAATTCTGTCTGGAATGTCAAGTGCTTTTTCTAAAGCCTTCTTCTGTTGGGAATTTTGTGTAATATATGTAGCAAAGCATTGCTTTTACCTAACGGGCTGTTGGCACAAATTACAGGTATTTCTGTACTTCATTCTTTATTGTTGAGTGATTTTATTTATCTGTCAAAAGCTATATTATTATTTTAACCTGGTATTCCTGCTTCTGGTCCTATGTTCATTTTAGTCTAAATTAGATGTTGCAAAACAACCACATTTTATCTCTGATAAAATTAATTCACCTGAATCCTTATAAGTCTTGTCTATTGCTCTGACTACATGTACTACTGCAGACATCAATCCAGTTTCTGTACCTGCTGGTCCTATTCAGGGTTGGAGGGGGTGGTCCAGAGCCTATCCTGAAAGCTATGGATGTAAGGCAGGGAATAACCCAGGATGGGCCACCAACCCACCACATTTGGTAACTCCATGTCATATTACCGTGTTTTTGGAGTGTGGGGGGAGACCAGAGTACACAGAGGAAACCCCATGATAACACTGGGAGAACATGCAAACACTATACAGATAGATCCAGGGCGGAGACAAACCACAGTCCCCAAGATGTGAGGCAACAGGGCTAACCACTGCACCACTGTACTGCCTTGTTACTGCAGACATGCTAACCAGTGCAGCTCTGTACTGCCCTGTTACTGCAGACGTTCTAACCACTGCACCACTATTACTGCAGACATGATAACCACTGCACCACTGTGCTGCCCTACAACTGCAGACAGAGTATCTTAAATTGCCCTGCTTGAGACTGAGGTCAATTAGTGCTACTTGATGGTTGGATTGCTGTTTGAGCACAGCATCAATCACAGCAGCCAAAGAAAACGGAAAAGCGAGGTGTCACAATGTTGATATACAGCCTACCGCCTGCTTTCTTTTGTGAAATTCGCCATAATAGCTATTACCCATCTTCAAACTTATTAGAGTGGTTGTGATGTATGGACCCGCCCCTTTCGGTCTCTGAGGGGGTGATTGGTACATGAGTGAGTGACAGGCTGGAGAGCCACCCAGGGTGCAGCTTTGAAATGAGGCATGAGGGAATGTACTTGCTGTTAGGGGCCGGGGTGGGGGAATAAAAGGTTAGGTGGAGGGGGCCCTAGACAAAGCTTTACTTGGTATGCCCCCCTACCAAGAAAATTGATGATCATTTGACGTTGTCCGCAACGCAGGTCATTGGAGGGCCCTAGGTCTCTGCCTATCCTACCTATAGCTGGAGCTGGCCTGGGAAGGGGCAGTTGTAGCGATCTCCCCTCTTCCACTGGAGCTCTGAGCTTTGCTATGTCAGCCTAACAACGTTTCGCGCATCCTTCCCATCGCCCAGACCCTCCTGACAGCCGACACCATTCAGGGCCACCAGAGAAGAGCCAGGCCGCCGCAGCACTTCTGGGTGGCCTGCTCGCAGGCTTCCTGGGGGAGTAGACAATGTCTTATTAATTGACTGGGCGGCCCGGGCTGAGTGCAGGAATGCGGACGGCTTTGACTGGGATAGTGGGAAAGGTTCCCTCACCCCCAAGGCAGCGTCTGATGCTGGCTGCAACATTATTTTTAAATGATTGCTTTCAGTCAGATATTATAAATGAATTTAAACAGATGGATGGATGGATGAACTATATTATCTACATACCTGACATTTTTCACTGCTTTAATTTCTGACCTCTACTTCTAAAGGCTAAATGGTTCCCATTTTACAGATGCCTCCGTTAAACTACACCTGCTCTATTCCTAGCAACAATAAAACAAGCAGAGTAACCCCCCCACACACACACCCTCCCCGGCATGGTTCCTGTTCACCCCGTCCCAGGTGTCCCTTGCCTAATCCCATTACTTGTCCTAATCAGCCCTAATGTCACAGCCATTGTGCTGATCAGAGCCGGCTCGACCCGACCATGTTTCAATTCATTTCCAGTGTGGTCTCCATGGTAACTGTGGATAGCCCCCTCCCACCCCTTGAAACCCCAAGGGTCAAATGAAGAGGAGTATTCTCCTGAGAGACGGTGGACCAGCAAAGCATGGGAATGCCGCCATTGCGTCACAACCCCAAGGCGAACTAAACTTTGGGGTCAGTATTTTCACTCATTTTCATGCAAGTACAATATTTAATGTGCAAATACATTCACAGTTATGCCTCCATGTACATATAACGGACTATAGAGCCGTGGTGTGCTGTGTGCTGTGTGCTTTATGTAAGCTCTCCTATTCTTAAATAAGATACTTACTTTGAGACGTCTCTCACTGAACAGAACCACAGCGTTTGCAGTCAGCATTTGGAACTTTATTTGGGCATAAGAGTGGAGCCAGGTTCCACAAAACAGGTGGGTGGGGGGCGCGAGGGTAGCATTTAGACTTCTGCACAAGGGAAACCAGAGAAAACAAAACTGGCGTCTTGGAAAGATGTAGAAGGAGCATCATGGTCTGGCCCAGAGAATAAGAACCTAAGCTGTGAGGGACTGGGCTCCGGCATCCCGCTTAACCCCGCCCTCCTCACAGCTGGGGCCACCAGAGGAGAGCCAGGGCAGCGAAGCAGCAGCTCTCTAGGACGTTTGCAAGGGTGTGGTGTTCAGCACAGGTTGGGGCTGGTACACCTGCTCACGTCTCTCTCTACTGCTATTCCTGGGAATAGTCCCGAACTGTTAAGTAAAAGACTTGGAATTTAGCTTTGCAGTCCCATCTGCAGATGCTGTGGCCGTGATGTCTCTGCTGGGAATAAAGGCGGTTAAAGACACCCCCCCCCCGCATAGATCATCAGGACAGGACAGAATGATTGACCCGACCTCTAGGCCGGGCCGGGCCGGGCCGGGTCACCTCCATGTTTCCTGTGCTTTGTGAGCCACACAATGCTGGCGGCGCCGCTACAGACCGTAGGAGGGTCCAAGGCGGGTGGGCGGGGGAAGAGAAAGGCCGGAATTCCCCTTTCAGTTCACTCCAACCCTCCAAAAAAAAAAAAAAAAGAAAAAAGAGGGGAACTGGACCCCTGTGTCATGCCACTCTTCTGCCTGAAAGGGCCAGTGCTTTTCAAGAGAGGTGTCTCCACAACAGCTGTGATAAAAGGGGAAAATTAAATTGTGTGCCGGCAACATATTGGTGCAGCAGAACGGCCACTCTAGGGTGGTGAATTCTTCTCGAGGGTATGACACCGGCCGTCGGCATCTCCTTTTTACAGAGATGTTCTTGGCCTCTGAGCCCCTTGCTGGGATGAGCAGATGAGGCTGCTTAACTAGTATATTGCGTGTGATACTGTAGAGCTCCGGTGAAGGCCCTGTGTGTTGTTGAATGTGGGGATCCCACCTCCGTCGCTATAGCTGCTGGTCGATTTTACAGCATCGTGGACAGACCAGTCCTTAAGTCAATGCGATTGAGCTGTAATGCCAAGTTCACACTCACATGCTTATACGGTCCACATCTTGTGGTCTGAAGTTTATAATTCAAGAGCAAGTTTCCAAAACTCACTCAGTGCATGGGTTGTGTTTTCAAGAACATTTGTGTGGATTTTTAAGAAGCTCCTTCTTGGTTTGCATGAGGACTGAGTTTTGGTTCCCGATACTGTAAAATCTGATGAGGAAGTCTGACTATAAGCAACTGGCGTCTCATCTCAAAACCAACTAAAAATGCAATGTGTGGAAATTTGCTCTTCAGCTGTTTTCTGTGCAGTTTAGAATTTTCAGATGCTACGTAAGAATCATTTTAATCCAATTTCTTTCTTCCTTATGCATGATTTTCAGTTGCAGTGATGATAATGCACGGGGATGCAGTGGTTAGCTCTGTTGCCTCACACCTCTGGGACCTGGGTTCCATTCTCCACCTAGGTTACATGTGTGTGGAGTTTGCATGTTCTCCCTGTGTCATTTTGGGTTTCCTCTGGGTACCTTGGTTACCCCACACAGTGCAAAAACATATTGAGGTTAATTGGAGTAACCAGATTGCCCTTAGGTGTGCATGGGTGAGTGAAAGGTGTGTGAGTGTGCCCTGCAATGGGCTGGCGCCCCATCCTGGGTTATTCCCTGCCTTACGCCCATAGGCTCTGGACCCCCCATGCCCCTGAATAGGATAAATGGGTACAGAATATGGATGATGATGATAATTTCTGGAAATAATCTTTCATTTTTTTATGCACATAGATTTGTACATTTTTTACCCCAATGAAAAGCATACTTTCCTATTACCTCTCAGGATGTATTTCAATATTTGTCTTAGGGATTTGAAAAGAATCGCCACTTGCTCGAACACTCTGGTTACCATGACAATGGTTCTTAGAGATGTTACTGGGAACAATTGCTTATCTTTCTTTCCATTCCTACTATTAATGATAATTATATTTACTCTTGAGTAGAAACACGCATAGGGTTGTTTGTTAAACATACTGTTTTACGGTATTGTGTTTTTGTTTTCACAAAGGGATGATGATGTGTGAGTCATTGCAGATGGATACGTGAGGAGTATGCACACTGTTTTTAGGGACAGTGACACACAAAGGAGGTGAAGATTTGGCAGTAAGAGGAGGAGCGATGGAGTAAAGCCCATTTCGATTTCCAGCGAGCCTTTGTTGCTTAGAGACCTCTGCTCTCAAAGCCAGGTCTTTGGTCACTGGGCTAATTGAGTCTCAGGATGAAACCCAGCATGACCTGTTAATAGGAAATGTGTGTGTCTGTGTATTTGTGTATGGGAGAGTTCTGTGACATGGTATTGCGGGGAGGACTCTCAACATCTTCCTCATTTGCAATGCTAATGGACAGGAGACAGCTGTCATCTTTCCTGCAATACGGTCTCTCCGACAGAAGAAAACAGAGAAACAAAAGCTGGGAATAAATAGGTTTGCCTATTTTCTTTGCTGCCCTTGCATGAGCGCCGGTCTTTGAGAGCATGACTTTCAATGGTGAGACTCATAAAAAGAAGAAAAAAAAATGAAGAAAAATATATAAATAATTGAACTATATGAAAACAAAGAGAAAAACAAATAGTAAAATGCGGGAAACATGGTTTTGGGCATGGAACTGTTGCATCATTTAGTAGATGTTGCATAAACAAAATGTATACCGTCTAAAAGTAGTTGCATAAGCATGAATTGTATTCTTGAATAAAAAGACTTATTCAGGGATCCATAATTCAAGTGGATAGATGCATGCATATTGTAATGTTCTTACGCTTAGGTATAGTTATTCCTGTGCTTATTAAACTGAGATCATCATACCAAGAGGGATAAATATTTTGCTCTTATCAATGCATGAGGTGCAATAATAGTAGCTTGGCAATGTGACATGTATTCTATGATTATCATATTTCATCACTTTAGGAGACGTTCACTCTTCAGGACAGCAGACTTTTTGTCAGTAGAGAAAGAGAGGAGACTGAGCCCCCCCTCCCCCGCTCTCTATAAAGCTCTTTATTTTCCAGGCTTGTCTTATTAGCAATGGAAAGACCAACACACTGGCAAATGTCTCCTCATGATGCTAGATGTGGTGTTGTTTAGTTATATGTTTTTACAGAGATAACATATACCCATTTCAGCCCTGGGGGGCTTTGCGTGGGTTGTGCAAAAAAAAAAGTATATTAAATAAAGCAGTGAAATGACCTTTCTCTGACCCCTGCTTGACTAGAACCGTGTAATTGTACCACGTATGTTAAACAGGCTTTTGTTGCGTGTACTTGAATTTCGCCAAATGAGGTAGGAAGACAATAGGCAGAGAAGCCAAGGGATGGATGATGGAACAAGTGCTTATTGCTATAGACTCCAGAATGTACAGTCGTACAAAAGGTCTGGTGTTATACTAGAAAGGCAAAACACAGTAACTGCATATTTTATCAAAAGTCAGCTATGAACCAAATCGGGTCTCTTAGGCTGTTCTGCCTTGTGACGAAATATTTTAGCTTAACTATGTTTGGTTGTAAAGCAGAGTGTGAAAACAGAGTGTTAATATTACAATAAATCTGCCCTAAAGCCAAGGCCCCTTTTCTCAGTTTCACTTTGAGCGTAGTTACTGTGTTTTGTCTTTGTGGGGTAGCACACCCATCGCTGGCATTATTTCCCAGACTTTTTTTTTGGTTTCAGTAGCCCGAATCATCTATAGTATGACGGGTATCATCTAAAGTGGAGATACGGTGCTCGCAGAAAGTCGTGGGATGCCTGCTTAATTCAGTAAAAATATTTCAGATTTATTGGTATTATAACAAATGTCATTACTGTATCATTTGCTTATAAAACATATATCGCATTAGATTTCATATTAGTAAGACATTCATTTCAAGTAGTAGGAAATTGAAACCCAAATTATAGTTCTTAAAAAGCTGTTCTGAGTTAAAAAAATAAAGCCTCACTTGGTGCATTTAAATCACTAACACCTTTGTAATAACACAGAACACCAAACATTTGTGTTTAGTATCCCTTTGGGAGCCAATGGCTATAATTTCAATTAATAGCAAAATGGCAAGAACAGCACTGAATCAGTCAGTCAAAATTACGACACTAAATAATAAGAAAATGTCTATGCGGAACATATGTGTACATTGCTTGTCAATGGACTTTTGTTATGAAACCAATAAATTTGCAACATTTTTGCAGAATTATGCAAGTGTCGTAAGACTTTCTGTGAGCACTGTATGTACACCAAGCTAACAAGCTAGCAAAGAGATTTGCAGGATGGACAGAAGACCTGGTACAAAGAAAGTAGTTGTGAAACTGGGCCGCCATATTGGATTTATGTATTCAATAGACTCTATTGAAAAGGAATAGAAGGATGCAGTCTATTAAATAGTACATGTCCAACCAGTTGAGGTCATCGTGGTCTAGATCTTATCCTAGACAGCATACGCGGTAAACTCTGGTCCATCAAAGGACACCTAAAAACACATATTCTCACTCTAAGGACAATATATACTGTATTGACCTGTTCATTTGAACTTTATGCCCATTAACCATAGAAAAGAACCCAGAGAAAAGTACCATTTAAGGACAGGAACACAAGCGAAGTCACGTGCACAGAGGCAGCACTAGGGCACTATTTGAATCCACAACAGCGGAGGTGTGAGGCCAAGAAGCTAGTCAATGGGCGACCCTGCCCGTCTCTGCGTGATTATGCCGATGGTGCTCACTTCATCACATGGCTACTCACATTAAGCACCAGCACTTTCAGAAATAACCCCAACTACCAAAGAATTACCCAAAAAGGATATGACCCTATTTGCTTTTTACAGTGAAAGGTAACTGATTTAATGCGCTTTTTTTCTCAAGCCAAATTGTAATCAATGTGCCCATAAAAATGTACTACTTACTTGGAGAGAAAGATATAGTTTTAGATTTTATAGAAAATAGCAGGGCCAAGATGGCTCTGATGTAAAAAAATGGTGTATTTTTGCACGATTTTATCTTTTGGAATAAATTAAAGTTTATATTAAAATGATCTGAAATAAGTGGGTAAGTGTTATGGGCATGGAGTATAACATACTGTAAGGCTTTTTTGTAGATAGGGGTCCGAGTTTGAATCTTCTTCCTTGAATCTTACTCCAGTAACTATGTGCATTGACTGCCAGAGGTGGACAGTTCAGGTGCAGAAGGTTAAGATCCACATCAAGATTTCGTTTGAAGCAACCAATTGAGTATAAAGAATCATAGTCACAGAGTACTCAACTGGTTTGTGCCATTGGCTGCCACAAAGTTAAGATCGAGGACACCAGATCTGAATAAGCCTAAAGCTTAGAATATCAAAGATGGATCTTATAATTACATTGTTTGGCTTTGTTGAAAATATGGTGTCAGTTCTGAATGTTGTAGCATTTTCTATTAATTTGTTAGGCTTGATTGCCTTTGAATATTTGTAGTTGGTTTTAGTGGAGTCTAGTCACCCCAAGTCAGTTTTCAGGATGTAGTGCTGCATATAGTGTGCCTTTCATTTGTAATCTTTTACTGGAGACTCTTTTTTTCAAGGTGCGAATTTCTGAAAGGGAAAGTGTTTGAGAGTCACCCAGCTGAGGGAGTTTGGACGTTGGGGTAGTTGTATAGTCTTTTTCACAGGAGAAGAAGACGTAATTTGATAACAGGTGAAATAAAAAAGGAAGTCAAGGGAAGATAATGACTAAGACAGGTAGCCACAGGCTTGTCAAGGCCTCAGGACTGTGGGAGGGGGGCATCCCCTGAAGTCTTTCACTAAAGACGTAATTACACGGCGGTTCCTCAGTGAATGCTCTTTCCACACTTAATCGTATTTGCCCACGCGGCGTGCCGGGAATTGCGGTGGAACGGGGGTGGGTTGGTGGCGGGCCGGGGGGGTCAGGGAGGGT
>JAODKC010000028.1:11811535-11902169 GCA_026777985.1 Mormyrops attenuatus
CCCCCCCCCCCCCCCCCCCCCCCCCCCCCCCCCCCCCCCCCCCCCCCCCCCCCCCCCCCCACCGAAATGGCAGACAGGTGACATTCAGACAAGGGTGGTCCAAAGGAACTTGCTGAAATGCCAGGAACTTTCTACTGCTTCATCTTCACTCCCCCATCCATTAAAAATCAGCCCTGAGGATCTGATCTCCCCAGTGAGAAAACAAGGGCAAGTGTATTAATGTCATAGAAAGGATAAGAAAATACAGTGATGCTTCAACAGTGTCTTGCCCTGAACTGCAGGGAATGTCTCGATATTTGTATTGTGCAACAGATGTCAACTAAAATGTTACAGATCTATTAAAATATATCATGTAATAATTCCTGTATTGTATTAGTAATTGATGGAAATAAGATTATGATGATCATAAAACAGCTTTACAGTATTGTGTGTATATTACTAGGTATATTAATTTGGTAACACTTCACATTCGTAATGCATTCCTAGAACATTGAAAAGTGGCATGTATGTTTACCTTAACATCCTAACATACCATAACAGCTTTAATATACATTGATAACAAACATTATATGGTAATAACAAGCATTATAATGGTATTATCATATAGTGTTTGTTATTAGTGCATGTTAAAGCTGTTAAAATATTAGAATGTTAGTGTACTAATATGTTGCTAATTAATGTTGTATGAGTGCATAATGAATGTTCTAAGAATGCATAATGAATGTATTATGAAGATGCAGTTAATGTAATGCATTACCCCTTATTTTTTATTTAAACAGATAATTTATTATGTTGATTATTGTCAGATTGTTGTCAGATTGCTTTTGAATTAAACAATTCTGATTTAAGGGATCTTGGTCATACTGTAGCAGCCCTAACATTAACTTGTGTGACAGATGTTGGTTAAAGTAACTTGAGGAATGTGAGAGCTGGGAGTTGAGAACTGGAGCAAATTATTTCGGTGTAATTAATATGTCACCTGACTAAGAGAATGTTATGGGAACAAATCAGGAAAGCAACTTGTGTCTTAAAGTCAGATCTATTTTTGGTCTTAAATTTATTATGAGTAATAGTCAGGCATAATATTTGTGTTTTTGAATTGCATTTCTTGTGAACCTGACCAGGATAAGTTGTTGGAAGATGGATGGATGGATGGATGGATGACAGTACTTAAAAATGATTTACAATATTAGGATTTAATATGCACTCCGTAGCCAATTTATAAGGTACAATTGCTTGTTACCACAAACAACATGCTCCTCTAACCAGAGAATCATGTGACTACGACTGAATGTTTCCAGCACACAGACAGGGTCAAGTGGTTCACCTACAGTTCGATTAATCATTAAACAGCTATTTGATTAAGCATAAATACAACTAAGACACCAATCCAGTAGATTTCGAATGTGGCATGATTGCCATACAACTTGATTCCAGTACCTCAGAAAGAGTCACCCTCCTAGTTCTTTCATGTCCCACAGTGTACAGAGTTTACAAACAATGCTGTGAAGAATAGAAAACACCCAGTCAATGGCATTTTCACAGCTGAAGACACCTTGTTAATGAGAGACATCAGAGAAGAATGACCAGACTCATTAAAGCTGACAGGAAGGACAAAATGCAAAAATAACAGCTCAATACAATAGTAGCGTGAAGAAAGGCTTCGCTGAATACATAACTCATCAACCAATACAACAGAAGTTAAAATGTGTCCTACCTGGTACTACATGTGCTTACCTAATAAAATGGCTGCTGTAGGTAGTTTCCCATATTGTGCCTCCAACCCTAATACAGTCACACCTACCGGGGAAAGAGCTGTGCATTAAATAGGTCCTGAACACCGGAGACTGATTTCTATGGGAACGTGTCATTTTCTCATTTATTCCCAAAGCCTTCGGCCCACGCTTATTAGCAAAGGGATTGACCTCCAATTCTGGAGCGGGAAAAAGACATCACAGACAAACACCCATGTGGGTTTTCAATCAAGGGTTCACTCCTTTCCACCTATCAAATCATATCAATATACATAATTCATACTCTCACAATGGCATATAACTGCCAGGTTATAATAACACTTCTAGCTGTGGAATTTCCATATTTTAATCTGTGCTCTTAAAAACAATTGGATGCCGCTAACCCCTGCTCTTTTGAACAATGCTGCTACATGTTGGTGGTATTGTAGCATTTTTATAGCTACCAGCCCTCACAGAATTAGTAAGATGGTTATAACCGTAGCTACTTGCCTTCTGTTTCGCTGTATCATAATACATAGACAAAATGAGGTAAATAAAATGGATCTATTTATCACTGTTTTTGTATGTTCAACAGGATTCTCACGTGGAAAAAGGCATCTCCAGCTACTGATACCCAATCTGTCCATTAGGGGGCAGAGTCAACCTGGAATGTCACCAGGGCTGAGATCAGATAAAGATGAAGGTTTGTATTGTTCCCTATGTCTCAGGATCTGCACTATGTGGTTAACCATTTTAAAATCATCCATTTTACGTGACCATAAGCACTAGAAGACAAGTTCTCTCTACACTACATTGCAAAATTACTGTTAATCACCTTTGCCTAATATTTCCCATATCTGTTTCTGATTTCTGTATTTGTCCGAGAGATGCCAAAGGCTGCCTTGTTGTGTCAGTGCAGACTGAAGGCTGGACACATTACCCTGCACACCAATGAGGAGCGGACGCATAACTGCTCTTTGATACCAGCCGATAAAAGGGACCGTATTCCTGCGTGTCGGCTATGTGGACTGGCTGCTCAATTATGAGCGCGGGATCTTCATAAATGAGAAGGGCACTCTGTGACGCTAGGGCCACTGAAATGGGGGAGACGCGTAGCGCGTGTATGTGTGTGTGTGTGTGTGTGTGTGTGTGTGTGTGTGTGTGTGTGGTGTGCCTCAGACTCAAGCATCACACCAGGCAGGCCCTGGCCTCCCCTCTCATTGCTAAGAAACCATCCATAATCAGTGCTGTGCCTTCAGGAACTGGGCCAAACCACTCATCTCTGGACGCTCAAGAGCTGCTTTAATTAACCATCATACCACAGATGGGATCGATTTTTTTTGCTCCCCCCCCCCTCTCTCCTCCTCCTCCTCACTCCCTCTTTCTCACTGACACTCTCTCACTCTCTCCGTCTTTCAGCTGCTCCTGCCCTGCACTCTACTTTGTCCATACACCAGTCACATAATTGCACTGGAACACTGCCAGGACAGAGGATGCAGGTTTTTCTTTTCTTTTTTTTCTCGCTCCCCCTCCCATGTCCTCACTACAGCCCCCGGTCTCACCTGCCTCCAGCTGAATACCTTATTAGTGTCAGGATTTGTGAAGAGTCGTCGTGGATTAGCTAAAGAAATCTGAGATTGATTTCTGCTCTGAGGGTAAAATCGGGGTTCTGTTTCCGAGAGTGTGTGCATGTGCGTGTCTGCAGGGCAAAGGGTGAGACGTATATTATTATCCATCTGAAAAATGAGGTTGAGGGTTGGCACCCAGCATTTACCCTGATCAAGTCACTTCTTGTCACGTCTTGGTATCGAGGCGAACCGTTGACACAACTCACTGAGAAAAAAGACACAACAAAAATAGGGCAGAAACTGTCTGTCCATGCGACTGCATGGCCTGCATGCGAGAGCGTCCCGCTGATTATTCAAGGCTGTGCCTGCAGATTTATAGAAGCCCTTGTAGATGCGCGCAGCTGGGCCAGAGATTAAAATTCATTTCGGCTGGGTGCTCCGAGTGGAAGGGGGACCTCTCTCCCAGGCGGGACGGCCGTAACAGCCTTCTGTTAGTTTATTGCATCTGAAGTACTGTGATAAATGAACAGGTCTGCTCTTTCACGCATAAGAGAGTGGCAGTCCTTTTCGGAAAAACAAACTGCAAATCCAAGACTGTCCACCAGGGTATCGGGTGATACCTTCGTGTTTAATGGAGTCTCTTTAGTGGTCATTCTGCTCTGTGTGTTGATGGGGCATCGAGAGGCGGGCCTGTCCACCAGTCTTCAGTAGCTACATGAAATATAGACCAGCCAATGCTGAGTAATCCTGGGCTCTGTTTACTGAAGTGTTCCCTCATACCACATTTACTGTTATGTCCAATTTACTGCAAAAGCCTCAGACGCCATTCACCAGGCTAAACAGGGTCGACGTCTTTCTTTCACTGCAAAATTGGTATAATTTGATGTAGAAAGCTGTGCCCGGCCAGACAGATACTGAGGCAAGAACGTGAAATGAATGCTACAAGAGAGTCTGTGTAAAAAATGCAGGTACAGAGTGAGACAGGAAGGGGAATCCCCATCCCATAATGCAACTTTTAAACGTTAACAGACAAAGTCAAGTTCTGGATGTATGGCTGAGGGTAAAGCAGCCAAATGATCAAGCTGCCTGGCCTTCCTACCCCTGCTGTGCCTCCCAGGTTCAGCCACCGGGGGCAGCTAAGAGCTCGGCTAAGACTGCCTGGGGAGCAAGGCCAGAGATCTGGACAGTAGTGTCCCTGTCCGATCCTAGACCCCAAGCCCACTTCTTTATTACCATCGATGGCTGGAAATAGCACAACCGACCCCCCCCCCAAACACATTTACACACACACACGCAAACACACACACACACACACACTGTAGCTCTTTCCCCTCTCAGACCCCCACATAGTGACACTGTCAGAAAAGCGAGTGCATAAGTGATTTTCTGCAGATGGTGACATTCAAGGGGGCCGGGGCAATCAGGCAGTGAGTGCGCGTCGCCCGCCCTGCCCCATCGACGGTCCTCCCGGGCCCTCCGGGTGAATGGAGCAGAGATTAGCAGAGCGGCGGGGAGCCTGAGAGCTTCAGGTGTGAAGCCTAATGGCGGCGTGGAGAGCACACAAAGACACAGAGTGTGCTGGAAGGTTAGCCTGAAGCAGCGCGGGAGGAGAAAAGAGCCAAGGAGGACAGAGAGAAGGGTCTACTGCAGGTGCAAAGAAGTGATTTTTTTTGGCTGATCTGTTACCTCAACTTAGAGGGAGAATGTGCTGCTGTGGGCTGTTGTTGGGGGGAATTAAACACGGCAGCATCCAGATGTGAAATGATGTGGAAAATGACTTTCAAGATGTGAAATGATGTGGAAAATGACTTTCCAGATGTGAAAACACTTTTAAACAGGAGAGGAGAGGTATTCAACTTTCTTTTTTTTGAGAACATAAAATTCTTTTGAAATTCATTTGAATGATTAAATGATAGCAAACACATCTGAATGCCATTAGCAACAGGTCAGCACAATGACTTGTCAACACATGAATTGTCGTTATGGTTCGATGTTATTATCAAAATAATGGTCAACATAACATTGTTCCATTTACAGCTATTTAGCAGATCCTTGTGTCCAAAGCAACATACAGGTGAGGTGAGACAGAGGTCAAAGGGCAAGGCCAGCCAGCATCCCTGGGGCAGTTGGGGTTAAGGGCCTTGCTCAAGTGCCCAATGGTGATATGATTACACTGCCGGCAATAACAGTTGAACTAGCTGAATGTTTAATAGCCTACTATCATTGTTATTATCGATGTACTCTCATGTGTTTGTGTATTGGTTGTGACTAGATGAACGAAGGACTCAAGGGAAGGCGTGTTGGCAAAACAACAGAATCGCGAGGGATCACAAACGGGAGGACTGACAACCAAAACTCAGGTAACAAAGAGGTTTGACATCAATGACCAGACTGGGGATGACGAGACAAACATCCGTCCACCCATCTTGTGCAACCTCTTGTCCTATTCAGGGTGATGGGGGGTCCGGAACCTATCCTGGAGGTTATGGGCGCGGGGCAGGGAACACAAGACAAACAGATATTTAAATACAAAGACTAATGAGGAGCAACAACCATCAGGCTCATCACGCTAGGGAGGGCGAACATTAGACATCAATAGGCGTTAGGGAGCAGAAGAGAGGGACAGAGATAGACAGAACACGCCACACCAGAACAGGGCAGACAAACAGGGTAAGCACAGAATATGAGACTGAAGCACCAGAGGGGGTAATCAGGGGTAAAACAAAGGCAGGACGGGGCACTGGGACAGAGACTGAGACGCAATGATCAGAAATGGGGGGCGTCCAGGGAGTCTTCCGGACCCTGTGAGACTGGACGACGACCCCGGGATGCGCACCCTCCTGGGCCTGTTCACTGGTGAGGTGGAGCCCATCCTGACCGTAGGATCTAAGGGCTTTGGTGGGCCAGTGGGACTGCAGCTGGAGGGCACAGAGGGGCCACCGGGCCAGGAATAGGAGGGCACCTAGAAGAGAGCAGGGCAGGAGCAGGAGGGCACTAAAGGGACAGCAGGGCAGGAGCAGGAGGGTTAGGGTTAGGGATCTGCAGGAAAGGAGTAGGAGGGTGCCGTGGCTCCTCTCCTCCTGACTGCGGCAGGAGAAGTATCTGGGAGGACATCATCGGGTAGACAAGTGTCTGGGCGGCTGGCGTGGATAATGTGCCCCTGTCTCTCCCTCCTGGAGACAGATTCGGCAAGCCCCTCTCATTGGCCTCAGCCGACACTGGTGGCTGCCTCAGGACCTAGAACCAGGTTGGCTTAAGCCTTGGGCTGAGGCAGGCAATATGTCCCTTCCTGGGCTTGGAACCTGTGACTGCAGGGCTCCTGCAGCACGGGCAGGACAGCCTTCTCTGGGCTAGGAGCCTGGAACACGAGTGGAGCAGCCCTCTATGGGCCAGGGGTCTGAAGCGTAAGCAGAGCAGCTCTCTCGGGGGCCAGGTGCTGCAGTGGTGAGGACAGGATGAGTGAGCCCCTGTGGGCCGGACTCTGGAAGGTTGGACGGAGCCGCGGCCTCTCCTACGCCAGGCTCTGGAGGTGCAGCAGTGGCATCCCCTGGGCAAAACTCTGGAGGCACCGGGTCAGGCGGGATGGCAGCCATGCGCACAACTAGCCCGTCCTCTTCCTCCAGAAACTGGAAGTGGCAGGCAGAGCTGGACAGGTCAGGTGGACATGGCAGGTAGGAAGTGACAGTGTGAAAGATTTGCTATATAAAGCAGTAGTGTTGTGTTGATGTGCAAGTGACCTACAAGTACATTTTTGAGTAAATGATTGAGCAATATGATATCTGATTAATCAGTAATTTTTCCATTATGTATTATATAAGAAGGTTTGACAATCGTGTAATGCTTATTGTAATATGTGATTTCCAGTTTGAAGGGATAGTTCTCTTCACAACAGTTGGAAAGTCATTGAAAAGGTCCTAGTCATAATCACTATTGAAAATTGCCAGAACTTTTTCCCATTTTTCAGTTGGAGGGGATACCATTGAATTCATTTGTGATAACAGTTTATGCTAGACAGCGTTTGGTTAATCATTATTACATTTTTGATTTTGTATATTATTATCATCAGTTTTTGCATGTCGAATATTTTCCACCATACGTTCATAGAAAGTTGCTGAGCTTACGCTATTTTCGAAGCAGCTGTGATATTTTACATCCTTAATAAGGAATCCCAACAATACTGAGATATTAAATGATTAATTTTTAAAATGCCTGGTCCAGGGTTCCTGTCCTGGGCTTATACTCATTCTGTCGGTTTCCTGCTTATAATGAGAAGCTGAATTATACTTTAGTGTAGCTGTTTTACTTATAAGTGACAGTTCTGAATAGGCAGAGGCTATCCTTTTCATGTCATGTGGGCATCTCTGTGTTGGGGTGCCCTTCTGTACCTCATTCAAACTCAATCTGACCGTCCCACCCATCCCTAAGATGTCACTAGGTCAGTGTTTCTTAATCCAGTCCTCAGGGACCCACAGTCACTCAATGTTTTTGCTCCCTCCCAGCTCCCGGAGTAAAAATTGGACTGTCTGTGGGACTGGATTACGATACTCTGCACTAGGTGAAAACAATTACTGGAACAGTACTATCTGCAGAAAAAGTCCAACCACGACTTAAGAAATGGGCCTATATTACATCCGGAAGTATGCATAATGGCGATAACAGTTTTCGTTGTTTTTTTTTGCATCCCCATGGAAGGCATGCTTCTGCGACGGACCTGTGACTGTGCACATGCGTATAGGCTCCTGCATCCACGAGCGAGGGGACGCCGGGCATCTGGCTGGGAGGGGCCGTCGGTGCCTCATGTCCGTGTGAGGTTGGTGGCTAAGTGGCTCATCAGCATCCCACTCAGGCTCCTGGCCCCCATGCTGCCTCTGCCCTGACTTGATTGTAATTGCTCAAATTCGGCTCCCACGGATCCATCCCAGCAATATAACTGCTGCATTTTAACTCTCTGAGGCCTGTTCTGCTGGGGGAGGGAGTCGCCGGGGTGACCGGTTGATGTTTGTTTCGCGCGGCAGTGCACGAGGTGTGCTCTCAGCTCAGGATGTGAACACGAAACATACTCGCAATGTGCCAACACTGTCCCGCTCTTCCGTGGCTGTTAGTACCAGTGAGAATGCGCTTCACCTCTCTTTCTGGCGGTTTACAATGGCTTAAGCTATTTTTCACAAGACTAGAGGACAAAAATTCTGGCAGGCAATGCATGAAATTCTTATCGTTTACGATTCTGTGACTGATTTCAGAAACTATGGACTATGACATGATCTATGTATAGTACTTGTAAATAAGGCAGTATGACATATTTGCTCTAAATGCACATATACAGGGGTGGACAGAATAATAGAAACACATAATAACATATTATAAGGCGCTAGTAAGAAGCAGGGCCACCATTTGCCTTGAGAACAGCTTTAGCCCTTCGTAAAATGCTGTCACATGCGTGATGAATGCAGCAGGATAGTAGACCATTTTTAAGTGTCAATCTACCCAGGTCAGTAAGCTTCACCTTCTGATGACTGTTCATCCTCAGAGATGCGGTTTGTCTGTGCTTGCTTTATAACGTCATGCTCTTTGAGATTGCTTCCCTTGCAAAACTCTTGCGGTTTTTGCAAATAATACATCTACAATTCAGGCTGTTTGGTGTCTTCGAAGCTGTTCGTCCGTCGCCTCATGTTGCTTTGAACACTCACATATCAAAGTGTTGATAGTCAGACCTCTTTTACAACTGAAGCATACTGCTAATTGTGAATATGACTCAGTATTGTAGCTGTATATGTGATTTGTTGCTTCTGTATGTGATGCTTCCATTATTTTTCCACCCCCCGTATTTTACAGAGGACATTTATTAGCAATTCATGGTTATATAAATTGAATGTATACAGTCATTAACCAGTTTACTAGCTACATTAAGCTTGCTACTGCAAACAGTTGGTACCCCCAACAGTGAACCATGTGGCTACAATTGAATACATACAGCATGCAGACAGGGGCAAGAGGTTTGCAGTTTGCTTAATGTTTGTATAAGCATCATAACAGCCATGGTGCCTGACTGAAGTGACTTTGAATGTCTGTTGATAACGATATCAGAAGAGCCAGTTGCGAAGGCACAAGATTTCTTTTAAAATTCGAGTCCAAAACTTATTGCAAGGATGGTGGGGCAACACAGAGAAAAAATAAATTCAATTGTAGTCCAGAACCTATACCCTAAAACACATTCACAATAGATGGTAAATCAAGCAGGGGTAACATGAAAACGGTACCACAGTTAAAACAAAAGACATAGGGCAAAGCCAACATCAGGTAAGAGTGATACAAGAGAATAATGTAATCAGTGAACAAATGCTCAGTCATGCGTCACGCCATACCAATAAATACAGACAACAGCCTGCGGAAGCAGGGCTTGGCTGGGGTGTGACTGATCATCAACCTGGCTTGATGCAGCTGTGACCATATAGTGTGACTGTGACTGGGACATGGTAGATGGTAGGTGTAGCAGTTCTGAAATATCAGCCTGCGGGGATTTTGATTCCTAAGTTCTATCTTTTAACGTAGGACTTACAAACGACGTAGCGTTAAAAAGGCTTCGGGAAACTCACCCCAGCCTTTTAAGAATAATAAGCCACACGTGTAGTGAAACAGCTTAGGACAACAGTGAGGTGTGGAGCAGTTGCTCTGAACATGCATCATCTGGCCTTAAGTGGTTCTGGAGGTGAAAGCAGGTCCTACCTGGTGTTAGCTATGTGTACCTAAATAAGTGAGGACTAAGTGTATATGTGTGTTTAGTTTTAATACAGATGTTGTATTTTGAATTGAATTTAACATTTTGGGAAAAATGACCCTCAAATGGGTGGCATGCTGGATGACTGAGAAGCACTGCTCTCACATGTCGCCATAGTTGGGGTTCCAATCCCACCACTGCTCTGTGGTTTGAATACTATGCACAATTCCTTCTGCAGCCCACAGACACATGGTTAGGCTAACTAGTTTCTCAAAGTTGTATATGTACTCTGTGATGTACTGTCATCCTAATGAGGGTGAATCCTACCCTAGGCTACCAGTTTTGACCCGAACCAGAACAAGCAATTAGAGCAGACTGACTTTGGTGTTTCAGAGAACATGCAATTCGTATATTAACAAAAATGGCAGCCTTTCCTCTCATCTAGGCAACAGTGAATCCTAACAAATGACTTACGCAGAAAAATAATTGGAAGCCCTTGGAGCACAGGATAATTAGATCTAGTGCCGAAATAGAGCACAGGTGTGCAAGTCAGCGCGATCATCCAGTTCCCTCTCACTCTTTTATTCCTTCTGAAAGGCTGCCTTTTAAGGACACTTAAATATGTGAATTTTGTTTTCAATAGTGGACTGCAATTGGAAAGCACTAATATCTATGGAATTCAACGTCAAGCATAATGCTAATGAGGTAGTCAGCTATCGACCGCTTATCCGACTGGGATGCTGCAGCATTTACAAGAGAACAAACAACTGACTTTAAAAAAGTATATGACACTTAAAAAAACCCCAGAGCACTTGGAGCAAACTTGCACAAACTCAGCAGCCATGGACCCACAAGTAGCATTCGAACCTTCAACCCTGGAGGTGCGACAGCGCTAGCCTAAGATACTTCTTGTTCCCTAGCACAGATGACAAAGGAGATGCTTTTAAAAAGTATGGGATCCTTACATGATTGCACTATGATTCACATGATACATTATGAAGTTCCCCGGGTTCCACATTGGTTGATTCAACCAACTGCCAGTTGACAATATTCCAAAAAAAAATATCCAGAAACTCGTATTTCAAATATCCTGCTTTATTCTATGTATTTCTCTTCCCGGTCATTAAATGATAGCAATCTGAAACTGTCAAAAGAAAGAAAATGTTACATTATTGCATACGTGTGCAGTGTGTCGATGTCTGTACTGAACATGAACAGATGTTTTCTATTGTTATTATTTCCTATGATTTAAAGTATACAGGAGGATGTGTGTGGATTATATGCAAAAACTACAGCATTTTATATAAGGGACTTAAGCATCCCCGGATTTTAGTATCTGTGGGGGGGTCCTGGAACCAATCTTCACAGGTACCGAAGGTTGACTGTACCTCAGAATATGCAGACGAAAGTGAACAAACAAGCCTCAAAACACACACTGAAATACAAGTGAAAATTCACACTAAAATATGACGTAAGTGATCACATGAAATTGATCACGCTGAACTGTAATGTACCAGGTCTTGAGTGTTTATAGATGCATTATGTCATACAGTTAACAGAAGTTCTTTGTGCAACTTCACCATAAACAGCATGTGGAGAGTTATCCAGTGGTTCTTAAAAGAAGTAGGACAATGCGTGTAATAATAGAAAAACGATACAAAATAATGTGCACCATTAATGCAGAAACAATGCATAAAAAATGACTATAGTGTCAGAGTGGAAGATTATGTGTTAATATCTCAGAAACCACGGCTTTATACCACTCCGAAACCACTAACCTAATCTTATTATTATAATTATAACTGATGTTATCAAACAGAAACCTCACATTCAAATAACAGGTCTTTCACTCATACATTTTTAATCAGGCTTGTATTGGGAATATAATTATGTGGGACCAAGGTCATGTTTTAAATCTTTGGGGTATAATTACCTGAAGAACAGCTTTATTAATATTACACTCCTGGCCTCAAACCCAAATTGAGTTGACATAGGATTTCAGCACCATAATGCCACCATGTTTGCTCTACTTACAATAGGCAAAATACATAATAATACTAAATATGTCAGACATAGATATATAACTTTATTCTATATAATTGTCATTACAGTAAAAACATATCTGTGCTGTTTCAGTTGGAATACCATTGGAGTTATAAGGCTTTGTTTACACTTTGTTTTAAAATGCGTCTCGTGCGATAGAATCGTATGTGGGGTAGATTTAGGTTCACAGCTCACACAGCATATTGATGAAAAGTTTAGACACACCTACCCATAGAAAGGGTCATTTCTACTATTCTCTACATTTTAGAATAATAATAAAGGCATCAAGAGCATAAAAACATACACGGAATTATGCACTGACCAAAGAAGTATGAAGCAAAAAAAATTTTTTGTTGGTAGGGAGGCAGCTTTGTGGGTTGGGACTCAAAAGGTTGCCGGTTCAAATGTCTGGGTCAGCACAGTGATCCCGCCACTGGGATCCTTGAGCAAGCCCCCCAGTTTTATGAGGTGGCCTCCTGGGATGCTTTTCCAGCTGTCCTGAGGGACCGCCCTCATACGTATATGCTGAGCTCTCATTGGTCGCTTTTCCTTTACTCTCTGGTCAAACTCCTCCAAAACCTGTGTTTAAGTCAGGTGGCCAGGTCATGTGATGTGACACTGCAAATCTCTTTGTAGGCAGCCTGGCCTGCCCAAACCTTTCATTGGTAAGCTGATCTTTTTAATTTCCCTCATTTAACTGAATCAGTTCTGTTCTGTCTGACAAACTCCAATTGCCTTTCAGCTGGTTCTTTTTGGATAACAGCTTGCCAGCCGCCCACATGGGCCAGTGTCACGCAGTCCTCTCCATATTGAAAGGGTCAACTTTACTCTACTCTGAGCCATTAAATCCTGTATCTTCCAAAGTGAATTATGGCCTTTGCCCTTTCCCTCACATGTACTCCAATTGTTTTGCTGAATTTTGAGCCCTTCTTAGACCAATATGTCTCAACTGGTTCTCAGGGACCCATCAGTGGTCCACAATTTTGCTCCCTCCCAGCTCCCTGGGGTAGGACCAAAAACGTGGACCATCTGGGGCCCCCCGAGGACTGGTTTGAGAAACACTGTCCTAGACCATGTTTAGGTGCTGTGGTGCAGTTTCTTTATTACTGAGCTGACCAATAACTTTGATTATTGAGGCAACAGTTTTCATTAAGATATCTAGACACAATTTTTGTGTAATTTTTGTCCCTTCATGTTCAATGTCCTTGGGGCAATTTTTCACCTATGTTTTTATCTGTTTATGTTTGTTTCCAGACATTTTGTTTGGAAAAGAGTGGACTAGTTATTGTTAAAGAATACATCACAGCTCCCAACAAAGTGTTATAAATAAAACGAGAAAAAGTTATGATGGGGTCTAAATAAAGAAAGTATATAATTAAGAACAACACCATACAGAGGTTAAATATTAAATCCATTAGATCTTTCCTCAGTTGTTCCATTTGTGCCATTTTAGAAACTTATTATTTAAATATTTATTTTAAATATTAATACCCACAACATTAGTCCACTCCAAACTGTCAAAGTATATACTATACAAAATTATTCTGTCATTAATTTGTAGACCGCTATATAATAAGTTGAATTATGTCATATTCTGACAATTTGTCCTTTCAAGCATATACCACATTTAATTAACACACTTAGATGAAAGTTTTCATTAAAACGCTATCATTGATTAAATATGTACTGGAAAATGGACATGTCTGATAAAATGACAATGATTTTAACATATAATGCTGATCTTGCAGATACTGAAAAATGGATTAACTTGAGATTCCTTGTAGTACTGCTCTCTTTCCTCTCTTATGACAATGGTTTTACTCCTAATGAAGAGCAGACTAGTAGCCAACAGGTGGTCTTTTTAAGACTCTACAGCCACAGCACTTAGGACAAAACGGCCATGGTAAACGTGTCAGAATCTAATGTTCTACAGAATCAAAAGCCTGTTTTCTCTCCTTTGTTCCCCAGGAAGATTCAGCCTTGTACCCTATTGTTCAGGCACAAACGAGCAACAGTCTTTTTTGACATGGTGCCATAGATGAATAAAGACTGGGTCTGACTAGTCAGAGTGCCCTTTTTGAGGGCTGAGCCCATTAAGAGTTGGTGAATTATGAATGGATATGAATCTCTTCTCCGTACAACAATGACCCCGTGCGAGACAAGCAGGAAAAACTCCTTGCTTTCAACAAGCCCAAGTAGTCCATTCACATGTGGAGATGGAGTTGCCAGAACAATGGCTGTTCAGCCAATAAGGAAAGATTCCATGGCCCATGGGGCTACTTTGGCCTCAAAGCATTGTCAATCCAAAGGTGAAGGACTTGATCATTATAGACCATCGGAAGTGCTATAACCTTTGGCTGCTAGAATTGGCTACTAGGATGAGGTAGGACTCTCTAACAGTGGCAACGCACATCTTGGGTGCCCAATAGAATTTTCCTGTTCATGCATTATTATAGACAATGGTATTTCCCACAAAGCTTTTACATAAAGTCCAATACAACAAATCTGACAAATGACCACCACCGAATGACAAGTTAAGCCCCATATTGGGACAGGCATCAAACATCTGCTGAAGCCCCTGTGTGGTCGAAACAGGTCAACAGAAATCAAGGCACATTAAGGCAGATGTTTATTACCAAAAAGCACAGCAGAAATCAGGCTCAGCTCAGGATGTATATGAAGTAGAGCTAGGATAAGCATTCAGAGGAGAGGTTTGTTAATATTCCTGTGCACAGGAAAGACATTTCATTGTAACTCCTTGTTTCCATACACTGTAATACAGCAATAACCCTACAGTCTGAAAATTAACCGGGGACAGAAAAAGGGAATTCAACAGAATTAAAACTGATAAACACCCCAGCTATTTTCTAGGTGAATTTTCTGGTGAGGCAAAGCCCTCACTTTTTGTAAATGTAAACTAAGACTCCTTGATCATTGGAACAAATGTGTAAAAAAAGGTACGTGATATGGTTTTCAGACTGGCACTCATCGATATCCTAAAATGACACAATATTGTACAACCTTGAGTATGAAGCTGCCAAAGATCTATAGGT
Organism: Mormyrops attenuatus; assembly: GCA_026777985.1. NCBI lineage: Eukaryota > Metazoa > Chordata > Actinopteri > Osteoglossiformes > Mormyridae > Mormyrops > Mormyrops attenuatus. The sequence goes on from JAODKC010000028.1 coordinate 11,826,648, forward strand.
ACTATATGACCTGTCCATACCACCATACAATCATGGAAATATACTGCCTTACCAGTACACTGTGATTGTGTAACTCAACTTGTTATATAGCAGTCTACACACTAATGACAGCTAGACAAATTTCACCCAACCAAAAAAGGGTGCAATTTTCCCAAATGACAGGTCTTTTTGGGTCGGTAGAATGATGCCAATTTTGATCCCTAGGACTGAGTAATCAGGTCATTTGTTGTAATGACAGCCAGTATTGATGTTCTGCTCAGTGTCCGCTGCTCCCCAATTACAGATATACAGCTTTGCTTGAATGACAGCTCTGGGGTCAAAGCTAATATTATAGCATCCAAGTAAAGCAGTGGAAATTTAGACTGAAATTATACAGTAATGAATTTGTAAGCAGTGTCAACAACAGCTAACCTGAAGTTGAAAATTGATCTGTTTTTTAATCACTTTTCCTATCCAGGTACAATGATGCATCACAATATTAATACAATGGATTTATTATCGATCCTTTTAAAAAGTCAACCGCAGCATTTAGGCTTTGATGCGACTGAAAATGCACCTTGTTAAATTCTTTGAAAATACATCAATACATACAATTTAACTGAAAAACCAGTAAAATGGCATGCAGATATAACTCCTTGTTTAATTATGCAAGAAATCTATGTTTGTAGGGTTAAATGCTATTACGGCTATTATACAGTCCAGAATTACGTCAAGTTATGGGTCATAAAGTTACGTCTGATCCCATTTAGGCCTATGCCTGAGGTCCATAGTAAATAATACACTGATCGAGAGACGCCTGAAAGCGATGTAGTGGGACGCTAGTGTGTATGGCTAATTAGGGTAACAGGTGCAGGAGAATGGGCAGCGCTGCCAGCCGAATAGTGACTCACTGTTCATATTTAAACTTGTAATATATCACGCATACAGTAGTGTGTATGAATGACAGACAACTATAATATCCAGAAACGCCCAAATTGACTTGTTTCCAGAGGTTCTGGTCCCAAATGCAAATGTAAGTTGATGCAAGGCTGTATACAGTATATCATAACTATAAAGAATTGTCACGATCGTGGCTGGCGAGCGGGCAAAGGAGGCGAAGGGGCTCAGGATACGGGGCAAAACGGGGTTTAATACGGGTAGACAGGGGAGCTTACGGGAGGCGAACACGGGAACATCGACCATACCACGACAATACAATGACGGATCTGACAGGACTGAACAGAACGTAGACTAAATACAGGTGGTGACGAGCAGGAAACTGACAACAGCTGGTAAATGGGAGGATTCCACACGGGGTTAACGGGGAGGTGTGGTCCACAGGAGGGTGACCGGGGCTGGGCGTGACAAGAATCACATCTTGTCCTCCTTTAGAAAATTTAAAAAAGAAAAACTATAAAATACGGAGTGACACTCAAGGAGGTCAAGTTCAGAATCACAGGCATGGGATTAAGTAAATACAAACTGCCCGCCATGAGACAATGACATCGGCCAAAAATGCATGTCTGAATATAGCGACAGTTTAATCTATAAACCAATAACATGATTTTATAAAATATTGAATCATTTATACCAAAACATAATAAAGTTCATAACAATGCTCTTTGAAGCTAGACAAATAGTACAGCGCCATACATGTGTGCCTGTATGTAAGCAACAGCAAAAACTTCCAGAAGATTCTGTGCTAGTGCAGTTTATTTACAAAACAGTTACAAATTACATTGAACCAAAAGCAAACAAAGCAGTAAACTCAGGTTTATATTTACAGACACTTTCAGATAAGTCAATCCATTTACGGAAATAACAACATGTACCTGCTAAACCATAGTTAGCATGTAGGGAGATAAAAAAAGCAGATGTAGTGGTAGGGTCCGTCTGCAGTGGCATTGTATGACTCCCTGTGGATACTGCACCCCTGTGGACGATGAAAAGGGCGGCGGCCATATCAAAAGGGGAACTCCTCTGCGTCTCTCAACCGAAACTCTCCAACCTTCTTCAGCAAAGTGGCCTTCAGCGCGTTGATCTTCCCGTCCAACTCTGTCAGGCTGTAAGCCTGAAACACACAGGCAACAGGATTACGGATACCGCTTTCTCATGTCTTGTTGCATGGGGTGAAGGGGTGATTTCACACCAATTCAATGCATCGGTCTTACCTGTGACGATGTTGTTTTTGGTCGCTTGTGCAAGTATGTCTGAGGAAGGAAAGCAGAGCTCAGTGAGGCAAGGGAGTTGATGCAGGTTTCGCGAGAACAGCGGCTCGGGGACGTCAGGCCAGTGGTCTTATTCATTTCATGCTTGCCTTCCATTTGTCGAATCTAAACCAGTGTTTCCCAATCCCGTCCTGGGGGACCCACAAACAGTCCATGTTTTCGCTCAAGAGCTGAGAGGGAGCAAAAATGTGGACTGTCTGGCAGGGAGCTCGGAAAGAGCAAAAACATGGACCGACTTTGGGTCCCAGTGGACCGGGCTGGGAAACACTGTTCTAAACCCATCCTCAGAAGTTTTTTTTTTTTTTAAAAAAAACCGGGGAAATTAATTCACCAGGCACCATAAAGATGAGCTTATTTTAACATCCTCTCAGCCGACTCCTTGCAAGCATAAAAAAGCACGGAGAGCGAGAGACCTCTCAGCGATGGCAGAGCGAGGACTCATCCACGGGCCCGGGCAAGGCGGTCAACGGCTCAAGTACACTCGTTTGCCAACTCTGTCCGCTCCAATCTGACATGGATACCAGACTGAAAAAGCCACTCAAATTACAAATTAATGGCCTGAGAGAACTCCGGCTCACATTGGAGGGAAAACTTATCGCCTGGCACTAACTAAGCACTGCTCACGCAGCACAGGTGGCGTGATCAACAAGAATCAACATCATGACCCTACCAGCTCCCGCTCATTACCTTTCTGCACGCCACTTACAGAAAACCAAAATCAACACCACTAATCAGCACCCCGTCAGCAAGTTCTCACGCTGGCTGTATATCGGTTTGTGGTGCTTTTGGGATGGGAAAAAAAAAAAATGAAGTGTCCCACTTGGTGAGTGTGGGGGGGTCATTTTTATACAGTGTATCACATATTATTTCTTTAGACATTGCCCAGCACTGACCGGTATCAGTATTGATGAGTACCAGAAAGTCAGCGCTCATACACGTTCTGAAATAAAGGCCATTGCTGTGTAAATAATGATTAATCACCATAGACAAAAAATAATGACATAAAATGATCCCTTTCTGTACTAAAACCACTGCAGTCTTCGTCTTAATGGAATATCAACGCGCACGTCTTTTTAAGTGATATTTAGTAGGAGTTTACATTGGAACTTCTGTAATTCGCTACATAAGGTTCAAATCCCATGGAAATCACTGACAGCTGAATTTGCCATAGAACATTTTTTGGCACCTGTGACAGTAAATGACACCATGACCGCTGGTTTGAGATGGAATATCTTAAGAATATCATCTCACTTTGACGGGATCTAGCTGGATTAGAGATCGCGGCGACGTTCATGTAGAGTCCTCAGACAAAACCTATATCCCAGGGTCCCCAGTTTCCTAGACTCACCATGGACTGGAAGTACTCTGGGGAGAGGCCTTCCAGCTCCAGGATTCTGTCCTCCAACATCTTCAGCCTTTGGTAGATATTCAGAGGCACAGGCCCCTCTGGTGGAAGGAGAGTGATATGCCGCAAGTTACATAATAAACCCAAGAAGACGCAGAAAAAAAATGTTTTGAGTTTCTCGATGTATAGGAAGATCGGCTATTTAGAGAACACAAGCTGTAGGCAGAACAGAGGCCTTATGAGACTTTGTCTTAGGGCCATCTGCTCATAAAGGTTACAGTAATAAACCAGCATGCCTCAGTGTGGTGTATTTTTAATAGTATCTAATAGTAATAGTTCTAATAGTATCGTCTTGCTTTTGACCCAGGTTTTTAATCATGTGAATAAATGAATATCGTTATCCTCATATTCGTATAGGTGCGCGGTACTGCAGGTTAGCACACTGTGCTTCCAACCGATTGGTCGCCGGTTCGAATTCCAGGGTCAGCGGAGTAGTATCACTGTCGTGTCCCTGAGTGAACCCCTTAACCCCAATTACTCCACGGACTGACTGACCCCGTTCTTTTTTTTTCTTTTCTTTTTTTTTAAATTGTACGTAATTTAAAATAAAAGATTCTGACTGATACCCTGGACAACTTTAACCAGGCATCTCCACACTGTTTAGAATAATAGAGGGTGCATGAAGGGATAACACCACAAAATTCACCCGCAGAGAGCTTGAGGTGTGCTTCAATGTTGTGGAGACGTTCCTCTATGGCAGGATTCCCACAATCCCTAGAGGCCGCACCCTGATTCTGGTCGGTGGTCTCTCTGCTGCCTGCTGCTCGCGTCTGGGGACCATAAGTGTTCACCACCCGCGTCACTGCCACGGCAACAGACAGACGTTAATCAACCTTGCAGGTCATGCACTTGTAGTATACAGTGAAACGTCTATTGAAAAGTAACCCTGAGGCATGCTGATTTCAGTGCATGAGTATCACAAGCCAGCTTTAGTGCAGGAAAGTATAATGTGCTTTACGCTGAGATTAGGAGGACCTGACTAGAGACACATAGCTACACAAGTGAACTGTTTCAGGAGTAAAAGTGCACCAGTCAAAGTTGGTGCTGTAGAAAGGTGTCATGTGACATGCAGTGTATAATCAGTTAAGTCAACTTGGCAGTCAGTGTGATAAAAAAAAAAAAAAAAAAATAGGGAAATAATGCAGTAGTGACTAAGCTGGGAAAATTACTTTAAAAATACTTATGCAAATGAAACAAACATTAAGGAGAATTAACCATCTGGAGAAGAAGGAAAGTTGCGAAGGTAATTACGGAAAAAGTGTGGGCACGAGAATGAACACAATTACCTTTGACGTGGCTCCTGAAGCCAGGGAAAGGTGTGAAGATGGCATCTGTCCTGGCACAGCTGTTTTCTGTATAAAGCAGAATCATTCTTATTGTCAGAGCAGAAGGTACTAATCTCTGCACCCTTGGTACATTTCATCTTAAGCCGGAAATTAACAGCACAGAAAAACTGGTGAATAATGTTTAGATTTAAAATGTTCTGTCACCAATACGCTTCACCATCACTAACACAAACAAATGGTAGGATGATGGATCAGAGGGCAGAGGTGATACTTTCCAGGGTTGAAGGTTCGAATCGCACCTCTGCTGTGTGTGTGTGCGCGTGCTCCGAGCCCGCATACCCTCCCCGGGCTGTGCAGGTATTTACTAGGTACTCCAATTTGTAGAGAGGCAATTAAGCTAAATAGTGTCTTTATACTGCCCATAGCGTGTGTATGTGCTCTGCAATGGACTAGCATCCAATCCAGGGTGTATCGCTGCCCTGTGCTACCTCGAAAAGACTCTGAGGCTCTGGACAGGACAGGCGGTTAGAAGACATACTGATAATAGTAAATTTAAGGCTGATTTAAAGGGATAACATGGGTCAATTTGCTTTAAATCACTTTTTCCCCCCCCACATCCCCTGGCCTTGAACTGATGGGTTGAAGGCAGCAAGCCTGCTTCCTCTCTTAGAAGTTGTCTGGGGAAATCAGAGCATTGGTAATCTGCGTGGTCACCCCCCCCCCGCAACACACTGTTCTCACCCTGATTACAGTTGATCACGTTACAAAACTCCCGCACATTGCTTTCATTGATCTCCAGCTGCTTGCGCTCGATAAATGCCGATATTCTTCTATCAATCTACAACAGACGTGGGGAAGGGGGGACAAACAAAGATCATAACGATGACAGCGTAATATTGGAGCACAGCGAAGGGAGGGTTAAAAAAAAATATATATATATAAAAAAAATCTATATCAAATCGAGTTTCCAGTTTAGCAGTAATGAGAAGAAAAGCTGGAACCAAGCGAATGTCGTCTGGGCAACATATGAGTGTTTTCTTAAAATAACCTAGATTCCACAACTGGCGGATTTTCACTGAAAGGAACACTCAAATATTCTGTTTATCTGATGACAAAAGACAGAGGCCGGGGTCGTCTTCATCCACATGCAATTGTTTTGAATAATAAGAGGCCACTTCATAAACTGCCAAGGGCCTGTGCCTCTTTTAGGACCTCTTGCAGTGCAGTTCATCTCGTCTGTCCAAGTGCAGTACATTGCTTTCAAGGGCCCTTTTCTGCTGGATTAAGTTAACCGGCCCAGAACAAACATTACCAAGCTTACAATATTTATTTGCCTAGCAGTAGACACACAGTATTTTTTGTCATAGTAAGTACAAGAATGCTAGACGAACAGGGGGAGAAAAAAAAAAATACACATACTTGGCAACTGACCCCTGACTGAGGTGCTGATGCGTTCATTAATGGTTGGAGTTTGTTAAAAATCAGCCCCTGCCCTTGAGGATGAGAGGAGGCTCACCTCTGACTTGCTTGCTTTGATCTGCACATCGGGGTCGTCTCTCTTGGGCTCGACACTGCCCCCCGCGGGGCCCCCATCACCCCGACCGTCTGCGGCTGCTACCAGCGCGGCGGCTGCTACCAGCGCGGCATCTGCCTTTATCAGCTGCTTCAGGTTTGCAGACACGGTCTGTGAAGGCGAAAGCAAGGGGTAAAGAGGAACAGAGGCCAGGATACATAGATGAGGGACATTCCTCCAGCATCAAGACGACGCCTGTTATGATTCAGACAGCCCTTTATAGTTGACTCATTTATTCACAGTCACTTACGCTCTTTATATGCAGCTGGATAATTTCATGAAGTATCTGCTCAAGGTTTCAGCAGAAGGAGCCCCCTGTGATCTGAACTAGCAACCTTCAGAAATCTTTCCTCCTTTGTAACATCATCTTAAAGGTTTAATGCTTCAAAATTTTCCACAAAAGTCTAATATATTAATTCTTTTAAGGAGACTAAATGCAAAAGTAATGTTTTAAGAGCTTTCCCACTGTGACTGGTTCAGTATGCTGAAAAAAATGAGATGGCAGAGGCGGAGTGAAGATGATCAGAGGTGTACCTGCAGTTTTGAGATATGCTGCTGGACACAGGAAAGCAAAGAAGCTGGCTGAAGGGATGAGGTATTGATACGGCTTGGACTGACATCCATTTTCAGAACATCAGCTCCTAAATTCAACTGGGGGAAAAAAAAAAATCAATCAGCATTTCAGACAGCCAAAAGCAACAAAAGCAAGATTTCCCACAGAACCTAAAAAAATGCCTGCACCGGGTGAGATTCTTCAGGAAATCACAATTTATTTATGCAAGATTGTACAACTAAGACAAAAGCATCAAACTAAATTTTACACATCTGTAGGCATCAATGCAGTACAATTTAGCTTCCCAAAGAATTTCTATTGAAGATGGAACTAATTTATTTTTGATAATACACAGAAGCAGTACACAAATCAGAACTATTTAATCAATTATACTCTTAATGTTCAGTACTAGAATAATTTCACAATGATCAATAAACAAGCGGAGGGCAGTGTTAACTGTTAAGCTTCTTTGTCTGTGGGTGGATAGTCGCTAGTTTGAGCCTCAGCAAAATAGTCACGTCTGTGGGGGCTTGAGCAAGGTCCTTAACCCCTAGCTCCGCAGGTGCTGCAAAATGACTGAGCCTGAGCTGTGACCGCCATGCTTGCTCACCTGTATTTGTGTGTCTCATTGAGAGCAAGATGGGGTAAGCTCAAAGAAATTTTCCCCACAGGGATTAATAAAGTATCACTATTCTATGAAAAAAAACTTGTTGCAGTGCATGTCTGACAACACATATCCATACAATATTACGAGAAAGTGACATACGGCTTTTGTTTTTCTAATTTATTTTCATAACATTTATAAGACGGGCGCTTTGTATAAATCAAACACTCGTGACAATCACGGATAATCAAAACATTTGGAAAAATAAATCAAGATTTTTTTCACATAACGGGGGAGGATAACCCTTCAAAAATAAAGGGAATACTGAAAACGGGTCGTTGACGCGTTTACTGCCACTAGCATTTGCACCTAATACGCCTGGAGAAGCATCCATTATCCGGCTGAAAATTCAGACTTTATTTATTCTGAAACTCCAAAACGCAACACAACGTTTTTTCATAACGTTTTAATTATTTGCCATTTTAATCCGTTTTGTTCCCTACCAGGAAAGCGATATCAGATGCAGCTATTAAATACACAATATCGCCCCGGTTAGTCAACCTCCCATTGCTTCACGTCTGCCTACCGCTAAGCAGTCAAATCACTTTTAGGAGTTCAAAACAAAGTATCGTACCTCACTAACTAATCCTCAAATGTGTGAAAAACTGCTTAACTTGGACAGGGCGTTATGTAACTAGCATCGGTATTTACTTTATAAGTTTAAAGAGACACCATACAACTGAGAGTGAGTCAAGGTAGTGATCATTCACAGAACAAAACCGAAGAAAGCTACGTCTCCCCCAAGCACCAACCTCTGTACTAAATGCTGCCATGGCATTAAGAATACCACACACAGCTTCGCGCAGTGTAGAAGTGCCCTCCCCATGAGAAAGTCCTCCTCCGTTCCTGACTTGTACGCTCTGGCCAGACTGCTCCCCATTGATCTCCCCGAACTCCGCCATTTCTTTCCCTGCTCCGCGACTGCGCATGCGCCCTGGCTCTGCGCGTTGTCTCGAGCCGCTTGTTTTCTAGAGATTTATTGGTCCTTTTTGGCCAAAGGGCGGGGCTTTAAAAAGCCCGGATTAACTCACGTGCAGTCGCCGGCTTTCAGACTCAGATTCAAAGTAAAAGCTTTATTGGCATGAAGAATTGGCCGAACGTCTTAAATAGACTAACAGAACAAACAATTAAAATAACAGGAGGTTAATCTAATAGCAGAAGAGAACGAATGATTGTACATTTTTAAATGGATGTTATATTACCTTTAAAGTCATGTGACAAACTATAATTTGGATCACGATGTTCATCATTATTTTTTACATTATATTTATATTTTAACATCAGTTTCTCTCACTGATTTGCTTAGGGTCTGAATTTGATCACATTTTTTTCTGACAGATTATTTTGAGCCCGACAACCACTTTGGGTTATGAGTTTATTTAATTATTCCAATAATTAAAATAAAAATCTCAGACTGTTAATTTGAATGATTCTATGTAACCACAGACACTTCACCCCACACACAGTATTTTATATTTTGCATATGTATATTATTTATACCATATCTTTATATACTTAATGGTTTCTTTTGTATGAATGTTTAAGTAAACATATTCAAGCAAGCTGAGTTTATTGACTGGTTTGCATTTGGCCAAACAAAGAATAGGATTTTTATTATTAGTCTTCATAAGGCTGCGTGTATTGTTCTGGAATGTTATTTCACAGAACCATGAACCTGACAGAACCACCTTTTCTGTCATGTTAAGAAATGTAGCGTGTACCACAAGTCTCCCAGAGGCAGATATAGGAGAAAGAGGAAGGATTTGTGTGCTTATTCATTTTCATTATTCCTTTTAAAAATAAAAAATAAATCGCATTCACATGTTCACCTGCAGAATTACCTGGCATCACAACAGCCTTTATAGTTATTCACACAATAATGCAGTAGCCAATGCTATAAAAAATCAGTACGTAAAGAAGCCATCGCAAGATGCTTTGTATATCCCATTTGTGTGAGATTGGCAACAGATTTTATTGTTTGTTATTGCTGTTAAAATGGAAGGAAGTTGGAAAAAAAGAGAAAATAAAAGTAAATTGAATGTAACATGAATGCTGTCACGTAAATGTCAATTTAAGCATTTTGCAGAAAAAGGTCCTTCTTGCATTTTTATGCACGTTGGCAGGCTGGTTCCCCATTTACAGAAATGTTGTCCATCAAATCAAGGTTGGGCAAGAGGGTGGGAACCGGCCTACAATGATGTATTTCTGTAGCAAGTGACTGTGGGAAACTCTCCCTCCTCTATTCAGGCATTTTTCTTCTTTTTTATATAATGAGGAGAGACTGATGAAGGCAACAACAGAAAATAACAATTGCATGAACAAAGCACAAGCTCTCAGCCCTGAACTCTATAATGCTTTCTGGAAGGGTTAATCATTTTAGGAAGAATTTCTTTTTTTTCCTCTGCTCCCAGGGCTGTTCTCTTTTAGGGAAAGGAACTGTAACACTTGACATCTTTGACACACTCTGGTGTGCTGTATATTCCCACGCAGTCAGGAGCTGGAAATTAAGAGCTGCTCATTTTATCCATACTTGGTGCATGTTTGTGATGGAGAGTTTGTAAAAAGGAACAAGAATGCATTATGAAAAATGTCATATCTTTATGAAATTATTCTCCAAGAACACATTCTGCGGTGTAATTAGTGTGAGAAAAAGAATGGAATACAATGATTTTTCTATGACAATTTACAAAACAGACAAAAGAATGAAACAGTCCAGCTTAGACTGACCATTGTCTCTGACACTCTGCTCCAGAGGGCGTCTCCCACTGGGCTCAGGGCGTTTGGGGTCTGGAATAAGATGGGACACTTGCTCCTTACTCATATTTTCCGGATGTAATGGGCAACCCTTGGCATGGAAGAGTGTGAATGGATGCAGGAGGGGGAAAGTGGGGGCTGGGGGGATGATGGGTTGGAGAGGGATTGAGGCTGCCTCTCACCGCTCTCCCATCAGCCACCTGCAGAATAGCAAAAGCTCCCTTATTTACCCTTTCTGTTCTACAGAAGCAGATAATGAAAAAGGAACACGGTGGGAAGAAAAGAGAAAGAGTGAGAGACCTCCGGAATTGAAGTCAATCATTTTCCTTGGATGAGATTCTTCGTTCTCTCATTCCCGTTTGTTCTCCAGCCTCTGTGACACACATACATGAACAAAAAAATTTTACCTCTTAAAAATGATTTATTGATATAAAAAAAAATCTTTAAGACATTTAGAGATAATGATATATTGGTGATAGAGAGACATTGCCTTATACACATTACTTAATCTACAAGGATCATGTTCCATAACTTCTGGCCAAACTGTCCAGGTTGTTTTTAAGTTGATCCTGTTGCTTGAGCAGGAGATGAACTGGTAATGTAAGTAAAATTTACAATAAAACACGTGAATGTTAATATGTTTATTGGAAACTCTTAATGAAACGCTGCTTCGGTGGTTAACTGAATTGCTTCACATGACTGGTGTCGGGTGTTTGAATCCCAATATGTGTAGAGTTTGTGTGTGGGTTCCTTCTGCAGTCCAAATGCATGCAGTTAAGCTGATTGGAGTCTCTGAAATATGCGTCGTGTATGTGCCCTGCAGTGGACCAGCATCCCATCCAAGGTGTGTCCTGGCCCTGTGCCCTGCAGTGGACCGGCATCCCATCCAGGGTGTGTCCCGGCCGTGTGCCCTGTAGTGGACCGGCATCCCATCCAGGGTGTGTCGTGGCCCAGTGCTCATTGTACTTCTGAACTTCCCGACATCCCTTGACTAGATAAGTCACTAGAAGCTGGAAGAATGGATGAAAATCAATGAAGTTCCAGAATTTCCTAAAAAACAATATATCCTCCTGAGACCCAAGGAAAACTTCAGGTTATTTGTACCCGGGTCTCAGGAGGATATTAGGACAAAGACAAAAACAGCATGTCTGGTTATGAAACTAAAATTTGTATGCAATATTTTGCCAGAAGTTGCATATAAATTCATTGTTTCACATAAATTAATTTGCATAAAGTTACTTATTGTTGCTATTTAGAAATAGTATTATTTACTAGAATAGTACTATTTACGTTACTCATAAACTGTGATACTGCATCTCCCCAAAAAAATTATGTAGTGAGGTATACCTATTACCTACACCCATGAATCAAGATAACTGTTCAATATTCAAATTCCCAAATATTAAAAATTCTTACCAAACCTCTGTTAAGCAGTTTTGTTTGGATTAAGCTAATAATGAACTAGTAATATGCAACATACAAAATACCAAAATTATTGGTGTTAATTTGGGAAATGTAAGCAGGTTATAAATGTATAAATGCAGTTTTAAATTAGCAAGGACTTCCCCAAGTTTGCGCATGTGAGGTGATATATTAACAAAAATGCCAACTTGACATTTGTAATCAAATTTAACCTCATGAACTTTCATAAATGGCAATTTTGATTTTCAAAACAGTATTTTTCAGCAGATTGAAATGAAATGGTGCAAAGTGGACATTTAACAATAATGAATAAAATACCACTTTTAGCATTTTTTTAGCGCTGCTTAGGCATTCACCTTAACAGGGAGCAATGGGTGGCAGATACACAGTCACTCTGTAATAGCTATTCCTATTATTCACTGTGCACTGCCATTTATAGAGTGGTCAGGCCAGCAATTTCATTATCCACGTAACAATCAGCCTACATCAATGCCTCTCCTAATGTATTTCCAATGGCACTACTTAATAAAGATAATTTTGTGTGGTAATGCAGGAGTGCACTTAGCGATCATGTGTCAAAATTGGATTTTTAGATGAAACTGACGAGAGCACAGATACAGAGAAAAAGATGATCCAATGAGTCAAGCTGCTGGAAACAGGGAAACGGAACCTTCCGGCAGCTGCAGTAGTACCCTGCAGAGCCTAAATGGCAGACATATAGTGAACCTAAGTGCTCCAATCACTGAAGACAACACCAAAAAGGGAGTTGGCGTTGTTATTATACCCTCTGAGCCATTGGTGCTCAAGTCTCCTTCAAGTAAGCAGTCTGCCAAAGTTGAATGTCAGTGTTGGGATACATTTCAGCAGTTTGCCTTTTGACAGGACTTGTATGCCGCATACATCTGACTTCGATATTTGTATACACTGGCAAGTCCAAATTTCAAACATATATATGTCACTACATTTTGACACCATTTATATGTTTCCCTCATTGTTACTTTGTTCTGTTTAATTTGCTGCCTTTTTCTTATATGCCTTTTAAAGAATGATAGATCAATCAGTAAAATAAGGGTGCTATAGCTTATACATAAAATGTAGCTCAATTATGAAATACATAAAATGTAGCTTTATTATTATTATTATTATTATTATTATTATTATTATTATTATGTTGGCGCCCCATCCTGGGGTATACCCTGCCTTGCGCCTCCGGAATACGCTTGAGACCCCCATGACCTGCCTAGAACGAGCGGGTATAGAAAATTGATTTATTATTATTATTATTGTTGTTGTTGTTTAATCCTGCAATCTTCTGGCAGCTTCCAGCTCAAGGCCTCCTCATTCTTCCTCTATGTCCTCCAGGGCTATTTCCCAAATATGTGCATTGTATCTTAATCATCAATGCTAATTAAACACATTTTCCAGTGTTTTCAGAATGTGCGTCGTTAATTGAGTTTGGACTCAGGCTGGCTTCAGGGAGGATAGTTGATATTTTTATAAATGATTCTCAAAAAACAGCACAACACAATTGAATTAGTATGGTCTGTGTACAGAATATTTTATAATGGGGGGTATTTTCTTCACTAGTCATCTCATAACATCATGAAATGTGACAGCCTATTTTATTGGTTTCCTTTCCATAACTGTGCAGTATTAATTCTAGGCCTGAGATTGCTGTTGATAAGATCATGCATAACCTACCGCAAACAACACATTGTCTGTAACATAACATTCTAATGTTGCATTCATACGTAAGAACCAACAGTTTAAAAAATATATATATTTGCCGGTGTCCTTTTCCAAGGGAAGCTGAATTTTTCCATTGGGAAGCCATGAGTAGAGCCTTGCGCGGTTCGCACTAAAAGCTTTAGCTGTAGTGTTACTATATTAAAATTCACAAACAGCAAGTTTACCCAGAGAAAAGGAAAAAATTACCAGCTTTTGGACATCTGTTAGCAGTAGGCTCCACTATCATAACAGTGACACCCAGTATTTCTGCTAAGAAATAAGCATTATCACTTGATTCCATGGTTCAGTTTTTCGTTTGGGAGATGATATTGAGAATATTGAGAAGATGAGGGATACTGAAATCACACCACGGCACTGCAAAAAAAGATATGAAAATTAGATGGTAATGAAATTAAACTACTCACAACATGTGAATTATGTATGTAAATGTTACCCAATCCCAATTCTCCTAAAGAAGTCTTTGAGGTGCTCGTGCTTAACACATGACTTGAGTGCTCATGAAACAGGTGATCCAAACAAGACTATAAAATTGACTCTCGCTACAGTTTGCATTCTTGGCACTCTCTGAACAATTCACACCACATTCATATCACAGCCATTTGGAACTTCCAATGTGAATTTTCTTATTTAACTGCTATTTAACAAATACAATAGCAGTCTAAATTTACTGAAATTCTGAATCTTAGTATGACGCTTTCTGGTTTATACCTTCTGAATAGCTCAATAAGTGTTTGTGATTTTAATAACTTTCTTTCTTTTTATGGCAAATGGAAGGAAAGAGGACAGTCCAGGACTGGGGGCGTCAATAGTCCTATTTTAGGGGGGATTTAGTCACCCCTAAAATGTTTTTTGCCCCTCCAAAAATGTACGCTAATTAGTTCAAATACTGTGGACCATTTCAATCAGACCCCCCTAATAAAGACTTACCCCCCCCTTTCATAAATCTCTAGTAATGCTCTTGCTCCAGGGGTAAATAGCAGCCATGGAGTGCAATTTAAAAGCTGCCAAGGTTTTATTTACGTCATAAAATAAGGATTCTTTTAAAAGTTTGCATTTACCTTGCAAATAGGTGAAGGCACTTTTTACCGTGTTCTGTTTTTGTGAAATTATATAATGCAAGATTCATTGTTTTATTCCAAATTGAGACCCTGAAGTTAGAACATTTCCTAAAAGTAAGGTCTGTGGTTGGGTAACACAAAGGAAACTATTGCTAAAAATAATTCTTCTTAAAGCCGTCATGAAGTTTTCTCCAAAGCACCTGCATGCTCCTGTAACAATGTCGTAAAAGGCGTTGTGGTCATGTGCTACCAAGCATTGCTTCTGGCACAGACCCAGCACAGCACTTCACCCAATCAACACCATCCCCACAGTCAAACATGGTGCTGGCAGCAGAATAGGGTGGGGATCTTACTCCTCAGTAGCGACTGGAAGGCTTGTTGGGGTAGATATTGCAGTCAGTGGAATACATGAAGACCTATTTCAGTCTGCTAGAAAAGAGTCAAAATCATCCATGCAGCACGGGAATAATTCAAAGCAGGGGGACAAAGCTACATTTAAGTAAAAGAGAACATCATACGTGATCCTGGAACACCGAGCTAATGCTAATCTATGAAATTTTTTATCTATGTATACCACAAATCTAATTACAAGGGATAATTTTGGAAGTGGAGCAGAATGTTTTTTTTTGGTTAATTTGCGGTATGAAGACCCCGCCTGGCATTGAGCTATCGCAGGCAGTTGCATCCCCAGTCTGTCCCCCCACCATATCACCCCTCCCATGGGTAGCTGCACCTGTCACCTGGGAGCTCCTGCTCACTCTCAGGATCAATTTACATAACCCCATTTAGCGGTTCACAAATCAGAGCCATTAAGAGGCGCTAACAAGAAGGAAGGATTCTAATTTAGCCTGCCTTTCACAGTGGAAAATTGGGAGGCTTGAGCCCACAAATAAAGACCCAGGTCTTGGCTTTGATTGTTGATTGTGATGGTAAATGTACGGATGATTAGAACAAATTTTCCCTTTATTGATTTCCTGCCAAAACACAGCATGTCACGCTATCATGTGGGGAAGCTAACAGGGTGAAGGCCAGCCACCCTTAGAAATGGGTCTGTGCAGACATTTCAGTCTCTACCCACATCAATGGAGCACTGGGACATGGGGGTGGAGGACGGGGGGGTGAAGAAAGGGGTGGGTCATGACATACAAACATATGTCAACAATATGTAATGCAAACATACAAATAAAACACCAAACAACGCTGTAAATTATATTGTTATATGGCACTACATTTTGACACCATTTATATGTTTCCCTCATTGTTACTATTTTCTGTTTAGTTTGCTGCCCTTTTCTATTATTATTATTATTATTATTATTATTATTATTATTATTATTATGTATCCTCCTAATTCTCAAAAAGTTTCCTGCCAACAATATTACCCTAATAATTGATAGTAAATCTTTTATCTATCTACCTATCTTTATTTCTGCTCATCTATTCACCTGCTTAATTTTATATTTCATGATGGCAAACAGTGGGGTAGATGAGCGTTAGGGGTTTATAGCTTGGACAACAGCACAGTCATGATTCTGCTGTCCACCCCGCATTAGTAAATAGAAAGAGCAGGATTTAAAAAAGCTGTGGATAGAATTGTATTTTATGTAGGTGGCCAAATGTACGGCTGTAGTCATATTACAGCAGAAATATAATATAGACAGTGGATTTCTATCAGAATGCATAATAAATGTCAGTGTTTGCAATGCCAAAGAGCATAAAGTACATACAAAGTGTGACTAGTCTGATCTGTATTCTAAAACCCAAATGTTTAACCTTAAAGTGTTATTTCCACAAATAACATTTAAAAATTCAGAGCAATAAGTTTAAAACTCAAATGAAATTTGAATAAGATGAAAATATATTGTACTTCACAGGTAGGAGCATAAACTACACAATAGATATATACATGTAATGTAGCACATCTAAGTAAAACAAAATATGCATATAAAAATAGGGGAAGTCTGAAGGAAGAGAACTGCAATAATAATAACAGTGGAAACTTTTCTATATTATTTCTGTGAGTATTTTCCCTCTCATCTGTATGTGATGCATACACGTGCGAGTAAAGAAAAAGAACACATTTTGCAGGTTCATGTCAAATCCTTTTATTTATTTATACGTATATGTTTAGCAACATGGTTCGTAGGGGTCAAGCTGCCACTGAAGTATCCCAAAGACTCGCAGATGACACGCCTCAGAGAAGAAAAAGGAAAGAAAGGTGGTTTGTGGAGACAGTGATGAATTATCATGTTTTCAACACCTGTTGCTTAACTGTTCTTCGTACATCAATCGTGACTGTTATCGTATCATATAACATTATCATATCATATACAGATCACTTCGTTTGGAACACACACACATACACATATGCATAATCCACATATTCATATCTTTATCGGGACTCTTAATTCATTTCTATGGGTATAACCATAATCCCAGTTATGACATCCTTAACCCCTAACCAACAACCAGCCCTGACTTTAACCATAAGTAAGCAAACAAAATGCAAGCCTTTTGGCATTTTTAGTTTGTTTGATTGTATTCGCAGATTTTTTTATAAAACTGAGGTTAATTTGCTCCCCACAATGTAATAATTACAAAAATGCACCCACCCGCATAGATTAGGTACCTGTATCTTTGTGAGGACTCTCCATTCATTACTCTGGACATAACCCTAATCCTAGCTATCATAATCATCAATATCTGAACAAAATACATATACATTAGGTTAAGTTGATTAAGATTTTTAGAAAATTGTGGTTATCCTTGTGAGGATGGAAAAATGTCCCAGTAAGGTAAGTATCAGGTTTTTATTACACTGTGGGGACATTGGGTTCCCACAATGTAATATATGCGAAACCACACACACACACACACACACACACACACACACACACACACATATGTATATATATAGTTTAGATCTCAGGCTGTCAGACAACATTATGTTCAAATGTTCTTCATGTTAACCATTTCAAAACCTCTGCTAAAGGCATCTCTTGCCATAACAATTCAATAAACCCATTTATTTGACTCAACCACTGGCATACACTGTACCATGTTTGTGTCATTAATACCCCAACAGATTATTTAATCAGTTAGGTTAATTAATATGGGAGCTAAAGGTAAAATTTAATGAACACATGCAAAGGCTGAGGTGCCCCTGGTGAGAGGTTTGGGAACTGAAGCGGTGTTCATCTAGCCGTCCAGCAAGATATCAGAACAGGAGATTTTTTTTATTGCCTTGCTGCTTATTTCTATATATTCTATTGTTAAATAGTTTTTCTTTCTGACAAAATATACATTTAATATCCAGACATATTTTACTTGAAGCATTTCCTTTGACAGCCTAAGACCTTTGTGCAGCATCGCAAACATAGTTGACTGTATTTTATGTTAAGTTTTATGACAGATTCACAAACATGCTATTACAGGAAGTCTAAAAGTTGTATTCACGCAAATTTTGATACATCACACACTTGAAATTACCAATAATAATGATGATGGTGACGATTCCCGCTTGCATGATGCCAAACTTTTACTTGTAACTGGTGCAAGTGTGAGTGGCTGTTTCTTAAGGATTAATTAGTTAACAAATCAGACCTCCTCTCTTTTACTTGTCTGACTGCACATGGTAGCACTTCACAGTTCGATGGAGGAGGAGACAAGAGTTTATTACTGCTTGACAAACTCTTGTGCTCCGCACTCTATGCCATTATTAGCTAATACCACCAATGCATTCACCACTGCCTTCCTCTTATGTGCAGCCATAATATTAAATATGTACAGAGAAATTTAAAAATTAAAACCCTTTGTGCAGACTGCCACGGGAAATCACAACTAAAGCCACTATGGGGTCATAAGAGTGGATAGTGCCTGAGAAGTATTAATAAGAGGCAGAAATAGCTGGCTGCATTAGAGAGATGCATCATTTGATCCAGTTACTTCACATATCCTCTTTTAGCTGCTTCACTCAGGGATAATTTATGACAAGTGTGCGGGAGGGGGGGGGTGCTTGAAAATGCTATAGCAACAGGAAAGCGTACCAAGCCTGTGGAAAATAGCAACACAATAGGGCAGAAAAGACAGACAGAGGGGCTCAACTGGGAAAGCCAACCGTAAAACAAGCCGAAAACTGGTGTAGAAGCTGTTTAGATGTAGTTTGCACAAGACTAAGTAAATGTATATGTAGGGTACGGCACAATAAAACCGTAACTTTTAAAATGCGTATTAAAATTATCGACAGATCGTTGGGGCTGTTGTATTTTCCGCTCAGTTATGGGAGTTAGTCAAGTTACCAAAAGAATCCCACTGTTCAAATGTTCTCTTCAGTGGCTAAACCTGTAAAATATTCCAACTGGAATATTCCTCTATAGATAGCGCTAACAGTACATCACATGTGACTGCAATCGTCCGCCTAATGAAAAATGCAGCGTCGGTCATTGATAGCTTACTATGTTACAAGTACAAGGACATAAACACATTTCTCAAAGTAGCCTAATCAGTTGTAATTCAGAATAATTTCATATTAGGCATATTTATCATGTTCGATTTACAACTTAAAGAACTGAACATTTAATTATTTAATTATTTCTGCAAAATTGCATCTGATCTACGCTGAGCTTTTACTAAATCGCTTTCCTATCTCAAACTATACAATGACGTATGAAAGCCGTTAACTACATGCAAATTGGAAACTATAGGGGAAAAGAAGCTTTACCGTACAAATACGTGCGTAATAAAACCGCTTTTCAGACGTCGGGAGATTATTTGTCCTTCCCGAGAAATAGTTGGCAATTAAAATGGTAATTAAAGTTATTTATTTTATGAATGAGTTTACTGGGGAAAATGACAGGGCAGATTGCCAGATGTTGGCTGTCATTTAGAAAGCTTTTCGGGCACGCAACGCGGTTGTTCTTGCAGGGTTAGCATCACTGTTAAATGAAGTCTAATGAACAAGTAATTGCTTAGGATAGACTGAATAGCTTCAAGGCAAATAGGGATTCCAAACTATCTGCATTCTCCCCCCTTTTGCCGGACCGTCTTTAGCCTTTTGTCCACGAATACTATTGATTAGACCAGTGTGTATCGCGCTGCATGAGTTTCCCCTCATTAACAGATAACAGGTTACTGATTACTGTCGTCCTGGGATTTAAATGCTGCTTTAATGGTTACTTTGTTCTCGTGTCAGGTCTGAGGGCAGCCTAGATAAAGTAAAAGTGGGTGGGCGCAACTGGGATCGCTTTGTGGCCGTCGTGTTCATAGAATGTTTTAAAGGGGATCAGTAGATGGGTTAGAATAGCAGAACCTTCTGGCCTGGGCGCGCTCTTAACTGGACCCCAGCATGGGTCTTTCCAGCCTATTTGTGGCACCTCCTAGATCTGTAATAATAAACAATATTGCTCCAACAATGGCTCTCTCGATCACTGTTAGCGTCTATTTCTGAGTATCCGTTGGGCACATACGACTGAAGTTCTGATGGACTTTTATGGATACACTCCGTTAATGTCATCCATTAACGTATGCATAACAATGCTGAAAAATCAGGAAATTAATGACATTGCTAATGCCCTGCTTCAATGGAAGTTAGATTACCTTCAGGGGCACCGTAAAGCGGGAAAGTTAGGACAATTCCAAGGGCCCCTCAGTGACTGTGACCCCAACATATTTGGAACACAATCTGACTGATATGGGTTGTGGCCCAATAATACATGCTTTCATAGGTCCTATAATCTTTAATGGCACCTCTTGTTTCAGAAGTTAAAACAAGGTCAAAGTGTGATATATTTGCCATCAATTAACTGAATTGACTACAGTACTGTAAAATCATCATAGTGGAATATTATAATGTAAGACATTTTCCCAAATATATATATATATATATATAACGTATGCTGTGAATATATATATAAAGTATGTTACTACTTAGTATATAATGTATGTTAGACTACTAAATGACTGCATCATCATAAAAACACAAGAAATACTGGGTGTGATATGTTACAAAGAATAAAAAGAAGAAACCAAACATTTTCAGTCACTAAATTATATGTCACAAACTTATTTAACTGCCTGACTTGCCTTTATTTATGATTTATCGATTATATCCTAAGTAAAAATGTGGACAAAGAAGGCAATGGTCAATCAACAATTAATTCAACCAATAAGCTGTCATAATCAACTTTGGCATAAACTGTCAGTTTTTCCAAATGCTTATCCTGATCGTTTAGCCGGAATATTTATAGTTAATTACGTCTGTAAAGTGCTTTGGGTTTCTTGAAAAGCGCTATATAAATGCAACTTTCATTCATTCATTCATTCATTCAAATTAGCAATGATTGTTCATGGTCAGCTGTGTTTTAGCATTAAATTACATTTATCTGTGTCTTCCTACATTAAATTACATTTATCTGTGTCTTCCTACATTTCCTACATTTAAATGTAGGAATGTCTTCCTACATTGATGTGGTTGGGAGTGTAGCTGTAGTATAGTAGTATAGTATAGGGCTAGTATAGTGTAGCTTTGGTATTTAGTAACTGGGAGACCTTTCAAAACCCTTATTAGGAGAATCAAGCTCAAGCTTGACCTTCCTCATTCAGAAGATCAGTAGTTTCAACAAGAAGCCATCTGCTAACTTCAGGAGATGTAAAATTTAGCCAATAACAGTTGGAATGAAAAAGGAGTGGTTCAGTCACTTGCTGGCAACCAAATTAATAAATCAAATCACACATTACGTCAGCACCTATATATTAACCAGAACTGTTAACAGGGTGCCATGTAGAATTAGCCTGGATAATTGCACTTACCCATTAAGATTACATTACCCCTTTCAGCTTATTGGCACAAAGCAAACAGAACTGAGCTAAAACAAATACAGAATAATTTTTAATTTATTATGGAAGTCTGACAGATTAAACAGGACCTTGTTATATTTTTTTTACCAAGACTGCTTTCATTTTTACTTAAAAAAATGGAAAAGAGCCAGATTTCGGAGGAACAGAAAAGGTTATGATGTAGGGGGCCATGGTTCTTGGAAAGCATAGGGAAGGAGAATTGAAGAGAACTGATGCTGAACGGAAATATATAGCTTGGGGAACAGGTGTGTATATGCATGTATACATACATGCATGCATGCATGCATGCATACATGCATTCATACATATATATAAATATGTATATGTGTGTGTGTTGTCTGTCTGTCTGTCTGTCTGTCTGTCCGTCCGTCTTTCTGTCTGTCTGTCTGTTCAGGTTCATGCAGGCCTACTTCTATAACTAAATGACTGGCATCCAAGGGGTTAACAGTATTACAGTTGACTTTGTTTCCGGGGTCTTCTCCCAAAGCTCAGGCTAAAGTCGCTATGAATGGACTAAGAAAATAAAAATGATATACTGTGCCGTGTAATTGCCAGGGAAATACAATGACTTTACAGAGGAAACTGCCAGGTTGCAAAGGGAGAATTGTATGTTAGCTAATTGTTAATTTAGGCGACTGGCACTGGCTAATTGTGGCGCCACCAACGAGTTATTTGCATGATGGACTAGCCACCTGCCTCCGCGTGAAGGGTCCCGCTGCTAGAGCAAACTATATAATTACTGAACAGCAGTGGGGCAATTTTTTGACTGCCGTTCCCTTTGTGTTACATGAATACTCCGTAATGACATATTTCATTAGGAAACAAATAACCCCCGGCCCCGTTCTGGAACAAAAAAAATCGTCTCAACAGGTCCAGTTCGATAGACTGCAGTCGCCTGCACCCTTTTCTGTGCATTTTTGTTACATTGTAGCCATTTGTCTTTCGGGGAGATTGGGGGCATGGGGTTGTACAGACGGCGCTGTCTTTTCAGCTTAAATGATGTATTGGTCAAACATATATTTAGAGCGATTTTTAGCTTTTGAGCTCATCAACCTGCCATGTCATCGGAATGCTGAAATGAGGCTGTGACCAATTATATTTTAAACCCGTTTCCGTCTTTTCGTTTGGGTTTCTGCAGTTACCCGTAATAGCGACGGTACTCTAGGAGTCGTCTCGAATAGCAAAGAGAAACGACGCAGCCTTCAATTTACTGCTTATTACATTCTGTCAACCAACTAACGCTTCATCCACCTGCCCTCCATAAAACCGCAGCAAATCACAATTCCATATTTAAGGTTTAAGAAACAGATTAACCCAATTTTATTTCCCTTTATCCAGTGTAGGCATATGTAATTTTCATTGTTTACTAAACAGTTAAGTTTTGTATCAAACTACAGCCACCGTCAGGATTAGAGTGCAGCGTATATCAGAAATAAGGGCGGCCTTTGTGAAACATTATTTTAAATCTTACTGCAGACTGACTCACGCATTCCCTCAACAGTCATTTCCGCGATGGCATCATTCCACGACCTCAGTGGTTCATTATTGCTGCATTACCGAATAATTTGTGTTTTCTCTTTTGACCGTGGCCTACCGAATGAGGTTTCATTGCAGTCAGTCTAAATACATTTATCCGGTTCAGTAAGTCCGTTGTTAAATGCGACCGCTGCCCAGTAGGTGGTTTCAAAGTCCTATAATTAAGATCCATTATATAAAACCACGCTGTTTGAAATAGGCCTATATGCAATTTAGAAGTTGTTTTTAACAATATGTGATACACATAATCAATCACCCGGCATAAAGTCAACAAAAAGTTTTTAAGAGGTAGCGGGAGGAAGCGATTATGTGCTATTTTGAGGAGGACCCGGAGTTAACACGGTTAGTGATGGCTCGGTGATTGCTAAAGGACTCCCGCTGATAATACACAAGACCAAGGAAACTGTCCTCTTGTCTCTAATTCATGCTATCTATTTGTGATTCGTTTCCAGCACTTGGTGAGCGAAAGTTAGCTTAAATCGACTGTCAACTTTCAAAGTAGGTACATCATTTATCTACCCATGTTGAAGTATGGATGCGCGCAGCGTGGGCTAATTTGAAGAGAAGTTTGGAATTAGAATCGAGCTGTTTGTCTTATCAAGGCCTACGTATCTTTTATAATAAATGTCTTGTGTATTTCTGCAAAAGTTTTGTATTACTCTAACTGAGCAGTTTAAGTCACTTCTAATAGCACGAGAGTAAAGTAAGTACACGTACAAATATATAGACGCATCCAACGTGCGCAATTTGGTGAGTTTGTATGGCTTACAATTATAGTTGTTCTAATGATTTACAGCTGGAACACAAATCCATACGCCTATATATACTGTCCTGTCTAAAAACAGAGCGGTAGCAGATATCGGACATGCTTAATGTATGCAGACGTGCTTGTTAAGGTTTCTGATTTAAATATGCGTAATATTGCTTACCGAGGCGCCTGACTTAGAACACACCGAAGTCGGCATCACTTCTCATTGTTGGATGGAGCTGGGGCCAGGCTAATCGTGCTAAAACACAAATATCCAAATCCATCCATATATCGCTCCAGTAGACCAGTTAAATGTAGGTCTTGCCGTCAATCTTTACGTTAGTCAGCGTCAGCCATGTTGCACGATTTGTACATTTAGGTATTCTGAGCCTTTTTATTGACAACTGCTAAGCGTCAGTGAATTAAAAGAAAGACAAATCATATCATTCCATTCGTCAGAGTTGCTCATTTTGATACTGAGTTTTACCCGAATAAGCCTAATGTAACGGGAAACGTATGTTCATAAAAATATCATATAGGCCTATACCAAATTTCCTGTCCTTTCCCCTTCCTATTTCATTTAAGGGCTCCAGCTTCCATTTCGACATATAAAATATGGGTTGCTAATGCCATGGTCGTAAAAGAAGAATGATTTTCTCCAGAGAAAGAAAACCAAACTAAAGAAAAAGGAAAACTGTCAAATGAATTTTCTTTCTAGGAAGGCCTATTCAGTCAGCAATGAATTCAAAGCATTTCATTGCTAAACAATTATATTCATAGGTCAAGTATTATAGCATCTTGTTCTCCGGTTCGCATGCTAAGTATTTCACTTCGCCAAATGACCCTTGGGCATGCTTATCGCGCAATAACTTTGAGAACCAGATAAATACAATACAATTAAAGATTCCTTGCTAAGAGTTTACTGCAAGGTTTGCCAGTGTAGGTGATTGCAGTGTGATTCTTCTATTTGTAATGCACATTAAGATTTATTCGCGACACTGCACCCCGAAAATCAGGGTGCCCTTCTTACACAAGGCAGACTTAATTTTTTTCCCTTTTCGTACTGTATGTGGAATACTATATCGACCTAAACTTCAGTGACCACTCGAAGTTCCGTTGCTGTAACGCAGTTGCAGGCGAAATATTGTTTTTGACGCCCCACTCGTGATAGTTCAACGTCTCGCGGCCAATCAATATACGCTGTTTTCTCGCATGTATCAAAGCAAATTTTGCCGTACAGTAGCATCGTCTATTGCAACTTTTGCTGAATTTACGATATATTTCTGTAAAGTCTCATTATACGTCTACGTAGGCCTACCACTTGGTTATACAGTGGAGTACTTTAAAATAAACGAGTCTGAATGAAATTAATGCTGTACTCTTGAATATAGTTTTTAATCATTGAAAGTTGAAACGAATCAAGACTGTAGTGTAATTAAATGTACACGTACGTACTAGGCGTTAAATGTATTGTATTCGAAAGACATTACTACTTTCAGACTCAGTAACACCAAATTCTGCTCAGGTGTTAACCTGATTCTATTCGGAATGAACAAAATTTTTTTAAAAAATGCAACGGCTATAATTCGGCCCTACAAATTACCAAATATAATAACCACAACAACTAAATCTTTTCAGCAAATTATGTGACCGCCTAGTGCGTTTAAGAAGACCATCATGTCTGAAAAGCTGAAGTAAAAGAGCAAAAGGTCGACGAGCAACAAGATTGATAAACGCAATCATCACATCAATGAATATGCAATTGACGAGTCTGAAGAACCATACAGTAGATAGAATATTCTGGAGGAATCCCGTCTATATATGCCAAGGGTCGACAGGGATGAGACGGCACCTGGAATACACTACGTCACTCGAATGTTACATTTCGATGTTCGAAGAACAAAAATACAGTGATGTTAATTCATACGGTATATCTGAAGAATATTGGAATTGAAGACGGGAATATTGAAATGTAATGCCCATTTATACGATCTCTTGCAATCAGCTTGTTTTGGGATTTTATATTTCTCTTAATTGAGAACACGTGACAGTTCTGCTGTGGTATTCGGTTATTTGCATACTATATCAAGCCTTCATGTATCTGTGCATTTTAGCTTAGAGTAGCTATAATAGTAGACGAAGAATGGCTTGTACGCCTTGATTGAATGCAAAAAGTAAGGTGATATTAAACGTACCACAGCACAAATGGTGGGATGCTAAATATTACTAAAACCTAGGCAATTAAAACTTTGTCTCAGGCTACGATTTAATTTTAAAGACAGAACCATATATGATGAATTCTGCGAAAATTTCAAAACTGCATACTTACAATTCACGGCAAATCGAAATTCCAAGGCGGATGAATTTTATAACTGAAGCCAGAGGAAGTTTTTTTAAGGATATAAAAATTCACGAGACTGATTTGTGACAAATTTGTATCAAAAGCGGACCACGCCTCCCAGTCTTTTTTTGCAATAAGTGCTCTTCCTAACCCGGTTTAAATAAATCAAACGTAATGTTTTTTTTACATTATTATATATAATACAAAAAAGTAGAACAAAATGAATGCAAGTAATATTATTTTGACTGTCGTTATCCATATTTTGAGCGGGTATCTATAACTTTTTTTACATATGAAAATTCCTTCGGCTGTTTCTAAAAGACATAATTTTATCATTCGTGTTACATTGAAAAAAAGCCTTGTGCTTGATTATCAGGCCGAAGCTGCAGAGGGCTTTATGAAAAGAACGTAGAAGATTTCAATCGGCTGCAGGTGGAATGTGTCAAATTGTTGGCTGGCCATTCAGTGCTACCCTGAGCACTACTTAGGGGTGAAAAATCAAATGACATGTGCGATCAGGTTTACTAACGGTGGATGACCCACAGACTATACGGAATACATGTTGCCAGAATAATGTTGGGGAATGAAGGACGAGGGATGTACGTACACACAAGCACACGCAAAAATTCAGCTAGGATTGGGCTAATTAGGAAAGAAAAGTACAGAAGGCATGTAAAATAAATGATTACAGGCTAGGTATTTAATCAAAATAAATAATGATCGGAATAATAAATGCATTTCATTTAATCTTGCTCCACGATTGCTAGACAATTTAAGATTGTTTTTTCAGATTGCACTTTTGTTTGTTGGTAGCAAAAAGGCTAAATTCAAGAATGTTTATTGACTCATGCACCCATCTAACAAGGTTTGTTAGTTAAATCAGTTGTATATTATCACTAAGATACAGGCCTACTATAATTTATCTGAAAAGACTCATAATTCATGTATTTCTACTAAAGTTTCACGTGATGTTTCAAGCAGGCTGTCCTGATCTAAAGCAATTTGAAAAATTATATCCCATATTCTTCAAATATGAAGATATTCAAAACACCACAAGTTATCTACATTGTTTTCTTATAATTTATGAATGTTTCTAAATAAGAAAAAATTAAATAATACCAAAAATTAGGTGTTTTCTTTCAAGATAATATAAAATTTACTGTATTGTTTGTTACAAAGAAACTATTGTCTCCATGTTCTTTAGAAATGTACGCCTGTACATGGACAAAGTGTGATTTTTACACCAAACATATTTCCATGCAGACTATTAATATTTCATTTAATTTCTGCTTGAACACTTAGTAGGTCCTTCAAGTGATATACGAGTATGCGTTCCTCTTGAAAGTATTATAGTTTGATTTAAAATGAGCCAAAAAGGCGCATCTTGCAGCCCAAAATACAGAATATGACGGTGTACAGATTGCTGTGTAATTGTTTCAGGATCATGCGAAATTGTATAGATAATGACAGAAAATCTGCCCGAGTTTCACATTGTGCTTCATCAAGGAATGAGATGAGAGCACACACGCTTCCAACAAGTCATTCTCAACAGCTACAAGCTCGGCACAAAGACCACACACCAAGTCTAAGACATGTAAATGTAATCCCCAGACATTCGGGGCAAGTCCAAACAAAAAGCCTAATAGAATCTCAACCACCCGTATCTGTAATACATCGTTTGAAACGATAGAATTTATCGAAGATTATCAGTAAAACCAAAGATTTTTATGGACCCATAACACGTGTGAAGTTTTATTGATGTATTTCTCTTATACATTGTTATAGAGTGCCAGTACCCCGACGTCATTTTTTTCTGCTATAGATGCGATGAAATTGTGAAAAATGGTCCACACTGGATCCATTTTTTCCATACATAAACGCTTTAATAAAATACCCCATAATAGCACAAGTTATGTACAATGCACAATTCAGTTTATTATTATTATTGTTGTTATTATGATAATAATTATTATTATTCTATAGCAACAACAACAATAATAATAATAGAATTATATACGTAATACCAGAATATAAACCGTGTCAATTGATGAAATAGTAATGACATATTGCAAAAACGTGCATTTAATCTTATGTATTTTAAATGATCTTAAGCCGCCATTTTTTTATTTTGAAAATGCGTGAGTAAGCTGTTACTCCAGTTTTGTGGAACAAACAGTACATAGACAATGCAGCCAACAAATGATTTGCTGTCATCATCATTATGACATCATACAAACAACAGGTGAAAACTCAATGGGTGTCTCAGTATGAAATATTATTTATCTAATTTAATTAATTTGTGGAATATGACATTTATATAGATGCACATTTTGCGAACCAATTTTCAGACACCAATTAACATTTTAAGATTGTTAATCAAAGCTTGATTAGGCTATGCACGTAAAATCGTGCCGTATTCGGATTTGAATTTTGCTTCTCTGGCAGTCTTCATGAAATGGGGTAGAGTGGTTATTAAAATAAGCATAAATCTGGAACTGGTCTGAATGATTTATTTATTTATTTTTGCTAAAAAACATAAATGGATGTCAGCCTCACTGGATTGCTCCATTTTAGGTTCCGCGCATGATTTTGAAATTACAAACAGATATTGCGTCTCGCGACAGATAAAACGAAAACACAAATTTGAATTCGTATTTTATAATATACAGTCAATATAAAACGTCGATAGTGTGATATATAGAATGAACTGTAACTTGTTTTAGACTGATAAGAAAATCTAGCTAGCAAATAAAACTCAGATTTTCAACCAAAATTCTTAACGCCGTAAATCGATAGAAATACAAACCGCATATACAAAGGTCGAGAGTTTCTTATTTTGATATTTTAATACCCAAAAAACGTGCAAAACTCTGCACCCTCGCCTGTTATCTGAATACATGGCCCCATAGCAAACCATTTGGGAAACAATTTACCAAAGGTAAAACTGATTGAACGACTCTCAACCCAAAAGAGACAGTCATTACAATCAACTACCTCATTAAAACCCGCGCACTCAACCGGAACACTGGCGCAAGGTCGCGCGTGCAAGATGGGGTCTTCGGAACTCATTCTAATTGCCACATTAAGACGCGCGCGAAGTGTTCTTTATTTTAATGGATTTTCCCCTTTTCCTGAAGTAAAGTTGATTTGGAATTTTTAATGAACTAGCACAAAGTACATTTTGGGCAAATCTTAAATCACCGCCATAAACAAAATACAGTACAAGATACTAATAAGCACATCATTTAAACAATTAAATGTAAAACAAATGGTTTGCTCATACATCCTGACATATTGTTAATCCACTGCTACATCCCACTACCTTTTGTACGAGGTATGTAGTTTAATCTGCTGCTATATAAAGTGTTCATAAGCTGACAGCCGTCATTTCCTTTCTTGCAACTTATAATACAGTATTTTCAGATCGCCGGCCTAGATGTGTGTATCCCTCAGCTGTGAAATATTCACACACACACATCACAGACACACACACACGCACGCACACACACACACATTATATATATATATATATATATATATATAACCCGGGAATATTATTATGACAATCTATAATAACAGTCACATCGATATACATTTTAGTAGGCCTATATATGGCGCCGAAGCTAGCACCAGTGATATTCATTTTATTCACCGTCTGCATAGAATGTATATATGCCTCATTATAATCTATTATTATTATACTGGTTTACTACGGATAGTTTACTGTTATTAGTACATTTTATTACAACTAATATAGAACACATAAAAGCTGATATTTCTGCAAGGGTAACCGGTGTAATCCTCAGCGTGCAACACAGATCCTGACATTTGTTGCGTGCTTCCAGAACTCAGGCATATTGCTGATTTTTTTTTTTTTGTATGACCGGTAAGATAAGATAAAGACAACTGATAGGGTACAAGTAATCTTCTCAACTTTCCATGAATCGATGCTGCCATTTAATGTCCATTTCATAGCGAGTTCACATAAATGAAGGTGTTCGTAATTACATTAAATCACGGA
The DNA here is from genome assembly GCA_026777985.1 of Mormyrops attenuatus. Classification (NCBI taxonomy): domain Eukaryota; kingdom Metazoa; phylum Chordata; class Actinopteri; order Osteoglossiformes; family Mormyridae; genus Mormyrops; species Mormyrops attenuatus. Next base: position 11,856,820 of record JAODKC010000028.1, read on the forward strand.
ACATGGGTCAAACATGGCGATAAAAGAAAACCATGCACTCAAGCATAATCAAGCCACCAAAACATATCCTACTACGCATATTGAGAACGTAATGTTTCTATTCACAAACGCTTTTGCCTGTTTTTCTCACAAGCTGACGTCGTCTGATTTCAAGGAATGACCATGCAGCAGCATTAAATTGCAGCGACTGAATTTACTGAATTTGTTTGAAAAAACATGGATAATAATAATAATAATAATAATAATAATAATAATAATAATAATGTCAGTCGCTTTATTTAAAATATAATTTAATTAGCAATTAATACAATCTAAGTAAACGTTGCTACCAAACCCCCATAGTTTCCTACTTAGCACCCACAAAAAGATAAGTAAAAAGCGTAGGCCTATAACCGGCCAGCGTGCGTCAGATGAATTTTTTGTCACGTGGTATTTAATGACAACACTACCAGGCGGATAAGGAGCTGTTTATTCCTGATTCGGCGTCCTGATGACTTTTATGTTTATGGATAAGAGACATACCTTTACTCGGAGACAGGTAAAACAGAAATCAGACTGAGAGAGGGGGTTGGGGTGAGAGACATGATTACTCAGAGCATTCGGTTCAGAAAGGATATAATTTGGTTGCTCCATCTTTATTACATAAGTCTGGGTAGATAACACACGGTTAAGGTATGGTCAGTAATATTTGCTACAAATTTAGAGGTCTGACCATCATGCCGTATACTCCACAACAAATATTGACCCTATATAGACGGCTAATTCGCGTCACTTAAAAGTGTTATTCAGAATAAAAACACGATTATATAAAACTTTAGCACATAGTTCTTCCATTGCAACCAAGTGTGATTAAATGTCAGCATTTCTCTTCTGCTTTAATCTTTAAAAAAGCGACGAAACGTATTATTCCGTTTCCAGCCATTTTCAATCTCTATTACGTTATTACGGTAGACGCATATATGAAATATGGGGCCGTTTCAGACATTTATCCTACTCCTTAAATAAGCTTTAAAACATTATTTAATATATTATATATTATTATTATTATTATTGTTGTAGAATGGAAGTTTTCAAAGATATTTAATTGAAAATCTTGAAATATTTTATTTTAGCTGTATTTATAAATCGTTGATAATCGTAATATAGTTATGTACTGAAAGGTATGGTTCGAAACTTAGGCTATATGAAAATTCTTAGCGATTCATTTTCGTTGAACATTTCTTTTAAATTCATATAATGAACTTTGGCTAGAAAAACGCGTGTGCTGCTCATAAATATATACATTTATTTTAAATGAAATTCAGTAAAGGAATGTGAATTAAATTGTATATAATTTATTAATATGGTTGTATGACTATATATATGGCAGGTATCTATATAAGTTACAAGAAAATAAGAAGTACAAATAACAATGAAACTATATATAATACAAGCAAACTTGAATGTCGATAAAAAAATTTATACAATATACAGATCGCTAAAAACTATTCATTCAATCCAAACCTTTTACAGAAATATACAAGCTAGGTCTTACATTAAGTTGTTAGAAATCGGAGCTATTTCAATCCTTCTTAGTAGTCTGTCAAAAGCCAAATTAGCCCTTCATTTCAGTTTGGATTCCCTCGTTTTACCTCCGTCGTGCACACACATGCATTTTATTGTGCCGTTTGTTTTAAACACACTTGCTCTGTGGTCTAAGCGATTCTTTTTAATGAATCTATTTTCTCTCGAATTCGACGCGAGTTCTTTGCTCGGACATCCGCTTGATAGATCTTACTTCTTGAGTTCGATTCTTCTCTCAGTTCCATCGTCTACGTATCCAATCAAGGATAAATAATTGTTCCTTGTAAGGAAAGCAAACTTAGTATAGAGAAGGTGCAGCCAATCGCTGTCCGTTCCGCAGATACCCTCAATGTAATTGTACGCATTTAAAAATGTACTTCTTATTGTTTCTGCAGCTGTCACCATGTTCTGCCGTACAATAAGGCCGAGCAGGGCAGTGGGCCACCGTACTCAGAGCTCGAAGAGTTTAAGTGTGGTAGGCCTGACACCTGCGTTTGAAGGGAAGGGGGGCTACTGGAGTGCTGAACTAAATCGGGAGAGTGGCTCGCGCTCCCAACCTGCGGGTTCTGGTGCTGGACCATTGCTGAACTGTTACTTGACACAATCATGACATTGCTTGCCTGATGATGGTGCGTTTGGATGGCGTTTGTTGGCGTATGGGTGCCCCCCTGGCAAGGCTTGCCGTCTTTCACCAGCACGGGCACAGCAACGCGTCGGGGCGACTGCTGTTGTTGTTGACAAGACCCAGTGTCCTGCTGCATCTGTTGCTGAGAAACCTTGTCCTTGGCCTGTCTCTTCATTTTGTACCGATGGTTCTGGAACCATATTTTGACTTGAGTCGGAGTGAGGTGAATCATACTAGCCAAATGTTCCCGTTCTGGGGCAGAGAGGTATTTCTGTTGCTTGAATCGTCGTTCCAGCTCATAAACCTGAGCTTGTGAAAAAAGCACGCGGCGCTTTCTCCGGGGAGTGCTTGACAGGGGTCCCATACTCTTCCCTACATCCGCAAGAGAGCCCAGACTTCCCATGCTGCTCATGTTCATACCGGAGGAGGAACCCATGAAGCGAGATACTGGAAGAGAAAAACAAAAGATAAAAAACAGCAACAGCAATAAAAGAAACGGCACTGTCAATGAATAAGAAATTAAATAAACTGCATAATAGGGAATTAGACGTTTTATGAATAACAAACATCGAGATAAATAAATGCAATTGATCCACTAGGCCTATATATAGCTTATATTTTGTATACCTGTAAAATAAAATTCAATTTGTGCATACATATATAGATCTAATATACATTCGAATATATATGAAATTAACTTCATAATGTTCTATCTAACTGGGAAAAATAAAATTGATAAATTAACATAATTAAACACTATAATGAAATTACATATTTGTAATTCACTGTCCGCAGTTTAAAGTTAAAAGTAACTACTTTTAAAGCTTGTGGAAGTTCGCTTTGAAATAATACCACTTCTTTTCTTTGATTTCTTTTATATCCGCTCATTTATCTTTTCTAAGCAAGAGACCAATTGTTACCTGTGAAAATACCTTATATTGGAAACCAATCATTATTTCGAGAAAAGTAACTAAATAAAAAGTCAATGGTTCTTTTGACTTGTCGTACATTGGTCTTCTGTGCAATGTCAAATAGGTGAACTTCCAAGACCGTCTCACCTGGCGACATAATTAGCGATAGCCGATTTCCACTTACTTGAGGAAAAGCGCGGATCTGGGTTGGCTCCATACCAGCCGGTGGCTGTGCTGCTGTTCCTCATGCTGTCTTGGTAAGGCGGAAGCTCGTTCATGTTTCCCAGGTTGCCGTTACAGTAGCCCCCCATTGCGGTGTGTGACAACTGAGACACCCCAGCTGCAGTCATGTGGTAAGTGGCGGAAACCGTCCCGTTGTGGCCCATATGGTGCTGTTGCATTGCTGCCTGGGAGACTTGCGGTTGTCGGTACGTGGGGAGGGAAGCCCCCAAGTTGTTACCCTCCATACTTACTTTCTTGTAGCTCTCCTCAAGGGGACTTAAGATATCGGAAACAGAAAAAGGAGTCGTATGCTTGGGGCTCATCGACATTGTTCTGTGGCTGGAGGGGAGAAAAATGATAAGGCAATCTCTCTCAATCTCTCTCTCCCTCTTTTTTGGCCAAATCCTCCTGTTGCAGCTTTCTTAACGTCGTCAAAGCTGCTGGATGAAGACGTAGGGAAGTGCCCGAAGTCCGCCTTAATTGGATTGAGTGGAAGCTCCGGGCTGGCTTTCGTTTGTTTTAGCTGGGCGCCAGGTTTAAGACTGCCACCAGAGGCGGGGCATCGGCAGCCAGAACAGCATTACAAAGGCGCCCTATCCCTCATGCACCCGTGCATAATTTAGCGTACGTGTTAATCGCGAACTGCCCCGTGTCACCGACGCCGTGATCCCATTAAAAGAATTCCATCTATTTTTTCCCCGATATGCATAAAATATTTTAATTTTAATTATTGCATGTGATTCAATGATTTTACATGTTCTTATTTTTGTTATAGTCAATAATAATCAGCATCATTATATCAACACTAGCACCGGTATGTTTTGTTATTTCCCTTTTAAAATCTATTTTTAGTAGAGGACCTTATAAAGAGATTGTGTGTATATATTGAGATGGAGGGCCACTCAAAGCTGGAAACTGTCTCAAAGGCTTAAATTGAACTCCCGACTTTTAATGGACTTAAGAGGCGTCTAGTGATTGCACTTGTTAACGATGTTTGTAGTATGCTCGATCGTACTTGGACATACGGCATGTAATGCGAGGCGAAACAAACAACGACTGAATACATATCCATCAGTTAAGTGGATGCGTAAATGATTGACCCCGTTATGGCTTTGCTGCTAAAGGATATAAGCATTACTACCCTTCAGCAAAGAAGTCCTTTACCGGAAACCCAACATTAGTTATTTGCCTATAGATAAAGTCTTCCTAGACAATTCGTCGTCGTTTAAGTGCACTCATTGAACTACATATTGGCGTTAAAACAAGCTCTGCTTCAGCGAAGCCATCGGTTTTCTATGTTTATCCTCAAAGGGCCTAAATATATGCCTAAGTGCGAAAATGGGTTACTACACTGCCCGAATATCTGACAGCGGGAAAAGCAGATGACATATTCAACACAGCAACCATTTGCCAGGTATTCTGTGAAACGCAGCAATTTGAAAAGAGATTGAAATGCAAAATAATACAGTAAGCTTATCTTCAATAAACAGATAATTTCATAACTATATTTAAATATTCAATCATGCTATCAGAGCAAGTTTTCTAAGACCGGAGTTTGCGGAATATTAGACCGTTGCAACACGCATCTGCATTCTTTACTACTATTGTTCTTCAGGTTTTAATTTGAGCCAACATCTGAAATTCATCCAAAATCCACCCGCCGGTACAGCTATCTATCATACAAAACTGTTTATCCTGCAAAGAATCGCCAACCTGAAGCGTATCCGAGAAAATACAGGACACAGACAGAGAACACCCTAGTCAGGATATCGGCAACATCATGAATATTTTCCCAGTAACAATCGTTATTTTAGTATTTTGATATCTGCGGATAATTACAGTTTTTCCCCGATTAGCACTTACACTCTACACCAGTCTGAGATTAATTCGAATGCACCTACTGCTTTTCCGTAAATACTAACAAATGTGACATTGTGACATTGCACCAATAACCGAATTTGCACCCTTATTCTTAATCTGCACAAAAGGTGAAAAATAATATTAAACGTAAGACGTACGTGTATGTTGCAGATGTGAAAGAATGGAAATACGGTAGAGTGCGTTTATGCGTCAATCAATCTATCTATCTATCTATCTATCTATATTGGAATCAATTTCACCTTTGCATATCAATCTGAAAACATGTTAAAGAACTGATTTATCGTGCAACTAATTAGATTTTAGTAATATTATTGATATCAATAATAATAATAATGTTACATCTCCCTATACTTATTTATACCTGGCTTGCATGTGAAGTGTTCATAAACAATCTGAGAATGTATAAAAAATAATAGGCCTACACAATAAATACCACAAAGGTCAAACGAATCAGTAAGCGACAAACCATCAAGTTCAGACACAAACGGGAAAGCCTCCAGATTCGCTATACCATAAAACTGTAGAAACATAGCGTCTTCTTGTGGCGATACCACGAACTTAAACCCGGGGTGCTGGTGGAGCCGAGATGTAAGTTCCGACTGGCCGGAACACTTCGCGTTTTGAGCTGAGTGAATGGGGCTCTTTCTGCGAATAATTATTCTAGTTGAGTAAGGAAGATGACATCGCAACATAAAACGGTGTAGGTAGGCAGCACCACTGAATGACTCTATTCCCTTTAATGCGAGGATCCGCGATTAATTATGTATGAAACATTTTATAGAGTTGCTTTCGTAGATAGTGTTACATAGTAATACACAATTGCTGACATAAGCATTTATGAAGGGTTAGGGTTATTGTTAGTGTTTAAGTGTTAATGAAAGTGGGATACGCCGATTAAGGTGTCATAATCATTTATGTTGGTCCTTTATTTTGTTTAACTTTAAAATATTTATTTTAAGTCTTATAGTCTTTTAGATATATGTCATTGACATTTCAGTATTATAGCTAATTTTCCTCCCGGGATCGCGACTTCCCACAAATCTAACAGGCATGAAACGCTGTATGTCAATCTCGACTATATACTATTAATTTTGCAGTGAAGAGACAAGTACATGGCACTCAATGAAGTGTGCTTTTTCTGCAGACATACAGTTTATTTAGCGCAACTGCATCAAAATTATTGCTTTCAATGACTGTCGAAGAATCACAAAAGGTTGCCTTGGCACGTGTTGGCACTGGAAACTAAGTTTCACACAATTCTTTCAAAATGCTAATAAATATTCTAGCTACTGACCTAATTAATTTCTCGGCCCTATTATCTATAGGTGAGCAAACCTTGCAGAGAAAATTATACAAAATTATAGCACGCGCGAAGTACAGGCAATTAGAATCATAACATGATTTCTCTATAGTATATTTCTTCCTTAATTACTAATTTTCAAAAGCTTTCTTGATTATCTGAATCTAGACCCCTTGTCTGTACTAGTACATGGCTATTACGATCAATTAACACTAATTAGTCAGGATGCTTTCGCTAATTGTTCGCAATAAAGCTCTTCACCAGTAGAGTTTGCAGGATATTGCTGGAACATTGAAGCATTGTTGTATTTACGGCACTCTTCCAGTCACCTAAAAGCTTCATGAATTTTTCATGGAGTATAAGAAATAAGACACTCTCAAATGAAATCTCTCGCGTATTAAACGCAACACTTTAAATAAAAAATGTTATTATGCAGGTAAACAATGAACAATGGATTCCACTATTGACATGACAAAATGCGGCGTAATCGGGGAAAGAGCTTTATCTCGGGATAGAACGTAAAATGAAGTGTAATAATAATAATAAACTTTACAGTACTGTAGGCCTATATTGCTTACATTTGGTATGAAAGTGGAGGTCAGTGGTATTGACTGCCAACGCAATATTTTTAATATATTTTTAGCAATGAATATCTTACATGCTCGCGGCTTTCACTCGGTTGCTATCGATTAAAAACTGTAGGATTAATTCGTAATATTTGGTCGTATATTTACTTGTCCTTATTAAACTTGATTGTACTTATTTGGGTGGAACAGAAATATTTGAAACACTGCAAAATTGTGAATAATTTATAAGCTATTTGAATAACGAGAATCCATTCATATAGTAAGTTTCAATATGATATATAGTAGTATTGAATATGATATATACCATAAATATATTTCATATTACATTATTTCAGCTTTATTATGTGAAACCCGCCACTTTATGACGGAGTGATGTATTGGATAATGAGTGAACAAATAGTGCTACTCATTTATCCTTCTGAAATTACAGGCTATATCTCAAACTGTCGAAAACTAAGAGATTTTTATGTCGCATATATTGCAGTGCGCATTTATATGTGCCCAACTTTACCTGGCCTTAACCCGTCTTCGTATAGGGCATGATTGCCCACGCGCATCAAGTTGTTGTCAAGTTAATATAACTCAAGGCCACCACACTGCAGAAAGTGCCAGAGCAAGCGTTTACTTGAATCCGATTTACTGATCGCAATTCATGTTACTACACAAATATCACCTTTAGTCAAGTTTATGCAAAGCATTTACATTTTTCAGTTAACAGTGTAGTGATCTATGCATTGTAAAACGATGGTATTATGAACGATTTAATTCTGCTGCCAGTAATCTAATAATGTGGAAATACTCCTGAAAAGCAGGTATAATACTGACATCTAGTGGATAAATCGACCGGCGTCTTGCAGCGCTCCTCTGTCCAAATGCTCGCTGTGACTGGTGGCGCCGTTGCACATGCTGGCAGAACTGCGGTACCGCTGTACAGCAACGATATCTATCCGATGCCACATTTCTTTTATTCGCCTGAAGGTGGGGTTAGTCGCGCACCCGAATCATTCCTAGGTTTCAAAGGTAAATCGGTGACGTACTGTTTCTAATAAGCTCTTGTGATCTCTTTTCATAATTAAGTTTTTCTTTTTCCAATGGTTGTGCCGCTTTTTTCCGAATTCTGTAACGTAAGTGTATCGTGACCTCTCATGGTGAATGTGTTTAGTGGCCTAATAGTATATGGTAAGTTTCAGGAAAACATTTTAATGTTTTTACATCATTGATACCGAACTCACAGAATAAATCTGTTTATGTATGAGAACTGAGAATGGAGCGGAGCCCATGTCCGGCCGTGTAATTCACTATAATGTCTAATTAACATCGCAATGCTGAAAAGTTTGTTAAAGCGTCTGACGCACTCGTTTACGTTTAATAGTTTCCGTATCTATCCATCATCTAACACGATATCATACAAAGGATATAAAACTACTCATAACATCTCAAATAAAGCATCTTTTACTGTTACGCCTTTGTTGCGTAAGTCCTCACTTTTAATATTGTGAAAGCTTATTTCGTCATATATTACGTTTTCTGTAATATCACACAGTTTATTATGTATAACAATTACTTCCTCAAGGTTACAGCTATTGTGCTATAGTATGAGTGTTGTGCTTTTCGTTTTATTCATATGGTTAGGTGTACTGCCTTTTATGTGGGAACGAAATTTTCCAAAGTTATCCTGGGCCGCTCTAAGCAAAGTAGTTACACTGTTATCAGAAGCGGAATGCAAAGCTATGTTTAGCAATCCTATAGGTGGGATGTAAGATCAGTATTTTGTTACCATTTTATGCATCCATTGTAATAACATTAGTTGAGGCCAATCAAGAACTGGCCTCATCCACAAACAATCTATAAAAGAGCTTTTCGCCAGGCAATGGAGACAGCCGGCATTTGTCGGGATACCTTCCTTTGGGTCATTTCTTATTTCTCGGTTAATAATTTGGCTCTGTTAACTTGGACAGGTAAGGTGCCCTAAAGATTCTTGCTTCACATAGAAACTGAACTGTTGCAATAACTACACTGTCAGAAACAAAAGTACCAATTTTTACATTTCAGAGTACAATTACGTGTTACTAGGACTGTACACTCATCTGGAAATGGTAATCTATGGCTCCTCTATAGTTAGTTGGCTTGTTATTTTGGGGGGAGGGGATGTTTTGTTATGATCTCTTATTTTCTTCAGCATTAGTCCCGTTTCCAGCTCCCATCGGATTGTACATATTGTCCCCCTGTAAAAATTTGGTTGTATTTACACTCTCAGAAAATACTTTGCTTATCATTGGGGCTATACCCTATACCCTGTACAGAAAGGAACTCTGAGAAACATCCCAAACGTACAAACATTAATGTACCATCAATGGTACAGAAGTGTTCATCAGAGTCAATTTCTGTACCTTAAAAGGTACAATTACTTACAGCTAAGGGAACATTTAGCAGCAAAGGTACAACGTTTTACCCTTTGTTTCTGAGAGTGTATACAGAATCCTTTGCCATTTATCTCCACTCCTTTGCTCATATTTCCAGGAGGTAACAGGAAGCTATGAAGCACCAGAAGCTTCACCAAGGAGCCTTGGTGCTAATGATGTGGCGTGTGAACCTGGATTCAGGCTTTCAATGGTTCCCTATGGCACCAGATTCAAGTTTCAAGTTTTATTGTCATATACAGATAACAATTTAGCATCATTACCCATAATGAAATTCTTAGACTCACGTGTTCCCCCCAACTTTACGTAACCATATAGAAAGTATACAGATTAAAAAAAAAAAACATGATTAGAAATTGTTGGTACATGATTTTATATGTACATGATAATTTGAGTCCCACAGTGGTTCCACGGGAGGCACTTAGAACAGGGTTCTCAAACTGCAGTCCTGGAGGGCCGGAGCCCTGCGTAGCTTAGTTCTTTCCCTGTTCCAACAGAAATGATTCAACTCAAGAGCTGTGTAGGAATTAGGTAAGTAGTTGAGTCAGGTGTTTTTAATGAGGGTAAACCAACCTGTGCAGGGCTCCGGCCCGCCAGGTCTGCAGTTTGAGACCCCTGACTTAGAGTGTACATGCATCTACATTCCCTGTGATCATGTCAATTAATTTCCACAAAAGGTGTCCAGATTCCTCACAAAAACAGGGAAGATCCATGTGCGTGAGAAAGTGTGTAGCTTGTCATACACTAGAATCCCATCCAAAGTGTTGCCTGTGCTTCCTGAGGTAGACTCTGAGCAAACTGTGCACCCTACACTGGTTAAGCAAGTATGGAGAATGGAAGGATGGATGGATGGATGGATGGATGGATGGATGGATTGCACTTTGAAAAAGGGAAGATATAGCGATTAAAAAGGGAAGTGTGCATTTTGAATGGATTGGTGCAAAACATGTGTTGGTTTCCTGGATTATAACTGTTACTTAAAAGTTTACTTAAAATAAGACCTGACATCCATTGATCTTCTAATCGCTCAGGGATGCAAGGGGGCATGGAGTTTAACTCAAACAGCCCAGGTCAGAAGGGCGACGTACACCCTGAACAGGATGTCAGTCCAGCAAGGTCACAGCCATGCACACACTTTAAGATAATTAAACAATGGAACATGCTGAGATGCCAGCTATCTGCATGCTCTTGGAGTCCAGAGCAGACAGAAACATCTTTGCCTTTAGCCTTTCTGGTGCCTCTCTGTGAGCTGCTCTAACTTATGCATATATAACATGCATATAGTTTAGATTCATATTTAATATGCATAGATTAGCAATTCATAATACTCTTATTTTGAGTTGTGAGTCTTCCATTCTGAGAACCAGCAGTGTTTTGCCTTTTGATTTTACAGGTGTAACCGCAGATGTGTTTTAATGTGCTGTAATTTGCTAGCGAATCCTGTATTCATTCACTCTGTACGTCTGCCTACACTGGTGGAATGTAATGGAGCAATTTCTCCGATTTGTCTTTAGACAATTAGTTACAGTTAGTTGAGCTGTAAGGAGCCTTTGCTTGTTAGCTCCCCTTATCTTTTTGTTATAATCAGGAACCACGACCAACACAGAGACCTTGATATATACATATACATACACACAGTGCTCAGCCAAAGTCATAGGTGGTCATGGGAATGTTTAAAGCTATTTATCTGGGTAGAAAGTATATTTTAGCTCAGAGAAAAACACCATTTAACATTACAACGTGGAAATTATAGGTAACACAATATAAAATAACAAGAATTTCTTCTGTTCCTCAAAAAGTTACCAAAATCTGGTTGGACGGCTAATGAACATCGCTTCAGGTCACGAACCTCACCGTGGAGGCACCTCAGTGATCCAGTCTATTTGTGAAATTTCACCACCAGTGCACATACACACACACACACACACACACACACACACATTGAATTCAGGTGTTCCAATCACTTCCATGGCCACAGTTGTATGAAAGCGAAAGAATGGGTGGCTCTCAGGAGTTCAGTGAATTCGAGTGTGGTATCATGATAGGATGCCACCTCTGCAATATGTCCATTCGTGAAATTTCCCAACTACTTAATATCCCACGGTCAACTGTTAGTGGTATTATAACAAAGTGAAAGCAATTGGGAACAACAGCAACTCAGGGGTAGGCAGTAGGCCACTTGAAATCACAGAGCGGGGACAAAGCATTCTGAGGCACACAGTGTGCAGAAGTCTCCAACTGTCTGCAGAGTCAATAGCTACCAGAGTTGGGTAATGTAGGTCCGGAGAGTAAAAGTCCAGACCAAGACTTTGTTTCAACCAACCAGCTGAGCATAAAGAGTCACAGTCACAGAGAACTCAACTAGTTGGTTGCATAACCGTGACAGACAGACAGCGTTTCAAGTCCCACCCCAAAGTACCAAAGAAGTACCCCACTGACACTTTTGGTACTGGAACTTTTGGTATAGCTGTTTTGGTTACCCTAATTGAATGGTCAATCGAGTGTTTCCTATATCTTGTCAGAAGGTGATATGTCGGTCCTGGATCAATCATATGTTTGGTACAATCATGTTTTGTTGAGTGTCTTTTTGCAGTTTAATGAGTGCAATAAACGTCTAAATTAAAAGGAAAAGAATCGTCATCTCAATTCTAAGCAAAAAAAGATAATTGTGATTCGCATTTTTTTCGTGCAGCTACTGCAGGTTAATTTAGGCTTACATATAAGTGTAATGTATCCCCCCCCCCAAAAAAAATAAACACTCTGGTATAGGCCTTAGTAGGCAATGTAGCACATTGGACATTCTTTTCGTTCAGCTATTGTAGCATTGTCAATCGCATACACACATATTGATACACACAGCTGTTTTATTGATCAAATAAATATTCCATTATGTTACACTACAATCTGGGGAGGCACCCAGTTGGTGTAAATCATACATACGGTTAGATGATTCAGTTGTTTAATTTTGTAGGCCTATTTTATTTTTAGGTTCTCCCCAGTTCTGATTAATGCAATATTTTGAAACAATCCTGCAGTGTTATATTTACAAAGAACACCACTGTTTCTCAAGCAGTCACTGCACGGATGGAATAATCAACTCTCGAACCATCAACGTCAACCAATTCGGCATTATCCCCATGGATGGCGCCTAGTTACCCACTTAAGAAGCTATCCCTTAAGCAACCTCGTAAAGAATCGTTTAGAGAACAGTCACAGAAGAGTGAACAGCTTCAGTATGGAATACCTTTTAAGTCTTCATAACATGCTAAGAGACACTGCTACTGGAGAACTCAGCCCAGAGTACTCACACAAGCAGGGAAAGAACATGCAGACTATCTCACACACAATTAAACCCACAACCCTGAAAGCCACAGTGTTACCCACTGTTTGTATGAATAACAGCTCATTTGAAATAAAGGATGCATACAACTTGTTGGGATGTTGTAAAACTCAGAAATACAATTAATAGACAAATATTATTTTGCATAGCTTAATATATATTTGAAATATTTAAAAACACATGGTGCTTCTCAGAATTGTAAAAAAATATCTTACACTTTGGTATCGATATAGGCTCGCACTGACTAAAAAATACATTACAAAACGTGTACTGTGATTTTTTTCACTTGCAATATGAAAAAATACTTAAATAAATGTCTACCTTGTTTACTATTCCTGTTAAGTAGTGATATTTTATGCAAAATAAATCATATTTTAAGTTTTTGCAATTTTCAGTCAAATCTTCCTGAAATGGCGCTTTAAATTTGCTGCAGCCCCATAAATATTGTCCTGTAGTTCATATTTCTTTCATAATTAACTTTTTTTAATGTTTTGGTGGGACTTATATTTAAATTGCATTATCGACATTTTGAGTAAATGTTTGCATGCTTAACTTTTAGCCCGCATTTCGATTTGAATGTAGCCGCAAATATTTCTCCCAGGTTGATGAAGAACCGTGTGCTGATAAAAGTTCAGTCTGTAACGATTAAAATCGCTTAAACGTGCTTCGTAGCCAAGCAAATCATAAATCCCACGCATTGTCACAGATTTTAATCCCACGCATTGTCACAGATTTCCGCCTGAACAGCAAAACCAAATAAAATCGGGAGATGTTTGCAGTGTATAAGCTCTATTTATCTACAAAATAAATGAATTTATTTTGGTGTTTTAAATAAAATTGGCTGTTTATAGCCAATTAAATGCATGTATATGACCTTTGCCTTATCCAGACAATACGGATTTGTTTATGGAAACATAGGAAACTTGGTTTGTCTGTGAACGAGTCGTTTATACAGTATAAATGGAAAGAAAGAAAGCAAACGTATGGCGAACGAAACACCCTATTCACCAGATTCGCTATGCCCTTCAATCATTTAAATAACCAGTGGCGACCTTTGAAAGCCAGTTTTGTCATCCTTAAAATCCACGATGGTTTGAAATACCATTGTGTTGTTAAAACCTATAAATTTGTTACCAGGGACTGATTAAACAGTAGGAGAATTGAAACACTGGGGATTTTGTCTTGGTCCTTTTGGCCACTAGACAATGGCCCTTTCAGGGGAAGACACAAAAAAGTGTGTTTAAGGGGAGATGCGTCGAGCAGAGGGGTCCGGGCGGTCTCCTCCGTATGGAACACAAGGTGGCCTGCGCGAGGAGACAAAGGACCAGGTGACAGCGACGATGCGCTTCTGTGTCCCGGGAAGAGCAAACAACAACTTAAGGGTCGAGGAAGCAGGGAATCATTCTTGTACAAAATCACGCCTCCCGTGTTTCCATCAGCCTCCTAACAATGTTCTGGATAATTTTTTGAATTCCGAACGTAAGCTCCTTAAATCTGAACTTCTTTACTGCTTCCAACGTCTGACCAATAGATGAAATACATTCAAGGCTGGTCTGATTTTTGGGATAGGTTTGATCATGCTTTTAATCGTACCGTTCAAAGTGTATAAATAAAACAGAATTTCATGCAACGTTTTCGATAACATAGAGGCCTATTTCAAAATTCGATTCATACTTCAATATCCCTATCAGAAAAAAAGCTTTTGATAAGATTTAAAACGTCGCTGTTATCACAATTTCAATTTAATTACGTGAAAATCAACTCACATTTTTATTAATTAATTAATGCCATTCCGAATACATAATTTTTTATTTATTGATTTTAAACATCAAGTACAAAATGTACAGCCGTTTAGTTACAAAAGCTCCCTTCATTTTTAGGGTATAATAATAAAAATACAGTGAGGTTTCAACTATTTAAATTACCAGGCCTACGTATATTCAATTTTCATACAAATGGTTCTGAATAATCATGTTTTCTTCATTTTTCTTCATCTGGAATTTACTTAAGCAATTAATACCAATGTTTTGAACGCCTTAAATTACTATTAGTATTATTAATATTATGGCTTCTAAAATTAATGTATCTTATTATGGGCGTCAAATTAAAACATCACAAATTTCGAATTATGAAAAAATGTAAACCCCATTAAAAGCCGTTATATACTTTTTCTATGTTCATTTACTCAAATATTTCGTTCAGTTCAGTTTTATGCATATTGATTTGAACTTGAACTGAAATCACTGTTCATCCGAACAATTTTTATTCGAGTATTATGTGAAGAAAAAATAGAACGTTTTACTTTATATTTTCATGAGTTTATTTAAATCCATTTATACATAGTAATATCAATTTTCTTCAAATCTATATGGATACCATCATTAAAAATCGATGATGATGTTATATTTAGGCAAACTTGAATACAACATAAAAATGTCGTGCAGTATTGGAGAAGTAACATTTCATTTTAAATCTATATACAAAAATTAAGGGCAGCTCATCAGCAAAAAATACTTTTCAAATGTGCAAAATATTTTCAATTCTGTATCTTACAAAGTTTAGACTCTTAAATTGTTTAAGTAACCATGAAAATTATTTAATCAAAATGACACTGGGATGGCACATTTCTCGTGACATCATGTTGAAAAGTGGATTCTTAGTTTTCTGTGCTTCAGTAGTCGTTGAAATGTTCAAAAGGTCACTTTCACCAGGCCCAGTTATGCCTGGATGCAGCAGAGCTCGGTAAGTGCTGATATCTGGGAAATAAGGCGAAGGGTGACGGACGCTGAAAAGACTGGTACCCGAGGCTGAAGGATGTCGCCGCCACTGCAGGCGGTATTTCGCTACCTGTCTTGTCTGGGTCGACAACGCAGGTGTTAAACGGCTTGCCATCCCGAATCAAAATAGGCACCACAACTCTACGGAGCACAGGAGCTTGGTCGAGATCTTGAGATACCTCCGCCCGCCCTCTCTTCATCTTGTAACGATGGTTCTGAAACCAGATCTTCACTTGAGTCGGCGTTAGGCTCAGGAGATGCGCCAGCTGCTCCCGTTCAGGGGCAGACAGGTACCGCTGTTGCTGAAAGCGCCTCTCGAGTTCGAAGGTTTGGGCCTTAGAGAACAACACGCGACGCTTTTTCCTCTTCTCTGCGTTTTCCGAAAAAGGCTCGGGTTTCTTCGTTGAGTCGGGTAATATCTCAGGACTGCTTTCGTCCGAAGCTGGTCAAATGAAAATCACGTGTTAGTATTCCCGTGTACCCAGTTTGATTTGAAGTGATACATTTGGTATTGATCTTGTAGACGAAAATGAAAGACGAAAATGCCGAAACACACATAGTAAAAGTGCCTATTTTTATAATAAATAGTGTATAATTGCATGAATACTCACATAGGCAGTGACTCCGGTCGCTGTCCAGCCATGGAGAATAAGGAGAGTTGGAGCGCTCTGGAGAGTGTTGATGAGCAGCATCGGCTTCAGGTTCGGGTAAATCCAAAATGCTCCTTACGGTGAAACTTATTTTAGCAGAGAGAGCCATAATTTAAAATGTGGGTTTCCGGTGTATGCGATCTCAAATCAAGTCCGAAAAGAGGTCTATCCACTTCGGGAGCTAAGGGGACGAGCACGCTGTCAAAACGCGACCTCAAATACCCCGTGGAGCCCGGCGGCGGGATGTTTATATTTACAGCTCTCGGCACTGCAAACAGTGCTTTCTTTCAGCGTCTCTCCTTCGCGGGGATGCTAAGCACCTGAATGACTCAAGTGCAGAAATCCAAGTGAGGGTAGGTGTAAACGCGTAGAAGAATACGCCGTTACTTCCACAATAGCCAAAGGAAACACTCATCATCATTACATATTCTGTCTGATTCGCTAAAAGTGGGAAAGAGATAATGGTAATTGTTGTTGCTGAATGACGTCTTGGGTGGCAAGTGACAACCAACGACCCCCTCCGTTGTCCACTAACAACTTAGATATTTACATACAAAGTGACCCATTAGCCTGATGCGAATAGTTGATTTAGCTAATTTATTAATAGCTCTTTTAGCTGACCACTAAAGGTATGAAATAGCATTTACATTTTACCTAGGCAGTTAAAAACGTGTGTATTCTGTAAAACTAAAAGTAAAGTTCGGGCGTATTGTTCTACGTTGCATAACGTTTGGGAGCGGGATACTACCTAACACTCTTATGTGCCTCAATGAACGGGTATAGCAAATTTGACCAGCTGATTTCCATTGGTAAGAATAAATTGTTTATTTTTCATAAAGTATAATATACTACTGTATATGTTAAACAATAGTCAGCCAAATAGAGTGTAATTTAAACTGTACCTAATCTATCTGAAGATCGAAATCGAAAATCGGAAGTATTCACACGCATAAAATCGGGTTCCCCAAAATGATCAATCGAAATGATTTATGCCAAGCTTTAATCGATCTTCTGTATATTTTAACACTAAATAATGTTTCTTACACCGTTGTGAAGTAACCCGAATTATTCCCTGAAGATAACTTATGAGCACTGCAGTCATCTCGTGTCCAATCGTAAATAAGCGGTATCTTGCAAATAATTTAAACAAACATTCTACTGTATGATGCAGTAGTACATTTCAATGAGCTCTGATACTGGCCCTTCAGGAGCATCTTGCACAAGGCATAGTTCCCATGCAATACTCGAACCAACCACCCCTACAGCGCCTCGGTGACAGAAACAGCCTTCCAAGGCGAACGATCTGCCTTTCTAGGCTTCCTGGGTGGTCGAACGAAAAGGAACACAAATACATGCCAACCAGTGGCTGAGAACAAAGGAGGAAAGTGTAGCTCTACGTCCTGGACCCGTTGGAAGCATTTGTTCCAGTCAAGATTTTGCATTTGTTCAGTCCCGAAATAAAGCGTGATTGACGCTTTAGCACAATGTGCTTTAACTTTCTGGGATAAATCCGAGCTTGTTCCTTGTTGTCATGGTTTTGAATGAGGTTGAATAGGATTTGGGTCACTATCTACTGCTCCACGTCTACTGCCGCCACGTCTATACAGAGTTATTACTTATGCGTTTCCAAACGGAATTAAATGTCTTCGCTTTCCAGTATCAAACTCATTTGTTGGCACCAATTAATCGACTTTACGAATGTTAAAATAAAATAACAGTGGTTTTTGCTATTTTGATGCTTTACATCAAATAATCTACTGTAACATTATTGGCGTTTCCCCCATTTATTGCATGTATCTTGACAGTATTATCTTTCCAAAATGACACAACGTTACCGTCACTGATTTAAAACAAACAAGAAAATCGATCCACAATCAATACCCCTATACAAGACGACAGAGAAAGAACCTTGATGATAGAAGCACTCAAATAAATTTCAGTAGCGTTTCGACTACAGTATTCGAGGACTATACGAGCTGTTACTGAAAGCACTTAATTTAAGCGCCCAACTCCACAAGGCAAAACTGAGTGTCGTCCTACGTGAGAATGTCTAAATACAATGACCTCTTACAGCCTTCAAATCTATTAAACACCCAGGGTTAAAGTGGGTTCCACCAAGAGTATGTACTTTTAAACTATAAGAAGTGCTCTTCAATACCAAATATTTGCTTTCGTTATTAGTCTTTGGTGGCAAACTGCGAAGGGATAATTCGAGTTTTTCCTGATGATTTGGATACAAAATTTTACATTTACGTTACAACTTGTTGTAATTTTTAAACAAAAATAAAACAATATTTGTTATAAATAGTACCCGTCATTATTTAAAGAAATGTGACAAGTGGGATGATCGATCTTGAATTCTATAAATGTATATTCTAAACATCTAAAACAAACGTTTTAAAAACTAAAACGAATTATTCTGATTAGTTCCTGCCGCTTAAGACAATTCGCATCATTATTTTCTGTGTAGCATTTTTGCGTTTTATTACTTTGCGGTGATTCAATAAAGGAAACCACTGGCCTGTCAGTAATGTTCTGATTTTATTGTGCCAAACAGAAATATAAAGAAAACAAGTAATCTCTATCATATACAACGATTTGAAACATATCATTACGACATTCATCGAAATTAACTGCACTTTTCGTCCTCATAATTGCATTCTAAGACAAAGAACCAAAACAAAAATTACGCACAATTTCAGCTTTGTATATTTTTATAATATACATTGTTTATAGAATATGAATTTTAAAGGTTTTAACGATATAGGTGATAAATTACGCATAAGCATTCTTGGTCATAGAGTCTTACTGGCAAACAATTCCCATCAACCTTATAATAAAAATGTGAATCCAGGTAAAGTTATTAGGATGCACATTTTACTTAAAATGGTGATACTATTTATCTGGCAACAATGTAGCCTCCTGTGACATTCACACATAATGAAACAACAATGGCTACAGTTGTAGCACAGGCAAGCAGAAGTGAAATGGAAGTGGAAAGGCACTTAATGAAGCGTTTACTTCAAGTCAGAACACACCCCATGACATGCATATTATCTATTATATGAATAACACTACTAAATGTACAGTATCAGTCAATAATAGTCAAGTCACAGTCAAATCAAGCGGGTTTATTGTTATACCATCTATATGTAACTATGTTGTGACACAAGATAGCATTTCCCCGGCATCAGGGTGCTACATACAGATAGCAAATGACTGAAAGTAATATTCACATCATTTTAAAAAGAACAAAAACAGGGTATAGACCTAAACATGGAGGTTGGCCTTCATAATACCTGTAACATAAGAATAAGAAAAATGAAAAGAGGAAATGAGTCAGAAGTGTATTGAAGAAAAGACACAACTATAAAATTGTGCCTGATTGTAAATTAATAGGTTATGAAATAATATAATGTTTTCTACTTCTGTTACGCTGTTATAGAAACATTCAAGAGAAAAATAACCAGCTGCAATGATAATGACAATAAAACACAGCAGTATTAAACTTTTGACATAATGGTTTGTCATCTAACATGCACAGTACAGAAACATACCTCCAGAAATGCAAACAAAGCAGAAAGATTTTATGGCATATATATTGTGAAAGCTCGTAGAAGGCACACCTGCATATACAGGACCGAATGAACCCCGTGATACAAAGGAATCACCTTGGTGACCAAAGTGCCTATTCAAGGAATATAACGGAGTGACCTCTGACCTCTTGTGCAGCCACGGAAGCACGCCGGGGCTTCACTGTCACATTCTGTGCTCTACTTTTACGCTACTGTCAGAATGCGGCAAAAATCCTGAAATACATAAAACTGAATTTTTTGTTTGTGTGCTTTAATGTGTGTGAGGAAAAAGCAACAGACAACTTCTTGCATCTATGACTAAAATTACTATATACACCTCTGACACACGCACCAAACGAGAGAAAACGTACCTGAAAGTTTCTTGCGCAATGTTTCCCACCGCTTAGAGGAAACATACCAGGAAACTGTAACAAAACATGTAACGCTCATTCTGCCATTGACTTTAAGCACTTTTAGTTGCATTTTCACTTCCTACTCTGGAGTGCTGCATTAAGTCAAGTATCACTGCATAGCCAAATGGAATACGGTGTTCAGAAAGTCGAGTATGTAACAGAACGAAACTCTATACATTTATTATGCCTTTAGAAGTAAAGGTTACAATCCAAAACGCATTTGAATGATTCATATATGATATACACTGATGAGAGGAGAATACACCTACCTCAAAGGCACGTAACGTTTTAAGCGCTTTTTTACTTAAAGGCGTAATGTATTTTATTACATATTGAAAATGTATTTTCCTTGATATCATCCATCAATCCATCAATCCATCCATCCATCCATCCATCCATCGGCGTTGTGCAAATCAAATTTCTGTTTAGGCACAATTTTAAAACCGCACACAAGACATAAAAATACACATATGCAGATATTAATGTTTTTGAAACTTTATGGAACTAATAGGCCTATACATTTAAACATGTCCAACTGAGTCGTGAATGTCACGTCGTGACAGCTCGTTGATTATGTGTAGCGTTATTGGGAATGATGAGGGGTGGAGGAGGGGAGTAACAGACGCAATCTAACGGAGGAAGCTCGCTCATTGGCCAGATTACCGTGACTGCAAGTTTACTGCGAGTTTCGCAGTAATTCGCAGTTAATGTAGGCATGTTATCAGCTGACGGAATAATTAATGTTTACGTTACATTTTTACAAAATATTGGGTAAGCATGTGCCTATACCTAAATTGATTTGTACAAAGCTGCTGCATCCATTTTCTATTCATATCCTGATCAGAGACACGAGGGGGCCTGGTGTCTATCCCACGCATCATATTCCAGGCACTGCTATCATCCGATGGTCCCTGCTGACCATAAGATATAATACTACACTGGGGACTACGGTTGTTGAGTTTGGCAGCTTGAGTCTCAGCTCCTGCTTGGAGTTGCATGTTCTCCCTATGCAGTGTGGGTTTCCTCCGGGCACTACAGATAGACATCATGGTAGGAGTTTGGGGAAGGAACCCAAGTCACCTGAGGCGACTCTAATGTCAATATCGACTTCTGCTACATTAAGTAAATTGTGTTTTAAGTGTTTTACCTGGCTAGCTAAAAGAAGATATTATGCATGGATTTAGAAGTCGTTTGTTTAGGTTAGTTGTTTGAATGCATTTGTTTACTCACAACTGTGTTCCATGCTGCCACTTTGCACTTTGCATAGGCATTTTTTGTTTGCTACCTTATAGATCTGCTGTCAGAAAAAAAAGAATACAGCCCTGGTACAGTTTCCTACTTCAAGGTAAAAACAACATCAATCTACCCCAATGGAAAAAATGTCCCTCAGAGTCCATTTCTATACCTTAAAAGGTACATTTACCTGCAGCTAGGGTACAATTGGCAGACCCTTAATGGCACAGCCCAGTGACAAGCAATTGGACCCTCAAAGGCACAAATTAGTATTTTTTCCTGACAGTGTATACAAAACAATAGGTTAAGTGTGCATCAGGTATGTCCATTGACACATATAGGGTGAGCAAGATGTGGGTCTTTTGCCCCCAAAATGCAAACATCAAACTCGGCCTATGGTAGACATGCGATGGACTGGCATCATGCCCCCTGTTTTGTTTCTTATGTTGTCCCGGACAGGCTCCACCCCCCCGCCCACCCTAAACAGGAAACAGGTGTTTGGATGATGAATTGATGAGTATCGCTGAGACCCTCACCAACCTAAACAGATGACAGGCCTATAGATTCTTATTAGCTTTGTTTCTTTTCTGTTCTTATTTTATATTTTGAAAATAACACATTTGCTCATTTTTGCCACCCTTTTCAACAAAATGTTCTCGTTCAAATATTATATAGGCTTATATAATAGGAACGATTTAACATCATTTTCCTGTAATGTACTGTTATAAATGAATACTAATATAAAAACAGAATCAAAAGGTTAACCAAATCTTGTGCTGACTAAAAATGAATTTTTGGGTGGATGGGGGGCGGGAGAGGAGGTATCGTCACGATAAATTTTGCGGGCTCACATGTCCATCCACCCACCAGTATGTCAGATGGCCAGTCCAGTCCTGTTATAAAGTCACAGTTCATTACCGTCTCAGTATTTTTAAAATACGACGTAGGTCTACAAAAATACGGCCCAACACTTCCGCCTAGAGGACATGTAAAGAATTGCACTGCACATTTCCTACTAATCAAAGCTATCGTTAAAATAATCATTTTAAGTTTGCCCTCAACACTGACACACATAACCTTCCTATACTGAATATCTCAACATTTAAAAGTCACGGCAGTAGATTAACCGAGATGTATTAACTAGAACTAATCGCATAAAAGACCTGTTTAAAATACACTCTTTGCATTATGCACTACATAACACAGGCTGTCATTATAGTCCTGTCAGTACTATTCCCAACTTCCAAACTACTACCACTGCTACTAGTATTTATAATAATAATAACAACAACAGTTAATTAATTAATTAATTTTATGTATTAATTTATTATTAATTAATTGGTAGTAGTGTTAATGATAGTAGTTGTAGGCTGGTAATAGTAACAGCCGTACACCAAAATGTTTCTTGGTCTTAAAAAACAGCAAGCCGAACATTATTAAAACAATATCGAACCGGTAAGCGGCGCTGCTTCATTACATTAAGGACTGTAGTTTGCGGGATTGTGGTATGGGAGTAGGCAGTGAAATCGGGTCTGGGGTGCCTTTCCCGAGAGCTTCGTATAGTTCGTAATCTCGCACTTGAAAGATAAAACGTTAATTAGTGAGTCTTTCCAGAAATTCTTCGTAAATAACGTACTTCGTAACTTCCTTCGTAAACTGACGAGTGAGACAGCCTACATGTTTTCTAGTCTTTATTGTCACTTATGCCTGCTAGTCTGTTACAGAGACGCAGAGGTCGCGCGAAATAGATCGCAAACACACTGACGCTATTTTTTGAACAACATTATAATAATAATAATAATAATAATAAGAAGAAGAAGAAGAAGAAGAAAAAGGTTGCACGAATTGCGATAGGCCTATGCTAGTTATTGAAGAATATCTTAATTAAAATATTATTAGGTTTGTCTGCACCTTTAAATGAGAAAATTAACTGAGTTGTCTTACCATGCCTGTCGATGTCTACATGTTTTCAGAGTGGCCGGACTTATCTAAAACACAGTCCGCCTGAGCCCTGCTCTCGTCACATTTATTATTTTATTAATAAATCACGATAATTGTCCTAAGTGAATCGGCATCCATTTTTAAGCTCACCTGGATTCATGTCAATAGGGCCAACCCGAAAAAAATATCGCCATCTTTAAAACTAATAAATAACAAGTGACTTAATCTGTCATTTAATATTTTAATAATAAGTAATGCCACGAACAACCGACAGCGTTATGGATACTCTAAAGTGTGGCTAATGGTGCCCTTTGTCCTCCTAAAAATTAATCCAATCACTTCTGTCAAAAAGTCATCGCTCTTTCTCTTTTCAGAAGAAGAAAAATACAAGCTACAACAAGTCTGTAAAATAATAATACCGGACGGGTTTAAAATTGTTCAACAAAAGGCAACAAAAGTATGTTTTTAATTCGGAAATTTAATAGCTGGGTGAGAGCAACAGTTGAAAATCACGTCCTTCTTAGTAAAATACCTGACCACTGAGATTCGTCCTATACTAGGCTATATTAAAGTGTCTGGTTTTCAGCATAGACAATTCTAGATAATATTCAGAAAGGCTTCAGACACGCTATTTTTTCGTGTTCCCCCCGCCCCCGAAAAAATATTGTTTTAAATCCATTTAACGATTTCTTTTCGTATTTCCCTCTAAGGCTCAAATCCTGGAATCGCCCCCTGGTCTTCAGTACTTGATACTTGTTAAAAACAGAAACTCAGTCAAAGGTTAAGTGTCACATTTACATTAAACGACGAAGGGCGGCCGGGCACCACTGCACCCACGAACCTTCAGAGTCGGGGTTTTGACTCCCGCTTCCGAACTGTGCAGGCCTATGTGATGGTTGCCTGTTTACTGTAGTGCCAGTGTCCTGCAGGTGCCCCGGTTTCCATCCGCAATACCAAAGTCATGTAGGTAGCTGAGCATGTGTGTGTGGTCGTATTGGAAGCGGTTTTAAAATGGGATGACGGGGAATCTTATTAAATGTTGTCTCATAACCATAATTCGCCTTAGCTCACAGTGATTGTCACTGAACATTTACTAAAACTTCCATGACGCTCAATATATATATGAATTTAATATATATGAACACTGTACTAAGTTATGCATCGCGTGTTCAGGGTGCAAAAATCATTGGTGTGTTCACAGGGATGTCGTCCATATCACATACTTTTGTCGTACATGCCCTGAAACTGTCAAAACGTTATTTCCTTAGGTTAATCACTAACAAATTTTAACTTGCAAAATATGCAAAGCAAACTGAAGCGAATGAAATACTGATAGTATATCTAATTGTAATTTGAACTTGTAATTATTATTCAAATGCCTTCATTTTAAACCAAATGATAACAATTAAAACTTGTAGGCTAATAATACCAGAAAAAGCGAAAACGGATTGATAGTTTGGCGGGTCAATGGGTCCCCACGAAGTCTGCCTCTGCGTTGTGGTTTGGGTCTGGGTGTTCTCCCCGTGTCCCGCGAGTCTCTCGTAGAAGTCCGGGCTCAGAAGCATGTAGAAATTACCCCTATGTGTGTGGGTATGTCCCCTGCGGTATCTTATCTAGGGTGTACCTCAGACTGTCGCGGACCCTGACCACGATAAATTGGAGACAAATACGCGGATGATTTATAGTATTTTTCAAGTTTTTTTTTTTTTGAGATTTTCGATATTTTAAATCCCACAACTGACTAAGCTATAATCGAACTGAGCCGTGGGATTATTATTAGTTTTATTTATTGCCAATGTAGTCATTATGTTTTGTTATTTTTAAACAGACATTACTTTCGCTGTAACTGAAAAAAAAATCTGCGCTAATTCTCGTGTTTATACAATATATGCTGCATACATATGCAGAATTCATTCAGATTTTGCACTTGGGTATAGGGCCTCGCAGAAAAGCGAGAGATGGACATCATAGAACGCAGTTACAGCTTCGAAAATCGAACGGCTTAATGGTTAAACATAAATCATTTTCACTGTAATTGAAAAAATCTGCGTTAATTCTCGTGCTTATACAGTGCACGCTATATATATATTCGTTCAGATTTTGCACTATGGTATATGACCTTCCAGAAAAGCGAGATATAAACATTACAGAACCAATGACTGCATCGAAAATCCAACAGTATCAAACAGTATCATTTTAGTACTATCAAATCCCATTGTGAGTTGTTCCCGTTATGCATCCAGACTGAGGGTGTATTGGCTGAGATGTTTGTATGTCATTTGATTTTCTTTATATGTGTTTTCGTATTTATCTGTCCTGTTTTGTGTGTGTATCTACGGACCCGAGTCTGTTAATAAAGTAATTGAATTGAATTGAATTGAATTGAATTGAATCGAACGGTTTAATGATTAAACAGTAAAATCACTTCTAGTGTTTCTTTTATTTCTGTAGGTGGAATCCTGTAATATTTTATATATATTACACTATATTATTATACTGCTCATATTGAAAGACAAAAGCAGCTTCAGTTTGGGAGGGAAGGATACTTGCATTTTCAGGAAAAAGAGATCTATTATCAAATTTTCTTCTGTCTTATTGTCTCCATTGCCGATACATTTTTTGCATTGTATATGGTAAGTAGCAATTGTAATAAGCTAAAAATTAAAATGAAAATAAATCCTGCCAAAATGTAACTTTCCTAACCTGCCTAGGTTAGGAAAAATCGTAATCAGGAGCAGTATTTAATTATTTGTTTATTTTAAAAAGCGCATATTTCCACTTATTGAGTAAGCTGTTGTACAGTTGGTTAAAGGATGAATGGACGAGGGTTGTACGTATAGATGTTGGTGGCGTATCTTGATGTCAGCTTTGTATTTAGAATTAGGAAGAATTCGCTCATTCATCCATCAAGATACATTTAACCTATAATTGTGATCATTTAAACAGATTAAATGACACCTGTCAGTTGAAGTAACATCCCCATAATTATGACTGGGACCTCTTATTCTGATACACACACACACACACACACACACACATATATATATACATATATAGGACCCAGGCCTATGTATACATTACACAATCAATCATGACTTTCATAATTACAAGTATGAAATTAAGAGTAGGTAACAAGATTTTGAATTTAACAAATACTTTACAGGGAAATCACACAAAAATGTATTAACATGCCTTGGCTTTGTTGAAGACAGATTCCGAGCAAGAAAAGTCGTTTTCTCCGGAAATGGGATTCAAACATCAACTTCATCACTTCGCTGAAAACCACAAAAGGTCAAATGATAAATAAACAGTCAGTCTGTAGCGTGAAAATAGGCTATATAATGTCACTCCGAAGATGTAATATTATTTTATAGCATCAAATAAAATACGTCACGTGTGGATAACGTCGGGACGCATGTTCTGTTTCGTTATTCGGTTCTGAAACCCCAAAGCGGTAAAAATCGTCTTTGAATTACATAACTCTGTGTTCAGCTTGACAATAACTGCAAGCACGAACCGAGAACTGTAGCAAAAAAAATTAAGGAAATATTACAGGTATTCAAATTATTATCTCAGACATAATCGAAGATATTCCATTTGTAATTCTGTCAATTCGATCATTTAATCATACAGCTTATTATTAATAATTAACTAAACATATTGGTAGAAAGGTATAAGATAACGAAGGTATCGAAGAACGTTAATTAAGTGAAATACCTCATTTCTCCTAGCAGGGGGCGCCAGAATCGTGAAATAGGTGTACGGAATCTGAACCGAAAGGACAAAAATTTCGTCCATCAATAAAATGCAATGAAGATTTTTAAAAATCTGTCATTATTTTTGATAAAGGTGTATAATGTTTACCGTCTCAGTACAAATAAATCGTTGTGACAGAACACGAAAGTAGTTATAGATGTGTGTAAGTACCCATCCCACAATAAAGCCTACCGCAACGTCATAAACAGATACGTAACATTATACCACATATTCCATTGTAAGACAAAAAGATTCCTCCAAAAAAGAAAAAAATGAAATGACCTATATGTCATACAACGGAATAATAACGTACAGGACGATCCGTCGTTTTTGTTTATTTTTAATGTACAAAAATATCCGATGCTTATCATTGTCGGGACTCCACTGCATATATATTAATTTACTTTTTTCCCCTAAATATTTATCAGTTTTATGATCTCATTGGTATGACAATATTAAATAAATATATGTGTTCTCCTATCTTATGCCACGTGCTGCCTGGGATAGGCCCCAGGCAATCCTCAACCCTAACAGGGATAGGCGGTTGGAGGATAGATGATGGATTGATGATTATCACCGCAGCAATCATTTTTTATTATAATAATAATTATCATTCATGCTACACTTCAAACGAAACCTACAAAAGAACTATGATTCGATGCTGTTTTTTCTTCTTGTTACAAACTGATTCCAATTACTATATATTTTTGGCATTTAAACTGATTTACAATCAACCCGCTTCTAGAAACAAACGAAGAAAGCAAGCAGAACAAAACTCATATATATTAATTCATTTATTCAACGGCTGCGTTTTGAATTCCAAGTATGAATGATCGGACAATCTTGTTTTTTTGTGAAGACATCAAATCAAACTGTACAGTTTTAAAAGTTATGTGTACATAAGGTTCGCCAGTCCTATGCGGACAGACAGGCTACAAGGATAATCATGCAGACTAAAGGCCTGTACTGCGGAGGTACTGCGTACTGTTATAACAAATTAACATCTTAGATCCAAATAGTGGTTGGGAACACCTTATTTTTGACAAATAAAGTGTTTTTACATAAAAAAATACGATGAGGCTAAATGTAGGCTATTGTTACTTTTTGAAAGGGATGAAGTGGGAAAAAATCCCACAAGTTTTTTTCGTAACAGTGTTCGGATGCCACCGAATTTAAATGCTTGAATTTAAAAGACTTGACCAAATATATTTAAATGGAATACTGACTTCATAGAAAGTTCAGAAAGGATTTCGTTTTGTATGATCAAGCAATATTTCGGTAATCACTTATTGGTGTGTTTCAGGACTATAGAAGCATTCGTTGTTTGGGAAGTTTTGGAAAATCAAGTGTTCCTACACAACAGCTTAACATGAAGTATAAGGATATCGTAACTGTAGCTCATAGGGTGGAAAAGCATATACTTCAAAAGAGCTCACGCTGCATTGTTAGAGAACTTTATCTAGAGTCCACAGGATCAAGTGCAATTAAAATCTTAGGGACTTCATGGAATTGAAAGGAGGGAACAAAATCTGAAATAACGTAGATGGTAACATAGTTACTTCGACTGCTTGCACGTTAAAGTCAATATTACAACACAGTTCAAAATAGACGTCTGTAGAATAAATGATTAGTTTAAAATGATTAGTTTAAAATTAAGAATGGAAATTCATCAGTACAACTGCAATAGACCATCTGAAGGTAACAGGCAACGCAGTCATATGCATGCATGCATAGGGTCATAGGGTTAATTATAGTGACAAGTAAACAGTAATCAAATACTGTTCAATTTTGCGTTTACAATTAAATGGATTATAAGTTATAATTAACACGTATAGGTTTTTGAAGAGAGGTCCAATTGGTAAAAAAAATTATCCAAAAAGGGCTGAATGCAACAATAAATAAAATCTATGACACGTTACATGAGACAGCACATGTCCCCTGAGTCTACCTGATCTCATCCATGCAGCACGCAGGGGCGCCTCCTCATGCCAGCTGACTGGACGCTGACTTTGGCGCGCGCAGCTTACTCCGTGCATAAGAGGTAACTTCGTTGTCGCCAGGAACAGCGCCTGGACACATGCAAATAAAACATGCATAGTTTACATCAATAACGTTTTGTCCACGCTACATTAGCCTACTTGTTTTATCGTTAAATAGTCTAGCACGCTAATAATGTGATCTCATTGAGGCTATTCCAAAGAGGAGATCCAAAAAATAAACAAATGTAAGTAAATGCTGAACAAAAATGACTTTAAAATAACCTTAAATACTTAAATGCGTTACATTAAATGTAATTTTAGACAACAGCAGGCCAGGAAGATTAAGGTAAGAACTGCTCATTCGTTTAACATTTAAATTACCAATAGTGTAATTTCAGTAGTAGCATTCTCTGTTAAATAATAAGATCCCTATAGCCATCTACACCTGATCATAGCGGACACAGAATCTCTTACTGTCTGATTCAGGTAATGGAAAAGGCCGCGTTACCCAACACTGTGGCCACCAAGGGCGAAAAACGAAGTGAAAAGATAAATTGGGGCTGCGGGAGGATCAGGGGCAAAGAAACTACATTTGTTTAGAAACACAGTGTGAAGACCCCTGGTCTCTTGGACATGACCTTTGTTATTTCAGTCTTCACGTGCACCTCATTGGAAACACACTCAGCATGTACAGCCGCTGGTCAGCTATCTATTCACCCGGGAGACTCAAGGGAGATAGAGCCTGGAAAAGGTAATTTCACGAAAACTCGAAAAACAAACCATGTAAGGAAGAGATACATTTTAGGTCTTTTCTCGGGTCAAATAAGATCATCACTTATTATTACAGTTTAGAGTATAAATAGGCGCATGACAAAATGAAATTTTTATAGAAAAGCCATGGAAATGAAACATGGCCCTAAATACTGCATTACGCGAAAGAAATGAAAAGAAAAGAAAACTTCTTAAAATGAAAGGAACGCGAACTCTTCAGATGCTTCAATACGTTTTTTAAAATATGGTAGATCAAGACCGGTTCACCATCACATTATCTTACATCTCTGCCAAGGGAGAAGGTGAACAGACGATTGAAACGCAATGAAAGGAAGTTAAATATAGTAGGATAGATTTCAAACGAGTGCAAACAAGAAAGCTGAAAGACTGTGACACGACAATTTATACCGGTTTATTTGAATTACACGCGAGGATGCTGATTGAATAAAATTATGACAACGATTAAAACCACCAGAAACACAATAAATTGCTAATATTTTATACTTAACACTTTTTTAAGGAAAAAACTACTTAAAATAAACCGTGAAATCATTACTGCATTATAAAAAAATAAATAACCTGTAACTGGCATCAGATATCGGCAGGGTGTTAGTTAATTGACATTAATTAAAAGATTATTTTGTGCATAGCAAAGCAAATATCAACATACCATTTTGCGTCAGGATAATAAAATGCCAACTAAAAAGGGAAACACGTGTTTCAGGCACGTTTCCTCGCCACTTATTGTTCCTGTTATGTAAAATAGAACTTGTATACGTCTACAAATTATTATCGAAAGTGATTCTGAGTTTGAAAAGTTGAATTTCTATCAGATCCACCACATAAATATTACAGGCAGCATGATTAAATCTATCAATATGAATTTTGTTGTAATATGAGGCTCATAGAACGATCGTTTAAAAATTAAATAACCGGGAAAAAATTATTTTGCACCCCAAAATATTTTAACAAATTTTAATTTCATGCACTCCATGAAATGAACGAAACAAGCATTATTATAAATGTATTTTATTTTAATGCATCAACTAAGCAAAGTGTAAACATTATAAAACATATCACATATTACATATTATACCAAAAAGTATACCTCAGTCATTTGAAATGATGCATTATTATAGCTGTACTTATCAATTCTAATTGATTTATTCGAATTGATTCGAGACTGTCGATTAAGCAATATCGTTTACCTCTGCATGAACTTACCATTCCTATGCTGTGAAATGTTTTTATATATATATATATATATATCTAAATGCCTACTAATCTTGCCTCTTGTACAAATGAGAAAAGAAAACTTCTTGCCACAGGGACTGTTTGTCATTTCGATTCCACTGGCCAATCGAAACGCATTTCAAGAGGAAACCCAAACCCAATTGGTGATCGTTTCCTTAGTGAAGAAAAACGTTTTGTAAGTCCAGCCCATAGTATTACTGGATAGAAATGTAAGCCAGTCCTCCTTGCCATGAGGAAACAGAACGCAAATTTACCCTCTTGCCACTATCGTTATTACTGCCAAACCGAAACAGTAACTTTCCTTTCTCCTCGACAAGAGTTTGCGGAAAAGGTATAACTAGACGCAAACCTGCCGGAAGGCGAAAATTTGAGTTTTTTTGTTGTCATTGGTGGAATAAACGCAATGGGTAAGTAAACTCGCTGCCAAAATTGAATGTGAATGGCGAATATATGTGCTCGTTTGAACTAACGTGCTTGCTCAAGCGAAGTCTTGATCAAGACAGATTAAGTATGGTGAAGGTTTGTTTGCGTGCACACCTCTGTAGAATATTTGGGTTTGAGTTATTACGCAATATACTACTTTAAAAACGGCATAAATGTATGTTTAGGTCATCCTTTTCATGTCTGTGAATAAGCTCTATTCATAAGGTTCAAATTTAACTGTTATTTTTAAATGCACTATTATGTAATGGATACATCCAGTTTGATTTTCAAGTCATAAAATTCAGATCAGCACACGGAAATTATATTTCAAAATGTTTAACTAGTTCTTAATTGCAAATATGAAAGTACCGGGAAACAGGAGATTATTTAGTCAGGAATCATTCGAGTTTCCGCAGCCACATTCGTATTTCGCACGTTTTGGTAGCTATCATCATCAATAGGTCTAACCGTAATTAGTAACATATTGAGTCGTGTCCCACCGCTTTTTGTGATGGTGTTTGTTTTGTGTTCATGTCCACAACAGAGCCTGCCTTCGGCGAGGTGAATCAGCTCGGCGGTGTTTTTGTCAATGGCAGACCACTTCCCAACGCCATCCGGCTCAGGATTGTTGAACTGGCCCAGTTAGGCATCAGGCCTTGCGACATCAGCAGACAGCTCCGTGTGTCCCATGGTTGTGTCAGCAAGATTCTGGCCCGGTACAACGAAACCGGCTCCATACTCCCGGGGGCCATTGGAGGCAGTAAGCCGCGAGTCACAACTCCTACTGTTGTCAAACACATACGGACTTACAAGCAAAGGGACCCTGGTATTTTCGCTTGGGAGATCAGAGATAGACTTTTGGCCGACGGTGTGTGTGACAAATTCAATTTACCCTCCGTCAGTTCTATTAGTCGGATTCTTCGCAACAAGATCGGAAATCTGTCACAACAAAACCAGTACGAGTCGATCAAACAGGCGCCTCACAATGCACCTCAGCCTACGCCCCCGTACAACCACATTTACCCCTACCCGACTCCCATCGCGGCCACTGCGGGTAAAGTGCCTACCCCGCCTGGCATGCCCACCCTTCCCGGACACATGGCAATGCACAGGATATGGCCGTCGTCGCACTCTGTCACCGATATACTGGGCATTCGATCAATAACAGAACAACAAAGTAAGCAACCTACCTCGTCGAATTTCATCTGAATGCAAGTCGATCTCAGCATATTACTCTCATTAAGATAAAGCGATTTATTAATAGATGCTCAACATCGTATTTAGGGTGCTATGTTAAACCTGTGTACATGCTGATGTGTGTTTAGTTTTTATTTATACCGCGCAATCGTTTAGCTGTTAGTGATGGTACCAGTATCAAACTGTTATAAATATAATTCATAGCAGGCTAATTTATGAATTATTTATTAATAATATAGTGGCTTGTTAAGAATAAAATCTTGGCAACTGAGAGAATGTTGAAACGTAGCGCTTTATACGTTTATATGATGTAAATTAGACTATAACAAATGATATTTCCGTGTCATCATGTCAGTTACAATATGATACTAGTATGGCAAGTAATTGTTATAATCCTTATTGGAACAAATTGTCAAGATTAATGTTTCATGTTTTATATGCGTGTTTTTCGTAGCTGGGTGATAGAATAACATGACTGTAGTTCATACAGCTACACTGAAACAGATGGTTTAGGGCTGCAGTTATAATTAAAGAGCGGATGTGGAATATTAGCAGGATAACGAAGGGAAAGCGCAGCGGAGGGGACATGGACTGAAAATCCAAAATGATCAAAGCTGCCATTTTTCACAGCTACACTTCCACGTGCCCTACCAAAACCCCTCCTCAGACTGCTATGACGCAAACATCAAGTTTTGACTAGTACGCTGTCAGAATGTATACTCTTTTATAATATCATTTGTCTTATTGCTTGTATGTTAAAATATTCCGTTCAACCCGTTTTTCATAACATTAACGCTATTTTGTTATAACAAAATAGACACACCAGTTATGATCTGCAATTTGATCTTACGTTTTAAAATTAAAAGGATATCGATGTGACTTTATTAAACTGATTAGAATGTTCATGACTGAACTGAGCCGTGTGTTGACACTAGTGCTTTTCGCTGCCGTGCCGAAACACGCCTCTCACTAGGCCTTTGAAGGTCCCTGATGTTCCGCGTTTTAGTTTAGTTCGGATAATTTTAAAAATAGGGATTTTTCTTCTATTCAATAGCAGTGCATATATTCGCAGATAACATGAAATACGTGAAAGGAATGTGTACTCGAGGAGCGCCTTTATAAACTATGAATTTCCAAATTATTAGCAGATGTTTGTGGAAGGTTTTGAAAGCCCGAACGAAGTATGACGTAGTCACAGTGACTTGAGGCCCTTTAGCACCACGATTGTTTCTCCAGCCAGGATTGTGTTATCTTTTAAATTTTGGACTATTATTCTGGAATAAAGAAGCTTTTTATTTAAGTTACAATCGAAAGAGATTTAAAAACTATAGTTTATAGGTTCGAAGGTAACTGGAAAATGCGCTGGGAAGATTTAGCAAGCAATCCACATGTAGGCCTACATAGAGATTATAAAATTAAAAGACGCACTAAATTTAGAAGCAGCTGACTTCTTCGCGGTTGACTTAATTTTCAGTAGGCCTGTTCCGTGATATTACACTCGTTTTCCTTCCATGGGAACACGCAATTGCAAATAGGCCATGTTACCAAAATCACATTGAATCGTCATTTATCTATATTACCCAGGCCGTGTTTTTTGTACATCGTTTTCGTCAGAATTGTATCATGTCTTCTTTGACACAATTTCCATTTAATCCTTTCAGAAAGATCTACTTCCCTAAGAGCAATACAATTAGAGATTGTCAGTGATTATTTACTGTGGGATCATTTCAGAAACGAATTTATAATAAAATAAAATATTCGTTCAGGACTGACCGCGTTACCCTACATACTTAAGGCCTATTAAAACTGGTTCGCGTTATTAGTGATAGGGGAGATATTCTACATTATTGACTTATGGAATTAAAAAGGCACGAGGTGAATGGGTTCAGAAAAATTATGTTGACTTAGAAAGAAGATGGCTGGGTAACGCATTTAAACTGAATTTTTAAAATGAACGCTGATTTTGATACTTTTAAACCAAATGTCTAATTATTAAGTTGTACAAACTCTAGGAATACATTTAAGTTCAATTTGATAATTATATATCTCTGTTACCGGGCAGTTTAACGATAAAAAAGATAAGTTCTACTTGACGAACGAACAGATACACCTGCTGAAATATTCTAATTGATTGCGAGATTAAAGCGAATATAAATATATATGAATATATTGATTTTAATGCATTATTTTGCACTTATCTGCTCAGACATTTTAAATAACTGCTAAGAATATAATTTCCTATTAAAATACGATATTTCAATATTCATTTTGCAAATATCTGAACGAGTACCCAGTGCATTTCTAATGTCGCCTATTGGCTGTTCTATCAGCGGTGTTTAATAAGAAATTAATTATCGCTGTTCGTAGATAGACTATTGATTAACTCAAAGCAGAATGAAAATGTGTGTAACAACGTAACTTTTCGCCTTACATTCTTTCGCTGTTTGAAATGAAGGCCAAATAGATGAATCAAGGTAGTTACTCGAAAAAGGAATCGAATGTTTGGCAAATGAGTGGACATGGGTAGGTGATGTGAGCTTTACCTCTGGGGCAGCACTGTGCTCAGTTTTTACCTTCTCTGACTTCGCTCTCCCCTGTCTCTCTTTTGCCCCCCAGTTAGTGACAATCCGTCCTTTCCCAGTGCCAAACTAGAAGAATGGAGCGCAATAAACAGGAATAATTTTCCGCCAGCAAGCTCTGCACTAGTCAATGGCATGGATAAGCCGCACTTAGAACCAGAGGCAAAATACACACAGGTAACAGACAACACCTCTGCATTTACAGTATTTTTTTCTCACTTATGTACATTTGTCTTACCCTAATCGAGGGCAAGCCGCACCCCACATCTTTACTCTCTAAGTTGTTTTTTATTAACGTATGCGAATTGCGTGATGCTTCGAGGGTTATGCCCTCAGTTCTGTTTGATACGTTTTATATTAGCGGTGTCGATGAGACGTTAAATTAAACGTCAATTTGCGTGTGCACACGCATGCGGGCGCGTTGAAATTGTACTACAAGTGTTTTACAATTATTACATTACCTAATGATATAATCACGGAGGAAATAGCGGATTGACCATGATACTGTCAACGACGCGTGTGTTTTCCTGGATAATGTTTTGGGAGGGGGCGGGGGGGGGTCATCGTCTTATATTGTGTGTAAAACTGACTGCTGAGAGGTATGAAACATTGAAATAAATATTTCACATAATTATTCTTAATTCCCCTTGGCCTGGTTATCAAATGAGTTTCAATGATAGTTACGTTCTACAGGAACACCACATGAAAAAGGTAAGATTTTCAGGTTCAATAACTGCGTTCGTATTACAATGACAATTTTTTTTAGAAATTAAGTATTGTAGGAAAAGTGCGACACAGCATTTCTTAAATAATTCCAGACAATTACAGTCCACCGATAAGGCCTACAATTATCATATTTATTATGACAGTATACGTACCACCGGTTATTTGATATTTCATAAGGACGATTGTGTTTCAGGAACCATCCGCGTGTGTTTTGGGTTCATTTTTAGCATCTCAGTTTAAGTTACTAATATTGCAGATGACGCTTTCCATGGTGTCACATAAATCGTCACACAGTGAAAACAAAAATCCCATTTATTTGACCCGGCGTTTAAGTTTATATAAACGATGATATATGACTAAAATCATAATTGCTTGTTTGTTGCAGAGTATGCTAATAAGCACTTGGTAAACCAAATATTTGATAGCTGTGGGCCTGAAATCATAGGTTTGTTTATCGAAAATTAAATTAACAGAAATGGGATTATGATGACTGTTTTTCATAGTGTGTAAATATTATTAGTGGAAAACAAAACACGTTTCTTTGAGTTTTGTATTGTAGGGAAATGCGTATATATACATAGACAGTAGACAGATTAAAAACCTTTACAATTTCAAAAGATAATAGCCTGTAGGTCCATGAAAGTCAGAGTGACAAAGCAGAGCATAACCAGGATGACTTGTAGTGGTGCATGCATGCAGCCACGAGGCCTCATGCGACATACGAAAATCGGAGGTATTCCTTATTCTACGAAGCTGCGTTAATCTCCTTCACCCTGATTTACAACAGATTACACAGAATGTGAATTAAATCCCTGTAACCAAATGGCCAAAGTGTAAATATGGTTAAATGACTAAAGTCAACTGAAAAAAAGAAATATCATCATTGTTAATGTGAACTATGATATTTTTTACACAAAGATGGCAAAAAGTTCGTAAAGCATTTTTAAAACTTACCTTTAACACTTATATGGCGTTTATAAATGCAAAGGATCGATACCTTACCTAAATAAAACGATATGCCAAAAGTAAATTTGTAAATCCGAATTTAACTAACAGTAAAATAATGCTGTAATAACAATACTACTAACACCGGAAAGAATGACAACAATGATGTAAACGGTTATTAATCTAAAACTGTAGAAACGATAATAAAGTGAGGCAGATTTTTTAGGTTTGAGGTGAGATAAACACGATTTACAAAAAATGTTGAATTTATGCTTATCGTGACTTTAGTTCGGTATTATGTGAAACTACAACAGTAAATAAGCAGGAGTAAAACGTGGGTGCATTAAATAAAAAACAGATTTTTTGTGTTATTCCCGTCCGTCTTTTAACTTTCACTGACAATCCGGAGTACGCCTATTTCCATTCGGTCCCAGCTGAGGGTCTCTTGTTGACCGTGTAGATTGCACCTCCCCTGGGAATGTAATACCCTGCCATGATTTATTATCTTTATTTTGAATTTACAATTAACCCAGGCTTTTAATGAGCTTCCTATACTTTCAGGACCTAATACGCCACTTGTTTGCCTGTTACATTACTATGCTGTTTCTTTGGTTTATATAAATCATTTATTACGTTAGTTTGTTTTAGATTAAAAATGGCATGAAGTAGCGAACTTGAATAACTTGACAAGAGAAGGCTTTTTGCAAGGTAATCACGACGAAAGTTGTATTATTAATTAAACCATGCGTGAATGACGATAGGATAAAAGTGAAAAGACAAAATGATACATTTTCCTATTGAATTAACTACAACTGACTAATAATGAGGGAGTAGATGCGGTCCATGACTACATAAATACACACAATACGATCTTTATAGATATACATGAAAATTTGAGGTTTTAACGGTATTGCTTGATAAAAGATTCTATGATGATTACATATTAATAAAGCTTACAATAAAATAGCCCAATCTACATTTTCCCGTTTGTATATATTTTATATAGAAACAGCATAGCGACCCATCACTTGATTTATAAAGCAAGTTACAAATTCATGATGTTCCTAAGTCCATAATGAAGCGTATTAGCAGTTTATATTGTCGACACAACCCTTGTGCATTGCAGTTGTGATTCACTTACTTAAGTGTAAATATTCATATAGGCCTTACATGGCAAACCTAAATTCGGGATTCCTTAATATGGTAATGTCGAGATATTTAGAAAGTGATTTATGAATGTATTTCTTTAAAGTAATGACTTTCATATTATACCGAATTAGCAGCTAAGTAGATCTGTTCTTATTTTAACGAGAACAAACGTGCTTGGAGTTTAAGGCGCATTTGGTACTTTGGCTAAGAAAATGTATATTCTATTGCAGATTTTGGTGAAAAATAAAAAAATGACATGTATTTATCGTGTCTAACGTCATAGGGATATATGAATTATAGAAAAAGTATTAAAACTTTAAAAAATTCGCATAGCCTACTAACTGTCATTTTGTAATTTGATATATTTAAGAACTAAGGTGAGGCATATTGAGTTTTATTGTATTAATGAAAAAAATTCTATTGGTAGATCTAGTCAAGAAACCGGTCTTAGATAGGGTTAGAACTATTGTTAAATATCGTTGTGTAGAGTTTAACATTTATTCTACAAGCATAATAATGCGTAGAGCAGTGAAAAGGGTAAATATCGATATCGAGCTCATTATGACGTTAATATTACCGCCTCGAAGTATTCGTAACCAAACCATCATAAGACATTTCAATACAATTAAAATTGCGCTGTTTCTGCGGAGGATATTAATTTATTTTTTAGCATAACATAAGGAAATTTGAACAATAAAATGAATCTGTAATTACCAAAAAATAATTTGGTGATTGCATTGGGCACACCAGTCAGTTCATTGTTATGCAGCGAGCCAAACGATTAGGGCCCAAACGAAAGTTTCAGGTCACGACATTGTTCGGTCCAAAACCAAACGTACAGTAGAATATATTTCTAAAAAAGTTTCCTGAATGTCTTAGGTATATGTTCATTATTTAGCCTATTTAAAAGACAAGACAAATTAAAGCTTATTTTGTAATTCTAGGTGCCATTGTTGATTTATTATTATTATTGAAATTGGCGTTAATACATGAATTAAAATCTATGTATTAAGAAACGTAAGTTGCCAAACCACTGTACAAAAATTTAAAATTCTCTTTAAGACGTGAGAAAAAAGGCGCCCCAGATTTACTTTAAGTTGTAGTTTGTGAAATCATGTGTTTCTATGGTAACAGGATTTTATTGGTTACCTCAACATCAACATCTATAATTCTGAAAGAGCCGCAATTAAGTGGCCTGGACTTGACAAAACAATATATTCTGGTTTCTCAAGCAAAATTTTCCAACTCCAGTCAAAAATAATGGTGGATTGTACAGCAAATGTTAAATATGTAAATAATAAAAGCTAGTAATCATACATTTAATATGAATATATGATGCACTGGGGAAGAATTACAGGGTGTGCATTTCTTTCAACAGAACAAAGATGTGAAACTAAAAAATGGCCTCCATTTGTACAGTTTCTTTGGAGGGCAAACAATGGATTAAACACAAAACTGTTTCAGTAATATGGACCTTTTGGGGAGGTGGAGAAGGGGGGGTGTATGAAGGGGGTAGGGCAAAGACAGTGGCGCAGGTGGGAAAAATATACAGCAGTTGGACAAAAGGAATTACGTCTCCCGAACATATTTTCAAAGAGCCTTAGACCACCCACAATAGTCTCTTTTTATATTGATGCAGTTTGTGTTGATGCAGTGAATTAAAGTCCTGTTCCGTCATTTCACCAATAAGTCACTCACACGGCACCAACCCCCTTTTTGCCTTTTCTTTCACTTCCTGTCTCGCCTCACCTTTTCCTTCTTGCCCCCCCCCATTCCCAACTCTTTTTCTTTTTCCTTTCACTGTCTGTTCCCTCTCCTCTCCTCACTGCACAGACACCGACTGGATTGCCCACAGTGAACAGCTATGTCATGGCTCCCAGCATGCCGGCGTACCACCCAGCCACCCAAGTGTCGCCCTACATGGGGTACAGCGCCACCACCTCGGCCTATGTGACCGGCCCCACGTGGCAGCTGGCCAGTGGCAGTGCTCTCTCTCCCCACAGCTGTGACATCACCACTCCGCTGGCCTTCAAAAGCATGCCGGGCACCCGTGACGCTATTCACCCCATTACTGCCTCTGCACTCTAGCCGTATGGCTCTGGGACGCCTGCAAGTGCATCGGTGGGAGAGGCCAGTAGGGATGGGAAGTTGGTTCACTCCACTATCGCCTGTTCCACCTTATTTATACAGACACACACAAAGACTTGTTTCAATTTCCAGCTCCGTCTATATTACTGAAAATGCTCCGCAAGGCCCCAGCACACAGAACCAGCTCTCTGCAACTTTCTGGACAGAGTGATGTTTCAGTGGAGAAATGCCTCTTCAGCCAGTGGACACTTCTGCGCCTTTCTAAGGCACATCTAATGGAAGAGGACCCAGTGCATTGTGGGACTAAGACCACTGCAGTCCATTCATCTTGAGATATGGCCATTCCGATACTATTGCCACAGTGAAATTGAAAGCTTTTTCCTTTTGTTTGCATTTTTCTATCACTTTTACTAAACAAGACTAAATTAATAAATTTTTTTTAAAACTACAATGTCAGTTTGCATCATAGATTTTTTTGGATGTTAATAATTATGGATAATTGGAATATGTTGGCCTTTGTTACTTTGTTGAAAAAGCACCAATCTTACAGAAGACTTATTTTTAATAACTTCTCTTCAATATATCCAAGACTATCCAAGAGAAGTTTTTCATTTTTATTTATTCCACTGTAAGGTACGTCGACCAAAGTGCAATGGCAGCAAGAAGGTTTGTGCGTGGTTTATGTTACAACGTGGCATTTCTACAGGCATTACGATACCACCGGCTTTGTTTTCTTGTGCTGAAATTACATTAAGGGCAGTAAAGCTGCACGGCTCCAAATGTTGCACAATGAAATTGAATGTATCTTATTAAAGTAATGCTTGACAACCAACTGTTTGTAGATGGCTGATGGGGAATTGCCAAAGGTTGCATTTATTCATCCTGTCCATTTTAATAAACTTTGAGCATCACTGCCATTAATAATGTGGGTAACTGGGTTGTCAACAGTGCTAAAGAGAATAATCCATATTCACTATGGGTCCGCTAACAGAGCACATAGAATCAGTGCATTTTACAATAATTTATAATATTTATGATGTCCAAATAGTTAAAACGGACATCATAGCCTCTCAGTACCAGCATTACGGCATGCAAAGACATTTGAAGATGCATATGTCCGTTCCCAAACCTCACGCTGTACTTGACTAATGACAAAGCTTTAAATACATGTGTACCTGTGTTTATAAATACAAACTGCCAAATTTATTTTTTTAAACTGTTCCCGAGTCTTGCCATTTATGTCTGTACTCTTCTGCTGTGCTGTGATCATTGCTTGCACCTCGCTGACAAAAAAAGGTTCAATAGGTTCAATGTCATAATTTCCAGGAAGAGCAAGAAAAAGAAAAGGATAAGACCTCGAAAGCCCAGACGCATGCATCAGTATGTATCAGCGCCCCTTATTTTCCTTATTGTTAATCCAAGGCTGTATAGCCTTTGCTGTTCCTCAAGTACTTGGAGGCTAAGCCATTTACAGCCCAGTCCCAATAGGATGCTTTGGGCCACTACATTTGCCGGGTTTTTCGTTTGTTCTGCGGCTGGGCAGCTTCAGTAAAGCTGTACCATCTTGAAAAGTAGCTAAGCTGGTTGGGGCATTTAAATCCTTTACGTCAATTTTATAAGTGAATACTTGTTTACAATAAGCAACACATGCATATGCAGACAGCAAAGTCTTTACATCCAAATCTTTCTAGAATATCAGAGCTCATTTATTATGGCGGTAGAATTGACATTAGGAAAAGATGACAAATACTTCTTACGGTCCCATTTGCCAGCACGGCAGAATTTAGCAAAAACCCCCTGGTACATTCCATGTGCCTTCTTGTTTGACTGTGGCTTTTGAAGTCAGTGAGCGCCCAGCAGAGGTGACCTCACGTGTGTACATACATTAACTCTGTGCAAACACAGCAGCGGTGTGGGACTGTGGTCAGGTCCACGGGCAGCTCACCCCACATACTGCGATGGCACGACCGAAACGCATTAAGTGCTGCTGTGAAATTACACAGGCTCTGTCATTTGCATGGTAGACCTGGATACATAGAAAGCCAAGATGCAACCTTATGAAAGTCAAAGCGGAGGTGGATGGAGGGCTCACCTTTGGCAAAGACTGAGCACTAGTGTCAAATGTTCCACCTTATACTGATTTGACTAGGAAAACACGTGCAGCGAAGCCAGCGGTCACGGACCGTTGCTTCGGGATCGCATAGCTTGCCCCCACCACTAACTGAATCGTAGTAAAGATACAGGGAATTACCACAAATCAAATATGCTAGGCCTGCTTGGAGTGGAGGCCTCCCCCTGTCATGGCTCTAAATCCAGATTTGAGTTATTACTGCAATGAGGGCAGGTATGTCTTGGCAAGCCTCCTGTCCAACATTAGTTATGGAAATATTTCCCTTCAGTTACTATGGCTCACCCTAGACAACACAGTGAATATCGGGAATAACTGGAATCCCCCCCCCCACCACCACCCAAAAAAAAGGTGAAGAAGCAGACAGTCCTCGGCAGATGAAGTTCTCTGGTGGCTCCTTGAAAGTGTGGTGCCTGACCAGTGATGGATGCTTTTAACCCGGAAATCAACATCCAAGGACGCTTCCGTTCAAAATTATAGAGACCACAACAAAAAAAAACTGCAGACGGATGTGTTTTTAAACAGCAATCAAAATAACAAATGTTACATTTCCCTAGATTTCCACAGAATATTTCTTAGTCAACAATGCATATCAAAAACCGGTGTTAGTCTCAGCTCCGACAGAGGCGCACCTGTGACCTTCGATCTTTGACACAGTTCAACAAGATTACTCATCCTGTTATGCCAAGACAGACATGTCCTTGCCACAGGCGATGAACACTTCTACAGACTATACACAGCAAAACTTTACTTAAATGGTCTGCGGCTAAGTCACACTGGATGATGACAAATTTACAGTCGCTGACAGATGTTTTTTTTTTCTGCAGGGGTGACATGCGTACAAAGTCTTGAGGGGAACAGACAAGGTCAACCGTGACAGTCACACTTTCATGTTAGCACTGAGTTAAACAAGAAGACGAGACCACAAAAAGAAGCAGGGCTTCATTTACACCAAAAGCCGACGGAATATTCCAGTGCATTTGTTAAGCAGACAATTTTGTCCAAAGCAACACGTATGCATGGATCAGCGAGCTGAGTCTGCCAGTCCCATGGTACAACTGGGGTTAAGGGCCTTACTCAAGGTCCTAAGAGTGAAAACCGCAGGATATGATCTGGCAACCCTCTGGTCGTGGGCGCGGAGTACTAACCCGCAGCGGCGAACACCACCCACATAGTTAATAAATGTTAGG
The DNA here is from genome assembly GCA_026777985.1 of Mormyrops attenuatus. Taxonomy (NCBI): domain Eukaryota; kingdom Metazoa; phylum Chordata; class Actinopteri; order Osteoglossiformes; family Mormyridae; genus Mormyrops; species Mormyrops attenuatus. The sequence goes on from JAODKC010000028.1 coordinate 11,900,443, forward strand.
TGATAGTTTGGCCTAAGCTCCCTAGTAATGAAAGCAAGACGCAGAGTAATTTAAGTCAACAAGAGCTTACATTTACAAACCGGTAGATATTAAATATACAAATGAGAAAACTAGGCCAAATCGGTCTCAGTTTTGGTTTTGATGTATGTTAGAATCTTTTTGATTAAATATTCTGTGAATCCATAAAACTAAAATTTGATAAGGCTGACAAACACATTTGGAAACATTCAACATAAATAATGTTATTCCTTTTATTATTTTGGGTATTGTGTCATGACATGGTACATTGTATCTGGTACATTATGGTACATTTTTTGAATGTCATCCAGCCCCAAAACTCAGTTAATCACCCTTGTGAGGACACCGACTAAAAAGTATAGTGCCTAATGTTTGAACTGCTGGTAAAAAAAAATCTGTTTCTAATTAATTATGGGAAAGTTTCATCTGACTACAATGTCATATGGTTATCTTTACTTCGGCGCATGCAATCAGAGAACAACAGGCTGTACTGCAGCAATGCTGAGCAGAACAGCACGATCTTTCGGAATTGCCCTGTTAGGTACAGCGCGCTGCTGAATTCAAACTCGCTATTTGGCCGTTTAAGGCTTGAGGTTTCGCACAGGTAAGGAAAAAATGTCACAGATTTGGCCTTTCCTGAATGAAAAGCTGAACAAAAAAAATGGGTTGGTTGTTTACAGGCAGGCAAAATATCTCACATGACCACAACAATGACAACAGCAGGAACTAACTTGCTGATGCCAATATAATGAACAGATTCATTTACGGTATTCTACGTGGCTCTGTTTTTTTTGCAAAACTGGAACTTGTTACAGAGTCCAAAAAAGTAAAAAAAAAAAACATTGTTCTTGATCGGGCATGACAACAGTAAACCATAACCATAAATACTACAGAGGCAATGCAGAACCAGTAGCTAGTCTGGAGGACAAATGCTCAGATTTCAGTCATGCTGGAATGAGTACAGGGCAGGAAATGAGAACAGAGAGAGCGTAATGCTGCTGGATTAGCATTAGATAAGAGCACTTGACCTTTAGAGAGCTCTACCCTCTAGGATTGCAGGGGAGGAAGAACCACAGTGTTGAATAAAACACATAGATACCCTTTCCCTAGCGGAGCAGGCGACTGGATATATTGCCGCTCTGAGTCAGAGAGGGACCTTTCCTGGCAGAGAGGAAAGATTAATTGTTTGTAACACCTTCTGTCTGTGGGCCTGTGTCTTTAAGCTTTCAGCACAGGGAAAGGGGCAGTTTTACCCGGGGACAGAGGTAGACAGAGCAGCCAGCTAGCTGATTAGAAATGTGGGTATATGGTCAGCTTGAAGGCAGACTCAGCACGGGGTGAAACAAGCAGTCACTAGCTGCCAAGCCTGATAGGGTGATCAGGAGAGAGAGAGAGAGACAGACAGACAGACAGAGAGAAGGAGAGAGAGACAGACAGACAGAGAGAGAGGGAGAGAGAGACAGAGAGACAGACAGACAGACAGAGAGAAGGAGAGAGAGAGAGAGACAGACAGACAGAGAGAAGGAGAGAGAGACAGACAGAGAGAGAGAGAGACAGACAGAGAGAGAGGGAGAGAGAGAGAGAGAGGCAGAGACTGGAAGAGAAAAACCTGTTTTTTGGAATTTGAGGAGCTGTCAACACACAAGCTGCGAACACAGTGACCCAAAGCCCTGCTACGTGGGCCTGCATGATTTGGTGGGGTGGGGCTT
>JAODKC010000028.1:11902269-11931639 GCA_026777985.1 Mormyrops attenuatus
CCCCCCCCCCCCCCCCCCCCCGCCGGGCGCCCCGCCCCCCGCGCCCGCCGCCCCCCCCCCCGGGGGGGGGTGGGTAAAGGCTGGCAGACCACAGGTGTGAAAGTGCTGGGTAGCCGTTGTTCCTTATGAGCACGCTTGCATTTCCCTCCCAATTGTTATTTCAACTCTCACACAGCTATGTGCTTTTAAAATCACCTCAGGCCTGTGGAATGGAGAGTGACGGCTCATTTGTGTTTTGGCTAATGCTTCCTCGATGGCAGACGGGCATTTCGGCGAACGCTAGCAGCGAGATAAGGAGGAGGAGGCAGGGAAAGAACCGTCCGCAGAACCAGGTGGGTTAGATGGTGAATAAAATAACACGGAAACACATTCTAGGTGCACATTAATCACAGCGTTTCGCTGTCACTGTATCACGTCATCCCGCAGAGACAATGTAAAACACATGCCTACAATTTCCATGAGCTTCAAAGGTCAGAATTTAGCCTATAAAAATACAATTTTGTACATGAAAGAAGAACCAACAATTTGTGCACTGATAAAAAAAAACATGGGAGACATGGAGAACTAAAACAGACTGAACATCTATCCCACAGGTGGACTTCAGTGGTGTAGGACAACCAGGAATGTACATATCATCACCATTAAGTTCACAGAAGCCAGTTAGTCACCTATACAATAGATTTGAATGTATGTAATTCTTCAGGTTAAGCCTATTTTGACACCGTTAAAATCACGGTACTCCAAAACTACAACCACATGACCACCTGCCATTAAATAATAATAGTATTACTTGAAATTTAACTGTCCCATGAATTTTAATGCTCCTTCTCTCCAATTTGCTTTGCATATGCACATTCAGTGACCCAAGTCATTCACAATAATTCCATATTTAATTGTTAGGTTATAACAACACAAGCATGCAGCTGAAAATATGACATTGTGTCCTTTTCTTGTGGACTGCTTGCAGTGCCATACACCTGGTCTAAAAGGAGATGGATACAATATAGCAGTGTTTCTTAATCGGGTCCTTGAGGATGTTTTTGCTCCCTCCAAGCTCCCTACCAGACAGTCCATATTTTTGCTCCCTCCAAGCTCCCTACCAGACAGTCCACATTTTTGCTCCCTCCAAGCTCCCTACCAGACAGTCGATATTTTTGCTCCCTCCAGACAGTCGATATTTTTGCTCCCTCCAAGCTCCTACCAGACAGTCGATATTTTTGCTCCCTCCAAGCTCCTACCAGACAGTCAATATTTTTGCTCCCTCCAAGCTCCCTACCAGACAGTCCACATTTTTGCTCCCTCCAAGCTTCCGACCGGAGGGATCAAAAACGTGGACTGTCTGTGGGTCCCCAAGGAACGGATTGGGAAACATTGCAATATAGGGATACTGTCCTTACACTCTGAAACATATGGCTCGTGTTCTAAAGGATTATTTGTTTAAAAAAATTTTTTAGAAAATTAAAAAGAATCAGTATCATTCACGTTTGCATGCAAATCAGGGAACTATTACAATGAATAGCATATGGGTCTTATGCAATTCCTTTGGTGGATAAAGGCTGCTGACCAGATTTGCATTGTTGTATAATCCTAGCATAAGGTGACTGAAGAGCAGGGGATGAATTGAAAAGGGAAATATTGTAAAGAAAGGGTTATATGAGGCAAGGAACTCACACAAATGCAGAGGGGAGGTAGTAAAAATATCCGGAATCGTTAGTGCATGTAGATGTACTATAAGGAAGTCGTCTCCCAAACGCAACTCACTTAATGCCCAGGTGACCGTAAATATATAACATGCACACAAACATTTTGAATCTCGATGCAGATGTCCTTCCTTCTCATTTTAATTACCGTGTCATAGTAAGTAGCTGGAAACTTGACAGGGCAGACAGATACGCATGATGTCTTCAGCACAATTACCACAGAACAGCTACATTAAAAATATCCATGAACGGGGAACATATGTGTTACACCTTTGACTATAAATCAGTTTTAAAAAGTGTGCATCCCGATCACTGCGGTGGGATGGGGGGATTGATGGAGATGCTGGGAAGGTGCAGCTTTGGCCCTGCGGTGGGATGGTGTTTCGGTGTCATGTGGAGACAGGCTGGAGGTGGACATCTCGAAGTCACCTGAAGAGAAGAGCTTTCTTCACCAGTTTCTTTGCAGCCATCCAGACACATATTCATAGACCAGGAGCATTACGGCCCCACCTGTACAGGGGAACCGACAAGCTTTCAGAAACGTGGAGCTACAGGGGGGACAGACAGGGGGGACAGACTCTTTCAAGCACGATATTAACTGATATCCTGGGGAAATAAATTTGCTATGAATTATAAAATTTATGTACAATGGAATGATTTCTTAGTGCTTATCTTCTATCAATTAATATGAGAAGCTTTTATGAGGCTAAAAACAAATTGTTGGCTCGGTTTAAAAAAAAATATCGGCACACCGCACCCATGTTGCTCTGTTTCAACATTATGACTCCTAGGCAAATGATCAAGTCCTTGATTATTGTGCTCAAGTGAGCAGGCAGGGAAGCATACAGAAATGTAGACTGAGTTGAGATCCACTGGTACAGATCACTGTGAATCATTCATCAAGCGCTAGTGACTATGTTCCACTCCCCATGTATTAAAGCATGAAATGCCATATTTTATTCTTAAAACTACAACTGGTGATGACTGCGGTGTAACTAAACGATAAAAATCAAAGAAAGATTACCTGGTCCAAGTCGCATTATCTTGGGCACCAATCCTTTGTACAACGCCAAGTATCTAGACGAACATGGGTGAGACACAGGTGCATAAGAACTTAAACATTGGAATGATTATTACAGTTAATTACACAATAACAGCTGACTCAAAAGTTAGTCAACTTTGACCAATAAGTTGCAGATTTAAATCTCTAAATGTTTGGGTGACCATATTATGCTTTTTCAAACTAGAAAGCATTCTGACTGTAGAAAGCAAACATGAACATTAAAACAAAGTGACATTCTAGATATTTCAGGCATTTTTAGGTCTATTCTGGAAAACAGAGGATTCATGGTCACCCTACTTAAGGGGATCTGCTGGTGAAAATTCACAATGAATCACCGAACTGGGCTTGTTTGTTTCCACAGACAGAAATGCTTATGACTCTCTTCTGCCAGCTCTATCTAAGTGCCCTGCCAGTGTGTAGCTATGGCGCACAGGTCTCTGGGTGACTCCCTGTCAGTCTCTCACACTCACAAACAGTAGGGATGGGGGTCTCTGCCTGTGTTCTGCTTTGGTATAAGCCAGCCAGTGTTTCGGAGAGGGCGCTGCCTGCCATTGAGACGGCACTGCGATCGGTGCCCCCGCTAATACGTTCAAGCTGACCTTGTTCTGCTGCGGCCCCCGACCCCCCCTGCACTGCCGCCCCTCCTCTGATGGTGTTAATAAGGCCTGACCTGCTTCCTCCTCACCCTTCTGTCTGATTAGACTGACCCACGCAGCCGTGCGCAGCTCGTTAGGGGCTGCTTAACGACGGCTCCCATGGGGACCACTAATTAGCGCGGACTGTGTCGTGTTAGGGGTGGAGGGAGGGGCGCTGGCAAACGTGCCACTCTGCAAGCAGCCCCAAGGCCCCGAGCTTAAAAGGGTACAGGTTACAGTCCCACAGACCAGAAAAGGCAGCAAATCACGACTTATACATCAATAAACCAGAATTTCTGAAATTCCTCCCAAGTGACCCATCTAATTAAAGAATCTAAGAGTTATTGCAGTTTAGGGAAGCATTTACTTTATAAAACAAGCAAAAGTAGCTTCCAATAGCTTATATTACAAAAAAAAAGATTAGTATGAAAATAACAGTTGTTTGAGCTTGAGCTCCAAAAATCACTGAACAAAAATAATAATAAAAAAACACTGGTAGTGGCGGGGTCACAGCCACCAAAGCGTGCTGGTTAAAAAGCAGGTTTATCCGTATGTCTGAGGAACAGAGTGACCTCTGACTCACACCTGGCGAGTTCTGAAACCGTTTAAAAGAGGAAGAAGAAACACAGAAAGAAATAATGTCAAAGGGGAATAAAAAAGCCTGCAATAAATTGAGCGAACAGTATTAGGTAAATGCTAATCACGCAAGAGGAAGTGAAGCCGCAGTCGAGTCAATCTGCCAGAGAGGGCTTTTCCTGCAGACGCAAGCCTCCCAGCTCTGACATCAAATACATTCAATATGTCGCCGATATTCAATTACATCTCAGATGCTTATATGCCGAGTTATCAGATCAGGAGTCGTGCCTCTAGGGGCTATACGTAATTCAGTCCAGACGTTTAGGAACAGCCCCGTGCCGTTTGGGGTCCGGCGTACGCACTGTCTGACTCGCAGTTTTTTTCCAGACGCAGGGAGGAAAGTCGTGTTAGAAGCTGCAGGACGGGCTGTTGGTGGTTGTGAGGAATCAGGGTGTGGGTGTAAACAAACCTGTTTGCAGGAAAACGTGGGTTTATATTTGTCTATATTTGTACAGGAATGTGGACAGATATAAATCAGATTTCACAGGATTGAGGGTGTGAATGTCCCTGTCTGCATGGATATGAAATTGCGTAGATTTGGTATAAGAGTACAACTGCCACTGATTTTCTGTAAATGAGGGTTTGTAAACCACTGTTTGTGTGTTACTGCATATATATGTGCTCCTGTTTGTGTGTGAATGAGGGTACAAACAGTTCTGTTTGTGTGTGGATAGATCTGCTCATGTGGGACTAGAGAAGTACTTCAATAGCCCTGGCGGTACATGAGGGAGGCATTTGTCCAGGCTCCTCACCCCTCTTCCCGGTAGACTAGGGCCATGGTCTGAAAGCAGGTCCGGTACTTGACTTCACCTGGGACTGGCTGAGGGCCCTGGATGCGACTCTTGGCCACATCAAATGGTATGTTCATACATGAGGAAATGGTCCCTGAGGCCAGGCCAATGGCAAACTTTCGCAGGAATTCCAACATTGGATCCTAAACAAAAAAAATAAATAAAATAAATGTAAAATGTGCATACCATAAATCCTTATGGATGCAGTCATCCATCCATCCATCCATCCATCCATCCATCTGCTAACTGCTTATCAGGGTAGTGAGGAGACCAGGATCTTATCCCAGGTAACACAGGGCACACAGGATGGAGTTATATATAGCAAAATATATCCACAGCTATAAACACGAGAACTTCCTATGCACATTACTAATTTCTGGAAATTTAAAAAAATATACATTATGCATTAGTAACAAAGAAACAGTACAAAGCTTATAACAATCTGAAATGTTACTCCTTATATGTTCTTTGAATTCTGTGGATACACTTCTGACAAAGTGTGAAAGCAATTATACCAAACTGAAACCATGGTTGTGTTAAAACAGACGCACAGCATACCATGCAGTTTAAAGAGGTGTGCTGAGAAGAGGTGGATTTCATGTTTAGGTCTATAAAAACTGGGTGCTTCACCTAATTTGATAGGTAAACTGGTAAAATGTAACTGATTCATACAGTTGATTTTTCTGAATATGAACATCTTCTAAGCAAACTGAATTATGCAAAGCAAACAAAATGACTAAACAAAAAAATGTCCCACAAGGCATGGTTAATTTCTACACCCTGATTTCTGGAAACTGGCAGCCACATATTATGATGGGGTTGGCTTATAATATTTATGCAAAATGATTTATTTTTCCCAGCAGCCTACCTGACAAAATCCAGCAATGAGAATGACAGCTTGGCACTGGCTACACCAGAGCCTGCCAGCCCTTGAAACTGACAGTACCAACACCTATCGAACCTCCCCCACATGAAAGCTCTCACACACAAAACAGCACTCGTAGACCAAGAGCACAGGGGGGAGGCAATTGGAGTACGGACTGAATTGTTAAGTCACCGTGAAGGTGCCCTCTGATCATTTTCTGGTGGGAAGCTACATCCGAACCTCTCGAGTGTTGGTTTTGTTGGCGGGTCTAGACCTCAGACAGAACAGCCCAAGTCTGATTGGTCAGTCCAAAGCACATGGTTCAGGATTTATAAAGTGGGTTCATGCAGGCAGACTGGGAACACATATGGGGATAATTTGGGTAATTGGTTTGTGCTCAGTACTAGGGTATTACTGTATCAAGGTAGCCCAGATCCAGAGTGTTCTGACAGCTAATTGCCCAGAGTAGTATATAAATGACAGCGGCCTCCTTAGCCTCGATTGCTCCTTTGTTAGCCACTGGCTTACAGATGAAGACCTTCAACAACAGAGTACCTCACCACCCACAACCAAAACAAGACGGAAAGCAAAGAAACCAGTTTCGTCAATAAACTGGTGACCCACCTGAATTCATAAAAACACCGAAGAGGCCCATTCTAACCCCTCCCCTTGATTATGAGTGAAGGAAAGTTACTGTGGTGCATGAAAAATGGCTCTATTTGCGATTAGCATGATATATTCATTTAAAAAACATATACACAGCATTCATAATCACCTAATCTTTTCTGTGTCACAATTTTGTCATATGTTAAAAAGAGTACAAGAATCACTTAAAAATCAAACACCAGAATGAAATAGGAGGTACCTCATTTACAATATATTTTTGCCAATGCAGATCCCTTACCTAAGACATCTGAAATAAGTCTCTTTTTATCTAAGTCTCATTACCTTAGAAGAACAGTAATCAGACTGAACTACATCCAGTTTTAGGTTGGACTACTGTTATCACCCAGCCTTTCAGTCCCTGTATCAATAGGAACAGCAAAACCATGTGTGTTCTGGCTCCAGATATCAACTTTACCCAATGCTCCTCACGTGCCTCCTTCAGGAATACAGTACCGGTCAAAAGTTTGGACACGCCAAGCCGCCTCCAAAGGAGAGCGATAGTGTCGCATCACATGACCTGGCCACCTGACCTCAATACAGTAGGATTGGTCTTGGAGGAGTTTGACCAGAGAGTGAAGGAAAAGCAGCCAATGACAGCTCAGCATATGTGGGACCTCCTTCAGGACAGCTGGAAAAGCATCCCAGCAGGCCACCTCATGGAACTGGCATAGAGGATATAGTAGGTCAGCCAGGGCCTGGAGTGATTGTGATTAAGGGCCTTGGTCAAGGGTCCAGTGGTGGGATCACCCAGGGATTTGAACCAGCAACCTTCTGAGTTCCAACCCTGAGAGTTGCACCCCCCCCCAATCAAATGATTTTTTTTTTAATACTTTTTTGGTCAGTGCATAATTCCATATAATTCCATATATGTTATTTTATAGTTTTGCTGCCTTTTTAATTATTCTAAAATATAGAGAATAGTACAAATAAGCCTTTCTATAGGTAGGTGTGTCCAAACCGACTGGTACTGTGTATTGAGGAGCCAAGGGTCTAGGATCCCTATCAATTTTGGGGCAAGTTTTATTATCCAGCATGTCAACAGTGTTCAGGATGATATCAGCAAGGGGAATGAATGCAACCTGAAAACCGGCTGGCCAATATCCATGTATCGCAAAAATGAAACAGCAAAAATAAGACCGACAGGCTGCCGGAATGGTGACAGACATTTCTCTAGTATTACAGAATTCATAAGATATTTTGTGGCATTTTTACCTTGTATTTCATAACACGCTGTTGTTCAGAAATTGTCTGTTTTGTTAAAAAAAAGGAAGAATAAGTGCAGTCATGCCTGACTGTTACCCCCCCGACCCTCCCCTCCCAACCCGCCCACCACCGCAAAAAGAAATCAAAGTCTGCTTCCAGTTAGATCATTTAGGTTAATTTCATGCTCTGGATTATGTGTATTGACTAGCGTATGGTAACGTTTCCATTAATTAAAATTAACTTTTGTTTAGGAGTCGAGCTCCGCCGGATGTGAAATACAAACCTTTGAGGATATTATGAAGAACAAACGTAGCGATATTTAGTGTGACGGTAATTCTGCAAGCTGCTCTGCACAGTGACTGATCCTTTCCACCCGTCTCGGCGTATTTCCGCGTAAGGAGGAAAGGGGAGTCGCTCAAAGCTCATTTGTAGAAATGACACATTTCATGTCTGCTAAGTAACACAGATGAGGGTCTGCAAGTTCCCAGGCAATAAACCTACAAGGTTTAGAAGAAATCAACCAGAACAGATGCTGCTCAGAAATTGATTTATAATACACACGACAGGTTCCAAGGTTCTCAGACTTAATAAATACAGAACCCCATGAATACAGGTTGTCGCACTTCTGCTCCTTGGATAGCCCTATTAGCTTCTTGCTGTGCTGGAAGATGTTGTATAGCTCTTGTTCCAATACTGCTTACACATCAGCCTAGGCGTGCAATGGAAGCTCAGCCTGGCCGGACTCCTCAGCCTAGCCGGACTCCTTAGCCTGGCCGGATTCCTCAGCCAGGCCGGACTCCTCAGCCTAGCTGAACTCCTCAGCTTGGTTGAACTCCTTAGCCTGGCCGGATTCCTCAGCCTGGCCGGATTCCTCAGCCTGGCCGGACTCCTTAGCCTGGCCGGACTCCTCAGCCACTCCTCAGCCTGGCCGAACTCCTCAGCCTGGCAGGACTCCTCAGCCACTCCTCAGCCTGGCCGAACTCCTCAGCCTAGCCAGACTCCTCAGCCTAGCTGGACTCCTCAACAGTACATTTGTAATGTGCTATTTGCCTCACTTGAACATCGCTTTGGACAAAAGCGTCTGATAAATAAAAATTAATAAGTAAATGTTGCTATACATTACTCAAAAAACACTCAAACTGTACTCATTACTCTGATTATTTTCTGATAATTTCAGATATTTGTGCGGCATAATTCAATAATAGTATTATTTCATATAATAAAAAAATGGATATGCATAAATGTGTACATAAGCATACGCATAAAGGGTCGTATGCATAAATAGCAATAACTACTACCCGGACCTTTTAAGCCTAACATACACACAACCCCACAGTTTCAGACCGTGAAAAGAAGCGGCTTGCCGAATACCGCCTGAAGGAGTCTGAGGTTAAATCCCACACCAAACCTTGCTGGGACGAAACAGGCAGGTTAATCAAGCGTCCAGACTAAACTCTCAGAAGACACAGCAAACAATTCTGGGTGGGGGAGACGCACGCGCACATGTGTATGACATCAAAATGGAGGAGTCGGATGTGCACGGGAAACACAGTGACCTCTCATTAATTTTAATTTAATTTGAAATATATAACTGAAATATTAAGGCTTCTATTTGGACTGCTTGAAGTACCCTTAAGGAAAAATCCTACAACCTAAATGGGGATATTGTTAAAGAATGAGGAAACTGGCGTAGATAATGGAAATAAGTGCTTTCAACTACGAAAACTCATGAGAACTAATGATTCTCAGCAAAGTGACAAGGTGGTCCGGTCAGTAGTTGACTCCTACATTCAAGGTTATTGGTTGAATCCCATCCTCACACTGCACTTGTGCTGTGCAGGTTTCCTCCAGGTGCTCTCGTTTCCTACCACAGTCCATAGTCATGCAGTTAGCCTGACTGGCATCTCTAAACTGACCATAGTGCATGTTTATGTGCCTGGCAATGAACCGGTACTCCGTCCAACGTCAACCAAACCTGGCGCCCTTGCGCCAGGAACAGGCTCCTGGACCCCCTGTGATTCTGTGCAGGATAAACTGTTGGAATATGGATGGATTGATTATTGAACTAATTAATAATTAAATGTGTAGGAATTATCAAGGAGAGTAGGCAATGTAATATAACCATCTTCAAATTCCCAGCAGACTCCTAAATTTTTTTTAATAAATGTAAAATGTGGCTACTGTAAATCCTTATGGATGGAGTCATCCATCCATCCATCCATCCATCCATCGATAACTGCTATTGTGTGGAAGCTGCAAAGGAAATTGAATGTCCAGATGAACAGGGCACCTGGTTTGCAGGGATGGCGTCCTTAACATTGAAGTAGAAGCCAAAGTAGATCATATTGAAGACGCCATGACGACCCAAAGTGGACGTCAGCCCCTTGTTGAGCCCTTGCAGGCCGAATCCCCCAGCGCTGATGATGTTACGTGCCTGGGTGAAAGTTGAGGGTTGCTGTACAGGGTGAAAGAGCAGAGAAGGTGTTAAGAACAAAAATGCTGGCCCATCACATGACAAGCACACATTGTGTCATCTATACATGCCATGCGTTGTACAAAACAGTTATGCTGATAGACATGGAGATACACGGCATTTCTGTATACAATGTACAATATTTATCACGTCCTTCTTTGTAACAGCAAATTACAAATTTACCAACTTGCATTGTTCACAGAAAGTCTTGGGACGCTTGGTTAATTCAGGAAAAAATATTGCAAAAGTATTGGTTTTATAATAAAAATCATTACTTTTTTGCAATTATGACAAAAATATACTGTATATCATATTAAAAGCATCCAGCAACTTTTAGTAAAACATTCATTTCAGATAGTAATATATAGAAACCCAAATTATAGCTCTAGAAGAGCTGTTCTGAGTTTAAACATTCATTGACAAGCATCACTGGGTGCTTCGTAATTAGTAACACCTTTGCAGTAACATAAAACACCAAACACTTGTGTTTAGTATCCCTTTGGGAGCCGATGACTACAACTGCAATTAATAGTAAAATGGCAAGAACAGAACTGAATGAGTCGGTCAGAAGATATGTGCATATATGCTAAACATTACATGTCAATAGACAATGTTATGAAACCAATAAATATGCAACATTTTTATAAAATTAAGCAAGTGTCTGGAGACTGACTGCAAGCACTGTACATAGAAAAGTCAATGTAGCAGTACGTGTTATTAATATTTATAGATAATTATATCAATGTTAAATATAATTATGTATAGTATAATATATTATCATTTCATGTGTGTAACTATTAAAATGACACTTTTGGTGTAATGGTAACAAAGGAGGTCAAAACTCTTACTTCCGGTATTTTGTAAAAGCTATTAACCCATTCTTAATGTAGGACCATTTTCTCACCTCTTTGAAGGAGTCTCTGTTGGCCTGCAGGCTGACCTTGACCACCTCAAAAGGATTGACCACCAAGGCCTCAGTCAGGCCTGACCCAAGCCCCGCCACTGACAAGGCCTAGGACAGACACAGTATCACTGATCACTTCGCAGTTCCGAAAAAAGTGGGAAATTCATGTGAAATACAGAGAGGGAGCAGCTACCAAAGTCACTAGGGAGCTTAGAAAAACAGGTTTTGTGTAAATTGTTTCTGCTAAAAGAATACTGGGATAAATAATAATAATAATGATTATAATTTTAGTTTTTATAAGCAAAATAAGGAACAGTAACTTAAGCTTTTAACAACATAAAAATGAACATTTCCCCACTTGACTTCATCCACAGAAAATAAAGTGTTGTCTTCTTTGGGTCACACACACACACACACACACACACACACACACACACACACACACACACACACACACAAACACATATATATTGCCATGTATGAGCACAATAAAGCAACGTGTCCGTTTTGAGGAGTGTTTTTCGAAAATCAGCACAGAAATGAATCAGCATTTCTGTGACCCAGTCCCAACAAAAACTGTACCCTACAAGTTTCACAACGCTGGGTTTTATGGCAGGACTTGCATGTGGAAACCACTTGCAACCAAGGCCAATGCACAAAGACACATAACCTGGTCTAAAGAGCACAAAACCTTAGACCCCTGAGCAATGGAAAAAGTAATTGGCCTGATGAGTCATCTTTCATTCTTCTCCCTGTGTTCGTTTGGAGGAATGCCAAAGAATGCCTTCACCCAGCAATGCCTGTTGGTATGGCCGGCCATCTTGTGCGAGCCATTAGGTCCAATGTTTGCTCTGCATGGTCATACAACGGTAAGGGAATACGAGGCCACGTTAGAAGACCAGGCGCAGGTCACACTGCAAAGAGTTTTCATTTAATCAAGTTCCCGTATTCTAATATGATAATGCCCCTATTCATAGAGCACTAAACAAATTCAAGAGTGGTTTCATGAACACCGGGGGAGAGTCGAACACCTTTCATAATCTCCTCAATCACAAGCTCTAAATATCATAGAAGCTGAGTGGGAGGTTCTAGCGTGCAGAGTGTAAAAGCAGGTTTTCACGTCCTCCATCCCCCAACTGGAGGCATTTCTTCTTGACGTATGGCCAAATATGCCACTATACACAGTTCATTACCTGAACAAAACGCGTGTAGACTGTAAAGCTTACATCACAGTTACACTGCAGAACTACGGCACCAGTCACTGATACACAGATGAGCTATAAAGGCAGGAGACTTTATACCACCCAGAGAATCTGGTTTCTGGGACAAAGCGGGATGAGCACTGCAGATCCAGGCAGAGCATGTATGACAGTGGGGTCTTAGAGGTCCCATGGGTGGGTCAGTGCTTCCAAACCTGTACTTCTGGGTGAAAATTAGAAGAATATTCTGCACAGCAAACATAAATAGCAAAATATGGGACAATAGTGCAAATGATTGACTTTCCTCACAACTTCAACCCTGTGAATGGTTGTAAGAAATAATTGTATGGATGGATGGATGGGTGACAATACTGAAGCAACAATGAATTGTGATGCCATCAGAGGAGGAGATCCAAAGAGTGATTCAAAGAAGGACTGTTTTTTTAACGGGCAAAAGCAGAAGGGGTGGGGTGGTGATTCTATGTGCAGTCAGGCTTAAGATTCAGATACATTAGCAAAACAAAAGGGAAACGGGTAAAGCCTGCATGTGCTAATTTATGCAAACCTTATAAAACAAAGGTTTATTAAAACAAATAGGTGTAACACATAACAAATGATATACAAATAAATGCATGCCATCAATATCTTTTTTTTTCTTAAATTTTGAAGGCTTTCCAAGGAGCAGAAAGATTGGTTATGGGGTGGAGGACTATGTGCATTCACAGAAAACAAAGCAACGAGAAACGTCAGTTAAGTAAAGCCACGTGACGTTTTGGGTGTCCTAATCCTTCTGCTGTGGCCCAGAGGAATCATCTGGGAAATATGCTTCTCACTGTTTACACAACTTTTTTTTTTTTGATTCCCCAATAAGCGAAGCAATTAATCAAACAGATCTATTCAGTGCTAAATACTACAGGGAGTCCATAAATGTCAAGACATAGGAATTTTTTACTGTTGTGTCTCTCTGGGGAGGGCGGGGCCAGAATGTGTCAGGTGACCAGAATGACGGATGGGACAGGTAAACTCTCCACAGTGCACTTCTTTTACCTCTGGCTGTACAAACAGACCGGAGGTGTGTGACACTGCTTGGTTTCTCAGGAATTTTAGCCATAGAGAGCAAACGTTACACTACTAGTCAAACAGATGATTGTCTGCACTGTCTGTTGTCATTATAATAGTTTCAGTTATATGGTATTTGGGATAGCTAATAAAGAGAAGCGAATAGACTTTAAGCTTTGAGGAGAACAGCACAGTCAACCACAGAACCCAGAGTTCGGTGAGACCCACCAGACCAGGAGACAGTGATGTGAACCCAAGCAGCTTCTTATATTGCTCAAAGGTGAAGAACTGTGGAAGGAGAGAAAGACAGATGAGCTGTCAATGAGCGGAAGTAACTTCAGTGTGTAACCCTTGACGATCCTGCATTTTGGGCAAATGGACTAAAACAAACTCTTCTATCTGATCTGTAAAACTGGGATGAAATATCAAGATATTTTCTTCAGTGTGTCGTATCTGTTAGACAGCCCCACATATAAATGTCTTATGGTTTTTAAAAGCTGCAACCACCTAATACCAATATCAAAGCTGTAAAGAATCTTGGTAAGAAAAACCTTAAAATCTAAACTGATGAATGTTAAAAGTATATACCCCCTTGCCCATGACGCACATTACAAGAAGATAAAGTATAACTGTGATATTTTGCAGTTCATCCTCAAAAGATTAATATACTTAGTTTTCTCAATCAGCTCATTACCAAAATCGATATCAATATGCAAGTGATTTCTTTTGGTTCGATGTGCTTGATTTCCCAAGTGTCTCTTGTCCATGCTAACTATTTAATGGTAATGGAGACGCTAGTGGTGTTGCAGAGGGAGTCTGGAAATTGTTGTGTGTCAATATTGAGCTTCAGTTCTCCTGGGCAAACAGAAGTCACAGGAAAACAGAATCGACTGCCATTGTGCATTTGGTCCCTGTTTATTCCCCAGTGTGGTGGTTCTGCGGTTCTGAAACCTAGACCTAAACCACAAACAGTACAGGGAAACCCAAGTCCACTCGTGGCATGTGCCACAGTCAGCCACAGCCGAAAGCGGGAAAAAGGTTTCAAAGTAGAAATCACCTTAACTGCTCTCTTTGGGGTCTCAGCGAGGATTGGGGGCAAGATTCCCTTGTAGAAGCCATAAAGCCTGTTGGACATAAAGTAATATTAAAATATTACTGTATTGTATAACGTAACAGTTATCAATTTGTTATTAGCAATTCATGGGAAGGCAAATAAAAAACATTCTGACATGTTTAAATAAAACTTTGCTTAGTAAATTTTAACTTAACACAAAATGTCAGATGTGGATCACAACTTAAACCATTTTTTCCACTGAGAATTTAGCAAAGAAATGCAGGTTAATTCTACAGATCCTCTATTGAGATTTAAAGTTCTTTAAACACAGAGCTACCCGTTGGCTCTGCTGTAAAAGGACATGAATACTTCCTGATGAATTTCCTTCCAGAGGGAGAGAAAGGGGAGAGCAAATTTTGCCTTGCTCGTCAACTGATCAGTACCATTTTATTTGTTATGGCATTTCTGTGTAAGCAGCTGGGTTTAAGCTTGCGACAGAAAACTGTAACAAATGAACGAACAAGAAAAACTTGTGACAAACTGCAAACATGCTCCCTGTCTCCAGTGAAAAACACAAAGAAGAAACCTCAATTAAAAGGAACAAAAAAACAAAAGTGTAAGGCAAGTAAAGTGATTATTCATGCTTACATGTGTGGGATATACAGTCAGCAGCGTACAAAAATAACTATTGTGCAGATGACAAATGGCAGAAAGTGACATTGATGGGGTTATGAAACGATCTCGCGAACACAGAAAGTATTTGTTTAATTTGCAACATTCCTGAAAAGTCAAAATAAAAAGTTTGTTTTTAAAGTATAAACACTGAGGTGGGGGGAGTGTCATCAAAATCATAAGAATTATTACCTTATACCTGGTATAGTATACGAGTTTTGTGGTTATAATCTTGACATACATTTTCCTGCAATATTACAGATTTTGAAGTCAATATTCAAATTGTAATAATAAATTTACCTGAAATTTACCTAAACTGTCTTGGTAAAAATGAAGACTTGCATTCTGCGAAAGGTGTGTCATTATTAGAAAGATGACTTTATTGCCTGCGATGAGCACAGTGCTGAATTCTGCTGGGTTCCAGTTACCACAGAAATCCCCACCCACTGGTCTTTGTCTGCACGTCCCATAGATTCCATGGAACTGAAGTGTTGAGAAGTGAGATGTTCTTATCTTAAAGATTGTTTTAGGCCTGCCACACAAGAACTGGTAAAACAGGTCATAACATTTAAACAGGCACAACAAGCTACACTTTTCAACGGCCTTTAAACAGAAACGAGCCTTAAGAGTGAGGATACTTCGCCGTTTTGTTTGCAAAGGCACATCGCTCGGTTTCGCATATTCAGCGTCTTCTGCGTCGCGCCACCCTGCTGAACGGTCCACAGTGCTGATCGGCAAAAATCGCGAGCGTGTACAGCCCTGTTTTAGAAAACGATCAATCATACGATTAAAATCTTTGTTAGGACAAGTGCATTGAAGATGGATGGGAGAAATAAAACATGGGAAAAAAGCCTTAGCTGCATATGTGAACAACTCAGCTTCTAGTTCCTAAACAAAGTGCGGTATATGTGGTCCATAGAGATGACGTGGTGAAAGAGGCACCTAAAGATGGCCCACAAGTCTCCACAAGTATCTGGTTCTGCCAGCGCTACCGTGAACTTAATCCTAAACACAAGGAGGATGACGGTACTCTTGAAAGGGGGACTTTGTGAGTTGGCTGGCAGTACCTATTTATCAGAATTTAATCTGACAGCAGTCCCATGTCATAAACTGCACCCCCCCCATGCAAGGCAAACAAGCATGGAAATGCAATTCTAGCTAAGCACTGCTCACATCTGTCACTGCCGTTACCCCTGGGACAAACCGCTATAAAGGTTCAGTCCACCAACAGCAGCATAGTGGCTAAAGAATGGGCTTAACTCTGACGATGCCATATCAACTGTCAATTAGACGCTAATATGAAAAAAAGACAGTACTGCATGTAATGGTAAAAGAAATGTTTTCATTTAACAGCTCACTGTATCTATTATTTAAATGATCCGTGGTGGCTGACAGCTTGGATGCAGCAGAATTGACCAGAAATATACATTCAGTGCTTCTGTAAACCATATAAAGAGCCAGGAAAATGGAATCTGATGGTATCAGAGGGGCATTCAGCAACTTGATGCAAACACACTCCTTCAACAGATGGGTAATGCAGCAGGAACGGACTTTCAAAACACACGGGTCCTGCTGAGACCCGAGTAACAATAGTAGAGCACTGCCTAAACAGTGCCAGTGAACGTCAAACATGCTGAACTGGAGACGACCTTCCTGAATGCAGTCGTTTGATGAAACAGAATATTGCGTGAGAAAGAAAACAAAGAAAATGTTTTTTTTTTAGGATGAAACTGGAAGGAAAGGTATACTTGACACAAATGTATGAATGCAAATTCACACTAATATGACAATAAGTGAATGAGGTTAGGAAGATCTCAGCCTTAATAAGTTGGTCAATGGTTTGTGTGTGCTGTTGGACCATCGAGCAGCTTGGAAATTTACTACGACACTTTTTTAATTTTCAAGCGTCTAAACCCTTTGTGCTATTTGTACAGCTGGTCTGAGCTAACAGGTAGCATAGCGGTTGTCGGTGTAGGTCCCAGATGGGGCCTTGTCATGCCCTAAGGCAAGGTACTTGACCTGAATTTCTCCAGTAATACATACAGCTGTACAAACGTGTAATTATAAGCCACTTTGGATAAAAACGTTCAGCAGAGTGACTAATTAAAAAAGCACTGACAATTCTCCATGTAGAGATTTGAATTCCGAATCCCATATCTGTCTCCTCCTTCACTACATAATCTACAGACCAATGTACTGATTTAACTTCTCCAACATTTAGAATGCAATGCTAGAATGCCATTATTATCTTTGGTCTTATGATACGCTTGAGAGAAAGGCATCCTCACTGATTTGTCTCCATACACAGAAGCCTGGGGTGGGTTTCCCGAAACCTTCTTAATGCTACGTCATTTGCAAGTTCTTTGTTAAAAGACAGAACTTAGCGTTAAAAGACAGACGTAGCGTTAAGAAGACTTTGGGAAACTCACCCCTCAACATTAACACCTTACCACTGAATTCATGGATCACATAGCAAATATTCACATTGAAATACTCACATTCACATAGCTATTACTCATGAAACCACACTGTATAGCATGCTGAATACTTTTTTTTTGCATTATTCTGAGGATGGTTGAGCAGAATGAATTTTGTATTGATATTGAACACATGCATGTAGTTAGAGGATACAGTGTGGCATGATTTCTGTTATGAACCCCTAATGCTCTATTGTGGAAACACATCGCAGAAGTTATTGGAGATGCTCTTGTCTGATTGCAGCCAAGGGTAAATGTTATTGTTTTTGGAAAAATGATTTGGCGATACTTAGGCCAGGCAGATACATACATGCACTGCTTAACTGGACCCACATCAGTATGATCCTATGACCTAGAGTTCATTACAAAACCAAAAAGTGCTATCTAAGGCTTACAAAGTAAAAACTGCAGACTATGTCGTTAGGTGGAGGATTCAAATATGAACCTACAATGAAGAAATGAAGCTGGAAGCGGCAGGGTTACTGCTAAAGGACAGAAGCTCTTCATGCAAATTCACTCCACAGATTTCCTGGGCGTGGCTGCAAAAGGAGTCATCAGGTGCAAAAATACACCTTAAATTTGTTACAGACTCATTTGAGGTAACCTAGGGCAATTTGAATGTGCTTTATTTGAATCCAATCCTAATTTGATTTTAAATGTAAAGTACACAGGGATCCCCCCGCAACTTTTCTAAGCAAATCCCCATCTCTGATTGGAAGCTGCTGTAGACGCAGCTGGACGGAGGTCCGACATCTCCTCCTTAGATTGGCTAATTTGTCTCTGATTTTCCTAAAACAATATATTTTTTGGTCCCATTATCTTAGTTCAAATGCATATGATACCATGTTACAGACTAGCACAGGAAATCTGAAAACAACATATTAGGTATTAAATTACATTTTGGTAGATAAAATATATGTGACTTATGAAACTGAAATATAAGTTCAGGACAGATGTTGTACTCTATGGTCTTATCTTAAGTAGTATAAAAGCATAAATATATAAAACCATACTGTATAATTGCTAAATAAATGCTACACATTGACATGCTGTGGACAAACAAATGGAATGACCATATTACTTGAGTTCCCCCAAAGGAAGCTCAGAAATTATTTTCTTTATTACTTAGGCTTATAAAATCTGCAAGGCTATCTCTGCATTACATGTAACTACATAGCAAACTCAATAAATGGGGATTCTCGTTAAATGTTAAAAAATGAGGATGGGCACCAGTTCTGCTCAGTCTTTCCTAATTTCTTGAAATTAAACACAGAGAAGCTGGATCTGCTGTTACTGTCACAGACATAATCTCTCCATCCCCAGAAACACAGTGATGCATTGCTTAATGTCCTTCCTGCACAAGATCTGTCATCCCATATGGTTACAATAGAGTTAAAAAAAATATCCTGATTGGCTAATGGGACAAAGCAGCGGTAAGCCGCTGTAGCGGACTACATGGTGTAAACAAAGTGACATCACTGTAGTGCTACAGTGTTACATATCAAACCCATAATACTCATAATACTTGATGATAATAATAATAAGCATCTATGTTGCACATTTACATATTTATTTTACAGTACTTTTGTCATTATTTTCATGCATATTCTCTCTCTCTTATAGAAAGTGTCTTGGCTATTTAGGCAGTAAAGGTACAGTGAATGTGCAGTATACCATACAGATATGTATACAGCGTATATGATGTTCATATATTCGTATAGCATCCAAGTCACCCAACGTCCTATTGGACAGAACATAAGCTGGATATTAAGTCCAAGATATCCAAGACCCAGCACCTTCACCATCTACACAATTCTGCTTAAAGACCCAGCTTTATGGAATACACCTTTTTATGTACACTCTTTTAGGGTGGCTTCTGGCTTATTAACCATCAGTATATTTTTTGGGACACTGAGAGAATAGCTCGTCGTTTGCTTTGGTCTGATGAAGAAAAGTGAAATGGCTGAACGGCGATGAAATTGCATGTTTTTTGTATTTATGCAGAGAGGCTGTAAGAGAGGGCTGATGACAGTTCTTGAGGTACTCAATCCCCATTAGCCAACAAGACATGCATGTGCTGACTTTGGCTTCAAAGCTCTGTCAGCTATCTGATGCAACGCGCTTCTGTGTTTGAATTGAAATCCAGCCATCGGCGGCAGAGGCGCCGAGGAAAAAACCTCATTTGATAGGAACATTCAACGTGGCAGCAAAGGACAGAGTGACACACACTGCAGTCATTTTTTATGTCATCTTCAAACTGCGACGTCGCTGGCCACAGCTATAGAAGCATCTCCTCATCATTTCCAACTTTCTACCTCCGCTGTTATACATTTTAATTAGCATTATCAATGCTTAGTTGGACAGCTAAAGAAAAAAGAAAAATTCATCCACCTATCCTATAAATCACATTAGCATGAAATGTGACGGCAGCATCAGCCTGCCCGTGCAACTGGATTATATATGAGAATACTTTCATTTTTTTCCCCATTTGGTGAACTCCCACTCCAACACAGTATATCAAGTTTCCCACCAAGTAACTCAGAAGAAGCACATCAGCCCACTTTTGGCCCCTGCCAAGTAGGAAGTTTATTATGTATAATAATTTCACAATAGTCAGTCCTACCACTAACTGCAGAAATTCTGCTGAAGTGGTTCAGCCTGGAGGTAACTACTGGATTCTGGGGAATGATTATACCCATTGCAAAAAAATACTATCGTGATAACTGTTGAGTTAAAAAAAAAAAAAACACCTATTGTTTCCATTTGGAGGTGACAGAGCAGGATTATTTATTCACTATATTTACTGCTCACACCTGTTCAGAAAGATTTATATCATCACATGAGAAACTGGAAACGGGAAAGGAAAAAAAAATCCTTTTCAGGCACCAAACAATGACAATTGAATTATTTAATACTTGAGTTATAAGTAGTTTTAACACTGTTCAGGAGAAATATAACACATTTGTATTTTTCCCATTTGAAATGAGACACATGACTAAATCTGATATCGAGGAGTAGACAAATGTAGAGCTATGATGGTGAAGCTGAAATAGCAGAGGCGGGAGTCAAGCCTACAGAATTTGAGAATGATAAGAACAAGCGGAGAGCTCTCAATCTCTGCGGCAGTACCCCTATCCACTTTGCTGTGGAAACACCCCAATGGCTCAGCGCCCCCTGCAGAAGGGGCGGGGAATGAAGCGGTCGATAAAAAAAGAAGGAACAGCAGAAGATGTACTCTTTCACGGATGAGTCAGCGGCAGTCATCCCGGAAAGCTGACGCACGGCACGCTGACTGCTGCATGGATAAACAGAGGGTAATAGTATGAGGCCTGGATCCAGGCAAGTGGGAGGTTCTGTCCATCCTGCCAGGCTTAGCTTTTTTCTCTTTTTAATGCAGCCTAGAGTGTTACACTTCACCTAATCATGTACATATTGAAATAGCCCAGGGTAAAAGGTCTTTTAGTACAGCACGACCTGTCCAGGGAATTGCACCCTTAGTCACTACGCGATGGGCTTCATAATGTAATCAAAGAACAGTGCAACCGGCAGCAAAGATTTCTAGTATGAAAGCCCAGAAACACTTTTCCCCCACAAAATGTGTTGTAACATCTATAATAAGCAATAATTTTGTAACAACAGCTTCTAAGTGTGTTGATTTAGTAGTGAGTCAGGTACTTTATAGCTATAACAAACAGAAATATTTACCTGGCTTGAAAGAAAGCAGAATAATTTTTAAAACAAAGAAGGTCTCCCTGTGCCTCAGTTCCCATGAATGGGCTGGGAATTTACATTAAGAGATTGTTTTGATAAGCAGCAGGTTTATCTGCGATGACAGCAGAAAGCTGGGCAATGCCCAGACAAACACACACACAGGTTTGTAATTATATCTTTGTGGGGACTCTCCATTCATTCCTAAGGGGAAAACTCTAATCCCAGCATGGCGACCTTAACCCCTACGTAGCACTAACCTTAACCAAACAAAATACGAGACTTTTGGCATTTTAAGTTTTTGATTGCAGTCACATGTCTTTGTGGGGACCTGAAAAACCGTCCCCACATTGTCAAAATAACATTTGTCCCCCAAAAGGTAATATAAACCTAATCCACACACACACACACACACACACATAGGTAGTCTTTGATGTAACTTGAACCACACCAAGACTAACACAGGATATAGAACCAAAAACATGAATTTGAGGTAGTTCTCATCTCCCGTGTACTCCACAGAACAAAAAGCTATAGGTACTTGATTATTTTCCTTATTCTAATACCATAAATGTGTTGCATGCCATCTATTTATTAAGTGCATGAGTGAGCATACTGAGGCACGCGGATCATCAGACAAAGTGGAGAGTATAATATGATCTCAACAAAGATATAATTAATCTTGTCATTTTGTTGGGACAGTGGCACAATGGAGTCAGTGAAGAGGAAAAAAAGCAGTAAGAAGACAAAAAGGGGGTTGGGTTGTTTTTATGAAATCATTTTCAGATAAAGTACATTCAAACTTGACAATTCTAAGCTGTTTAACTAACTGTTGCCCTCAGCTGCCTATTTGATCATGTTTAACTACACTCAGAAAACTCCTGTTAACACATGAAACAAGTCTACCTTGATCTACTGAAACTCAGGCCAACAGGAGCAACAAACAGGTGTGTGTATTCTGTGTAGAAGTTCCCTAAGAGAAGGACTGTCAAGAACCTCAGCTGGGTGGCATTTCTTCACTGGAAAAGATCATATAATAATTATTTTTACTGAACTATCCTCACGCAGTCTGTAGTAATTCTCTAGGAAAAACACTCAACAATGTTCTTTTTACTGTAGTTAATACCAGAGAAGATTGATTTGAGATTTGCTCAGGGTGAGTGGCTGGGGCAGGCAAAGAGATGATAGCTATCAGTCCTTTGAAGATGAACTCTCAGAGGGTGCAGCCTATACTTAGTCAAACTTCTGCTGAGATATTCTCATTAAAGCTGTTGAGAGCAAGGAAAACACAGGAGAACATCAGGACAGGGGCAAGCGTGATATCACATGGGGAGCAGGGTAAACGGGATAGGAATTCCGCATTGCCACCATTGTCTTACAAGTGCCTGCCCCCCATCTTGCACCAAGGCTCAGTTCCTTGGTTCAGGAACCTGCCTATAATATTCCTTATTGTTCAGTAGGGGTGGGATTAAGAGAAGACCATAGCCCATCCATAGCACATCACTCTGCCAGATACTATCCATAATGATGTAATACCTTACGCCGCATTATATATAATCAGGGTTGTTACTGATTTTCCTTTGTAGCGGGAGCCCTCACTTTACTGGGCTGAGATGGAACAGCATGCTTTAGTAACAGCTCAATAAAATGGCACTTACGTCACTGTTAGATATAGGACCACAAGCAATTATTACTACTTAGGTGCGTATATATATATATATATATATATATAAAATATATAGAAAAGTGGCATATATTTAGTGGGAGCTTAAATTGGGAAAACTGACCTCCTGGCAACATGGAAGAAGGTGAACAAAAAGCAAAAGGCATGTGAAATGAGAGGAGGAAACATGCAAGGTTCTCAGCTGCCAGCCTTTATCTCGGTCACATATACATGCAGGTTAACCCCTTACATCCATGTCTGTATAGCGCTTGCATTTTTGTCTGGGTTTTTCCATCAGATCTAGAATTGACATTGTGGAACTGCAAGCATTTAATCCATTTCCTTTGACACTCAATTGATTTATAATTCTTGGGCCCGTGTGTCTCATGTCATTACCGTGCGCATGGACACACAAACCCGAATGCGGGACATGCACCTAGCAGGTGTGTGGGCGTTTCTCCAGAGAAAGGGCATAGGGGTGCAAACACCTGACCTGTACTTTTCATGACACAGAGGGAAAACACAAACAAGGAGGACTGAAGGATGCTGCCAAGGTCACCGGGGGGAGAATGACAGGGCCCCCCGATTTCAGCAAATGGCAGCACAGGCCCTCCCTCGACAGTTCACATACAATGCAAGACACATACCTGATATAAATATATATATATGCATACTACTCATATGCGCGTTTCATTCACCCATTCTAACTGATAAGCACTTCACAAAGTTTGGAATACCGTTCTCATGGAGAACACAAAGAAAATAGCTCACAGGAAGCTTTGACTTACTGTACACTAATTAAGAGTGATTATTGGTGTTTAAAACATTGTGAACAATGTCATAAATAAGGATAACATGGCAAAGTGATCATTTCTGACTACAAAAAGGACAAAGAAGTGAAAGGAGTCAGACCACAGACGCATTTAGTTTACAGCTGCAAAAAATGAGAAAAAAAAATTGTGTTTTGTCAGGAGGCACTGCTGTCCTGCACTTCTGTGACAGCGTGGTTCAGCACGGTTCCACACGGTTCCACGCAGTTCCGCACGGTTCCACGCGGTTCAGGACAGTTCCACACGGTTCCGCACAGTTCCATTAAGTGAATACATAATGCATGTGCTGCGGTGTGGTGGCGCACGCCCAGGGTTGGTTCCCGCCTGCGCCCATTGCTCCCGGGATAGGCTCCGGGCCCCCCGTGACCCCAGTGGGGATTAAGCGGTTATGATGATGGCTGGATGGATGGATAATGCATGTGTTTGCTTGGGCTTGCTCTGTGTAGTCAGGTTTCCTCCGAAAACTCCATGTTGTTCAGATGCACTGGTGACTCTATGCTATCAGTGGCATATAAAAGTATGTGAGCTCCCTAGAATTTCCCATAGATGCTCTTCCTTGTGCCCTCTTCTCGGCTAAAAGGACTCTGGATGAGACCAACCCTAACTGAACGAGCAGTAATGGATAACATTAAACTCCTCTGCTAGCCTGATTTCACTCTGTTCCCTGAATGATCCTAATGTTGCACTTTACGGTCATTAAATAGCTGTCTTATTAGGTTCTTGCTTTGTTTGGAAGATGTTTAGCTCTTGCTCCAAGACTGTTATTAATTGTTACACTGCGCATTCACTGGAAGCTCAGCCTAACTGCACTTATGCCAGGTCGACTCTACGACATTAGGTATGTTTGTAATGTGCCATTCGCCATAATCTGCCATTTGCCTTACTTGTGAATTCTGATAATAGCATCTACTAAACATTAAATGAAATGTATGCCCACTTACCTATTATACTTAACACTTCGCATAAGGCAGATTTTTCATTCCTATCCTATATGAAATACAAGCGATACCCATTCCTAAACAAGCTTCAGATTGCTCTTTGCTCTGGCATGAGCATGCGCTCTCCTTAGTGGGCTCGCCGTGCTCCGCATAGCCCCAGTTTGGCTCTCATTCTCCACCACTAGCGTGGGTTTTCAGACACCCCCTGGCGTCCCATAGAACACGTGTCGAAACCATAAGGAACCTGCCGAAATGAGGATGAGGAATGGCGGCGCATTTTGGGGAAGGGGAGGAGGAGAGCATACCCCTCGCTGCGAAATATGGTTCTGAAGCAGTCTCCTAGGCTCTTGTAGCTGTGGGGGTCACTGGCTCCTCTTTGAATCTGAAATCTGTGAGAAAATAAATAACAGTAAGAGACTGGCAGGGAGCGGGTTCTACTGAGCATGTGCAAACCTTATGTCTGTGCTCTTACTTAAGCAGAAATCAGACTGTAGAAAGCACACTGTAGAATGTGGTGCACTGCAAGCAGATCATGAGACCATATTTACATTTATTATACACCTTATTTCAACAACTCTATAAACAAACATCTCAGCTCATAGGCACTGCAAAATGTGGTAAAGTTAGCAGTGATTAAGCGTACAGTTTTATTTCTATATGATCTGCTTCAGCAGAACTATTCTTGTTCCCTGTGCATACCATAACCAAACTGATGATCTTTTAACTGACGCTCACTGCCATTTACCGATTACATTTTTTGCTTTAACAGTCATTACATCCAATACATTATATCCAGGATCTTGTGCCTACTCTATGCACATATTTCCTTCTTTCCTTTGCTCATGACAAAAATTACAGCATCCTTTCATCACAATATTAACCATCTTTCTTAGTCACAGTACATGCGGTTCACACCCAAAGACGGTTTTCTCTATAAAGGTTGTATAGCCTGGCTTAAACATCGACGTAATATTCAGTTTCTACGAAACACTGTTGTTTTTGCAGAGGGAGGTGCGTCTATTCCTGGAAATAAACAACACCTTCCCTTCTCTTTTGTGCAGCCTAATTTATACAAAAAAACTTTCCCATTTTATTAAAACATTTGCTCTAACCCCCTCCCTTGCCTGTCTTTAATGTCTCTTTAATGGAGACACCCAATAGGACTCTCCTCTGAGTGTTCGGTCCATATGATGTCAATTATGACTCTGTACTGGAGACTGGGATGTCTTGCGCAGACAGGAGTTCTGCTCAGCAGAACAACCACAAAGAACGCGCCTGTGAAGCTCCACCTCCTTCTTTTTACGGGAGGCTCCGCCATGCATCCCCCTGCAAGGAGGAGAACTCAAACATTTACTTAACCCACTGTAGCCAATTAGCTGCCCCTTTTAACAGCTGGGATTTGCAGCAAGCCAGTTTTGACGGCAGACATGCTAGTAACAGCCCTAGAGTTCTGTGTAAATTTTTATTGGGATACAATAGGGGGGGAGTCGGGTGCACCTCAGGTAGTGGTATGGGTGTTGTGATGTGCCACGCTGCCCAGCTACGTCCAGAGGGCACCAACACTGGCGCTGAGGAAGGACTAGTACATTCCTACAGTTATTTATAGGTATATCTCTAAAGCAGGATATGATAACTGTTAGTGGTCAGGTCACCAAACATTGTAGGATCTCAGACAGGAATTTAAAAGAAAAAGCTGTATGAAAAGTAAACAAAAAAAACCTGGAATTCAATGCTGAGAAAAAGCATCAACTTTGGACAAGAGTGGATGATGTATCATTGCAGCAGACAACATACAATCATTTCAATCAGTACTTAAGAGTGAGAGTGACTTTGGATTCGAAAGTGAGAGGATTCATCACATGTGACTTAAACCGATGGGCCAAGAGGTCAGAGTAGCTGTCCAGCCAAATACCTGTTAGGAGCATAAAGTGGTTGGGCCACATCCATTGAAGGTGAACTACATCTCACATCACTAGGATTTCACATCTTAGAGGGCTGTTCTCTGAAATGCAGTTTTGTAGATTCCCAAATAGCTTGTAACCAGTGCCACAAAATATTTAAAATGGTGTCATAAATGAACGGCCGATGCATATAAAAAAAAGAAAAAAGGGGGGGGGGGACCAGATGGGGGGAGATGAAGTTCCAGAAGATTTAAGACCGTTGGGGCTTGTAAACAAATTTAAATCTACCTTAATTGAAGGCACATGACTCTGGGGTCAAGGACTGAACCGGTTTGCTTGTCCCCTGCGCTCCCCGCCGTCGCTCTCACCCGACCTGTCCTTACACTCCAACTAGCCCTGAGAGAGCAGGCTGGCTAGGCCGCAGTGCCCTTTGCAGCCTCTGACTCTGTGCCTGACCTCAGGGTCAGCTCATTTCCTTGTGTCCCTTTCCTACCCTGCCGTAAACCCGGAGACCGACCTCAGAATTCAGGGGGAGATAATGGGAAGGACCCAAGGAACCAGAGACTATGGAGAGGTACTGGCCCATTAGTGGATCCCTATCTTGTTCACGGCGATAGCACAGTCCACACCAGAATCAAGAAGGCGAATGAGAAAATCACTAACGTGATCCCACATTAATCCAATTGAAAGTCAAATGTAACCGATTTGCACAATAAAAGCTCAAGAAAATGGAACTGTGGGTATCTAAAAGGGCTTCTCTGGAGACTGCATCCTCTCTCCAGGGCCTTCATCAAGGGGAGATAAACCACTAGCTGTCCAAAGCCCAATGAAACCCTCAGCTTAAGCTTTACAGCATCGACACTGGGACAGGATTACCAGATGTGGGGTGAGGCAGAGGGCATGCCAGGACTTCTGTTAGCGAGATGGGCGTTTGGGGCACATAACCTTGGAACGCTCCCAATAAAAGGCCTGATTCAAACCGTCCCCAGAGCACCCAAAATGAGCATGCCACAGCCACTATTACAGAGCCCAGTGAGTGTTTTAAAGTGCTCGGAGCACCAGGTCTTTGCACCCTTGCAGACCCCGAAAGTAATGGGGGTTTGACTTGGGCCAGTGAGAGGGGCCATGCCTTAGAGGACACACGATTGAAGGAAGCCAAATAATGACGATGTTTTAAAAAATGGACAAGAGCAGGGTTTCTGGGTTGATCAAAAGCTCACTTTGATGGTTCTATTTTAAAGGGCTGCCCATTTTAACAGGTTCTCATAATTTTCCTTGTTATATGATGTATATTCCCCAGCTACTGGATTGTTGCAGCACTTCCCCAGCACAAAATACATTCCTCCCAGTACCTAATTTGTTTAATCTACACACCCCATTCGTTCATTTGTTTTTATTAAGCGATAGACGCAACACATCGATTCAGCTGCGAATCATGTCTGAAATGTATCAAATCTACCAAAAAAACACTGGTGTCTTCCTTCCCCTCACTAAATAAACCACTCAGCAGCAGCTTAACACATAATACCAACTAATATAAGTGAGTATACAAGTTCAAAGATGCTGGAGATATCAGCCGCACCACAACTTCCCCAAGAATGAGACCGATTTTTATAGCAGTCTGCACTATAGAGCTGCCAGCAGCCTCTCACACAGTGGATAAGAAAATCCAGAGGGCAGCATTAAAACAAAATCATTTTTTTACTGCCTCACAGTT
The DNA here is from genome assembly GCA_026777985.1 of Mormyrops attenuatus. Taxonomy (NCBI): domain Eukaryota; kingdom Metazoa; phylum Chordata; class Actinopteri; order Osteoglossiformes; family Mormyridae; genus Mormyrops; species Mormyrops attenuatus. The sequence goes on from JAODKC010000028.1 coordinate 11,930,424, forward strand.
ACTTTTAATGAGCAGGATCATAAAGATGGCAGAAATCTGTTGCATTGGTACAGAGACAGAACGTGTAGGTAGGAGCCCTCTAACCTAACTGATCCAATATGGCAGACAGAGCAACTAATCACACTCAGAACAGGGCTACTAATCATTCTCAGAGCACTGAAGGCAATAAGGAAACGCTCCCCTGGGGCATCAGGCTCTATGGAGACTGCCATAAAGCACCTCAGAATGAACTTTACTGTCTGGTAGCAGTCTCATGGAAGAATAAAGCATACCTAAAGTACATTTATTCACCATTATGTAAGCCCTGCATAAAGCTGGAACCATCTCAATTTTACAAAAAAGAAACCACATTCATCGTATCTCTCAAAGAGTCTTAGCAGACATACAGTCTTATGGCCACCTGCTTTTTTGACAGTAGCAAACAAATCCATAATCCCAGTAGTCTCATGTGTGGTTAAAATGAGCACTTAGCATTGAGGAGACTGGGGAGGGAAGGGACCACGATGTTTGCAGGTAGATCTCAGCTGTATGTAATCATCAGCAGTAAGTAATGATGATAGCGATACGTAACCTGAACTGCATCTTGTTTTGTTTAATCAATCTTGTCCTTTCAATCACATTTTTAGTATTCTGAAAAAGACTGTTTTCACAAAATGTGGCGTGCCAATGAAAGTAGTCCAAGAAAACAATGATTTGCTTTTGATTCATCACCATACCTAAAATACCAAGTTTAAAACGTCATAGATTCATAAATTTCAAATAGCACTTTCTGTGCATCCAGTTATATTCAGTCATCATTGTGATAACCTGGTAGGAAGCTTAACAAGTTCAGACTTGCATTTTACTTTACCCCCCATTTGGAAATTCCTTTTATTTTTGCACATCGAAGACTGATCTCCCCCTTTCAGACAGACGGCATCTGTGCTCTGACGGAAGGGGTCAGGGGAGAAAGCCAATAAAGTGTCACGTTTAAAGCAAGGAGATAAAGAAGGAGAGGAGCAGATGAGCAAGGCGGAGTCCGGAGACAGGAAGGTGATAAAGTTTGACCAGTTATGGCACCGCAGGCCGCAGGACCTGGGACTGGGCAAGGCCGGCTTGGGTTTCATGGGCACCGCAGGCCGCCACTGCTCTCAGGTCCGCACCGGCACTGCACCGGTATGCGAGTGGGGGAATAGACCTGGTCATTGTTTCCGGCGGGGGGGGGGGGGGGGGGGGG
>JAODKC010000028.1:11931902-11946316 GCA_026777985.1 Mormyrops attenuatus
TATACCATAAAAAAATATCGAATCATTTACTCACTAAGCTGCCATGCTTCTCCTACATAGTGAAGCTTACGATTCTAATTTAAGGATCACAGAAAGAAAGAGACCAGAAGAACTGAACTTAAATGACTTAAATTAGACTCATTTCTATAAATACAAGTGCAAAATTTGTAAGTTATGAATTGAAAGGTCTCATATTTAGAATGAGTGCGGTAAAGGCAAGAACAAGAGACATCCATATTACATTCCATTAAGAAAACCATCCTTAGAGACTGCAAGAGAACTGTGACAGAATTAATGCAGTGAGGAGGAGAATGTTCTTTGCAGCAGGGCAGAGCAGAGGACAGCGTGGAGAGACTTTGATCTGAGGAAATGCTACGAGGTCAGGAAGACGTCTCTGCTGACAGCAGGCGATAGCCCCGTGGTACACGGACAGGCCGGAGTGGCCGGGAAACTGGAGACTCAGAGTTGCCACACTTGATTATCCCTTGTCTTCCCCAGTGTCTGTTTAGCAAGGAAAAACACCTTAAAATGGGCGAGAATGTCAAAACCGGGCGCAAGGCATTCAACAGACAGGAAAAACAAATGAGTTTTCATCAGGCTCTTTATGGCTTCGCTAAAACGGGCCATTGCAGCTCCCTAGGATGGTTTTAAACGCTTCCCCTGGGTTTGAAACATAACGCGGCCCGTTTTCGTGACACCTCCTACCATCTGACCCGTTTAATACCAGGCCATAATGGCCAATGGCAGGAGGGCACCAGGGAGGCAAACCTCTCAGATTTGGCCTTCCTGACTACGCGCTCAAACAATGTGTTTATCTGCTGTCATATGGCATAAGGGGAAGATTAATGTACACATTCATGACATGCCACTGTAAGGGGTCCGGTGATGGGTCTTTGGGGAACAATTAGATGAGAGAATCTGGGTCAAGAAGAGTTTACAGAAGCAGAGTCAATAAATTTAGGCCCAATACTTCTACCTTCACTGCTAACCATTATAGATACATTCAGAGAGACACACAAACGCACAAAAATGGGGGGGGAATCCTTACTGACTCATAGAACGGTAGACCACCCCGTCTTCAGAGTTCCACACAACGGAACACACACATGACAGAACTGAATAATTTGAACTACTGTTCTCAAGTCAGTTCCATCCTCGCAGACATGAGCTTTCAGGTTGAGCTGCATTTAACCAAAAAAAAGCAATGCAGGCAGAACGCCACTGCACAGGGATCACAAAGCCTGCGCAGCCGCAGTCCAGACTCAGTCCACAAGAAAAGATCACAGCTTTGTAAAACAAACCTCAACCACATGCATAATTATTATTGTTTTTTTCAGCTGCTCCCTTTTCTGGGAGCTGAAAACCATTTTAAATATTGGCGAGATGACTGTGGTGCATTTGTCCAAGCCCAGGAACAACCACCAGGACTGGCATGGAGGACAGAAGTTGGCAGAGGCATTAAGGTTGGAGCAACTACACCATACGCCACACAACACAGCTCTAAACAGTGCAAGAAGAGTCAGATTACAGGAACACTCTCGTCCAGACAACTGCTAGATCATCCAGCAATATAGCTTTCCCATTCCACTATTTACTGGCTGTTTAGTGCATTCTTCTGTTAGTGCTGTTGAGCTCAGCAAGCATGTGATGGCAGAAAAAAGTGTTGGGGGAAACTGGGCAGCCATCACGATGCAAACCACACTCACTAGACAGGAAGATGAAATCCAAGCTCACTAGGATCAAACGGAATTCACATTGCCAAGACCGCCATCAATCAGAACCTCTACGTTTTCACAATCACCAACCATGGCAAGAGCATTGCTTGCTGCAGTGTCAAGTAGGAATGGTTAAGTTACGGAAGTTGAAAGCACTTTGCTCATCATCGACTGGGAGTTTTTCTTCCAGAGAACAAATAATGTGTCACATTTGTGAAGCCATACCATTTGGCTCAAAACTTTGTGTATTCTCCATTTACATGAAGGGGTTCACTGACCATGTCCAGTGGCGTGGTGTGGCTATATTTGCATCAAAGGAAAAGTACTGGAAGGATAGAGTCTATCACAAAGTCTAACAATTTGTAAAAATGACTGAGAATGTTGCCTAAGAATACCAAGTATTTATAAAGGCAAGTGACAATAAAATAAATAAAGAATCCTCAAGTAAAAAATAAAAGTCAAAGATCCCATTCTGTTGCAAATAAATGCAAGATTAATCCTCGCCAGTGTAGTAATATAAACCAAGGCCCAGGAGACTCATACTGTAATAGAATGAAATGATCTCAGACACAATAAAAGAAGAACAGACACTGAAAATGTCCAAAGGCAGAAGCCCTGGAGGGATCAAAGATATGGGTGTTTGTATTAGTTGGGCTGCACTGGGGGACGGGAGAGAGAGTGACGTCCCATGAGGGACCTGGAAGACGTGCTCACAGCAGCGCGGTGAGGGTGCGAGGGGAGGGGGCAGGGCGGGGCCCCAATCTGCTCCCCCTAATGAGCATGGCACTGGGGCTGGCCTGATCAGAGTCAGGTGGGGAGAACCTGAGGAGGGAGCCCCCTGCCGAAAGCGTCGCCCGACACCCTTTGTTACCTCCAAGTGAGCTGAGACCGGCCCATGAACCATGTAACTAGGTAGTTTCCAGGTTAATGAAAAGCTGTAACTCTGGTCCCAGTGTCTCTTTGGAAGTCTGAGGTCGCCACAACCCCCCTGCCCCTTGTAGCGGTGATGAGGGCCACATTCTTTGCTCACTCCTCTAACAAGGACCACTGGAATAAGTTTGGGGGCTATACATATTGTGGGAGATATTATACACATATATCCATAAATACACCCTTACATATTACATATATATTATGTATAGACGTACATATAATGTATTATACATATAAACTCAGAAGCACAAAAAAATCATATGAATGTGATGAATGTGCCTAAAATTCTCATCAAAAAATTATTTGAATATGGTTGCTATTATAAGTGGTTTTAAAAGGTGGCACATGAGGTCGGGCTGGGAACTGCAGCAAAGGAAGAGAGCATACAGTATCTATAAATGTATAGAACAAGCAGGAAAAACACAGCGTGAGAACGCAGCCAGCGGCTGGCATTTCCGTAATTTACCACGACGGAGTGCCATGGTGACCTTTCAACTAAAACTCCATATTCCCCCCACCCCCCAAAATCGTCCGTCTTTTTTCACTTTTCGATTCCAGTTAAGGAGTAAAACTCTAATTGAAAAAACTAAATATCTTTATAAGTGTAGTTGGGAGCTCTTTGATTCTACGGCAGTTGAGTTGGCGGTGGGGGGGGGGTAATTTACTCGTGTTGGCTGCCAATTTAGGCAGTAGGCATTAAAGTACTAATAAGAGCCATTCCACTGTGCCTGTGTAGAGGTGGTGCTTTTATTTGGCTCCTTCAGTGTCCAACTCCAAGCCTTCTGCTAATAGATTTCAGTTCCCTTTCAGTTTTCCAATTAGGCCGAGACTGGGCAAGTACTGTATGTGTGTGTGTGTGTGTGTGTGTGTGTGCAGCATGAGTTAGAGCAATGCATGTTTGCAGTTACTAGAACACACACACACACACACATGCATGCACGCAGACACACACACATGCACGCACGCACGCACGCACACATACACATACACACACACACACACACACACACACACCCATGTTGGCGTACCTATCTAAATGGGGACCTTCCATTCATTTCTATGAGAAAAACCCTAGTCCCAGTCACAACACCCTTAACCCCTACCCAGCTACTTCTACGTTTTTGGTTGCATTCACAGAATTTTATTAATGTGAGGTTAGCAAAGGGGGACCTAAAATTTTGGTCCCCAAATAGGATCTATGCGTGAGTGTATGCGTATATATTTTTTTAAATGTCTGCTAAAAACGCATTTGTTTAGACAGGCATTGGACTAGGAAATTATGTTTTGTTTGTTTTTATGCGTACTTTTGTCTCTGTGTTTTATTTCTTTACTAATTTCAGTATTTATTTTATACATGCATTGGTTTTAAGTGTTATATGCATTGGTGCAAGTGCTATATAAATAAATGCATCGTTCATATGCTAAAGCCTTGTTTAAATGTTATATACAGCTGTGCTAATATTCAGTACTGAAGGTTCTGGGCTTGGTCTTCAAGCATGTTTATCTACACAATGTTAAAGACGGCTAAACAGCAGGTGTTTTCTTGCAGCATGCAAATATTAATGTATTTACAGTAGTCAGTAATGATTTATTACCAACTGTTCAGCAATTCTATTCAAAGCGCTCATGTGATATTAATTTTAATGAACTATTTCACTCTCTTTATAATAAAGTGTCCTTCAACCACTCTCAACCTATTCCTGGCAGCACAGGACATAACACAGGGGTACACCCTGACTGGGATGCATTGTAGGACACGAAAACACGCACGAGCACCCACTGACCCCCTGCATACGGCAAGGTGACAACGCATGCCCACCAAAGCACCATACCACCCAAAATATTGTTTGTGTTCCATGTAAACATTGAGAATAAACCTCTTCTCCATGAATTCTTGCCAAATACTATACAGACAAACATGCGAACACAAAAGAGACTGCGGGAGAGTGTGACGGAAGAGTCAAATTTGCAAAACTCACATAGTCCGCGGGACACATTTTCAAGAACATTTCTGTGGACTTGATGAGTCTTGGAAATGTAACAAAAACTCTTCACTGGATTACATCAGGACTGAGTCCAGATACCGTAACGTATGATAAGGAGGCCTGACTTTAGGTCATAGGCCGTCTGATCTCAAAAACGGCAAAAAATGGTCTGAGAAAGTTTTGCTCTTCAATTGACAGTGCCATTTTCAGAAATTTCAGATTCAAGAATTTCACAGTGAGAAGTTTAGCATTTCAATTATAGTAGAGAAAGAAATAAATACTGTCAACAAGTAAATATGTACACCTCTAAAATGATACTGTTACTTAGTTGCATTATTATTCACTGGTCGTAAGATTACGTTCTTATCTAAAAACAGATGAGACAGATGTTCACGCATTCCAGAAGCCCATAATCTTAAAAAGAAGCTGAACAGACTCAATCTATGCAATTACAACCACAGTTCTAGGCATGGATTCCCACTGAACTTCACCTCCGGACAGCGAACAGAAGGCCAAGTTGAAAAACATGGCTTACGATGTGAACGGCACTTTTCTCTTTCCAGCAGTATTTTCATATTTTAACCATGAATTCATATATGAAGCCATAATTATAACAAAACGGGGAGCATTAATACGCGAAACGTCAAAGTAACAATGACAGCTCTGTTTAGCGCCAAGTTTGTCATCGTGCCTATTGTCATCCATTTAGTGAAAGCAGAAGAAAAACACCGCCTGTGACACATAAACACAGCCGTGTTTTAAGGGGTTGTTTTATCGCTCTTTTAGGGGCATTACAAAGAAAATAGAGAGTGCACTTTTAACCCCGACCTCGTACGAAGAGAGACGGCACACAGATTTCACCTGTAATAAACTCCATACTTTCTGCCGTGGGTCACAAATCTTGTTGCACGACTTTGGGGTATCTGATACCCACGGATGTCCCCCCCCCCATTATCCTGAGGTTCACCTCCCCACCCCACTAGCACCCTCCTCCCCTATTTGGTGCCTACCCCTTCAAAGCACCACTGGCCCACTTTAAAAGGCACGCCTAGAAGTTTATTTACCAAGAAACTACTGCTGTAAATGACAGACAAGCAGCAGAATTTATTGACGAAGGGGGGAATTTATGGGGGGGGGTCGCTGTGGAGTCGAGCCAAAGGTCTTGGCATGGCTCGCCAGAGACCGTAAAGCTTTAGTAGTGGCCATGATCTGTTAACTGCAGATGAATGGGGTGGAGTGTAAAGGACTTAATCATTTTCCTCGCTGGGCCACTGCAATGCTCATGTAAAGAGGGAGCAGGAGGAAAGGCTGCGGCCAGGAATACGGGGGAAAAAAACAAACGTTCTCAGAAGCTTTGATTTCAGCTTCATATTCCTTTGTCAACCACAAGCTATGAAGAAAGGGTCGGAGTTAAATTAAATAACAAGGTCGGAAGAAATTGCATAATTTGCAAAACATAAAAAAAATGTACGACTTAAACGCAGAGGGGGGAAGAATGGGTAAATGGTGCATTTCATTTTCCACAAAATGGTTTTGTTTTTTTTTTGGCATTCGGGTGTACCATGCAGCGCACAGAACAAGGGGGGAAAAATATTAGTTGCAGGGTTTAATGAGACTCATACCAGAAACATCCATAACCACTGCGAAAAACATCTCATGTTATAGGTAGTTTCTGTGGGCTGAAACGTATTAAGTAGGGATGTAACGGTACACAAAAATCACGGTTCGGTATGCACCTCGGTTTTGAAGTCACAGTTTGGTACTTTTTCGGTACAGCGGACGTAAAAGAGACAAAACATAAATTGCTTCTTTTTTCTTTATTAAGCAGTGGTTTACTGAACAAAGTATGACTCTCTTAAATAAAAAGTCTCAGTCAATACTGCAGCAACCCACTAATAAAAAACTAAAACATAAACATGTAGTAAATTAAAATAAAATAACTATCCATTAAGGTGCACATTTAGAAAATTAACTGTACCTGATCTGTACTGTATTCACATTAGCAGCTTTCAGCTTCATATTAGAACTGTGCAACACAAATATTGTCTCAAAAAATACAAAGCATAGCAAAATAAATATCCATTATGGTGCAGCATTTAAAAAATACCTTCGCTGTACTTGTATTCACATTAACAGCTTCCAGCTTCACGTTAGGATGTATGCACGCATGCTTAGCGGCGCGGCTTCATCCGCTCTTTTCCAAATGTTGTTCGGGAGAAACATACAAACACACAAATTTTCCGCATTTGCTGCATTCTTTCAGTACATATGCGCACCGAACCGAAAGAAAATTTTTGCTATGAATATGTGTACCATTACATTCGTAATATTCAGACACAACGCCGCCCCTTTTTCTGGGAATTTTTTTTAATCGATTCTGAAAACCAAAGTGTCTAGTCCCTGCAACATTCTGCAGGTCTGGCATCGCCCTAAAACCACACTTGACAGGTTCGAACTCCCAAGTATAGCCTTGGAAATATCGGCCTGTAGGACTATGAAAAAAATTGGAGAGAATTTCTGCTTAAATGGCTTTTCCTTTCAGGTTTCCTCTAAGTTCTGTGCACACAGAATTGAGAAATCTTTTTCTTGCATAAAATGTACTGACTAATCTGCAGGATAATCATCCTACAAGCTTCATAGTTGGACACACACATTACATGCAATGTGATTAATTAAGTGAAAAAGAGTTAACCAGACAAAGTGAAAGAAGACAAGTCTGGGGTAGAAGTGCCAAGGCCAACCACAAGAGCAAGAAATTGGGCAAACCAGGAAATAGTGTAGGATGCATGGGGTAGAGCTGCTGTCCACAGTGAAAAATGGAATTTAACAGTACACAGTATATTCAGTCATCATTTGGCCACTGTAATCCAGGTCTACAACTTTACCATGCAGCACTGAAATTGGTAATAACATATTCATCCATTTATAATAATTTAATTAAATACATAAGGTCCATTAATTTAGCGACTTAGTAATTTATATAGTCAAAGACAGAAATCATTATCCGTATGTAATGTGGTCACAAAACACTCAGTTTAAACACAAGTACTTTACTGCAATTATTAATACACACATTATATTTAAAAAACTATCTGCTTTCCTTTCTGTACAAACTGTTTTCTACAGCAGGTCCTCTTGTGAGTTGGGACTGTATAGAGACATTGAGGAGGCAGGTGAGAGAAAGACCCCCCTGATTATCTAGCCGCTGTCTGTTTGAGAGGATTTGTTTCAGACTATGGGAGGAGTAAGGGCATTTAGGGAAGTGGAAGCCATTCCATCAGAGTGGAACAGTGCAACCATTAAGATCTTACCTAGTCTTTATCACATCCAGCGGGTGCATGAGGCAAATCTCCACCAGACCTGCGAAAGAAAACACCACAAGAGCAAAGTGAGGAAAGACTTCCTCATGACACTGTCATTCATCCACTTACAATCCACCATTGCACAAAAAAATTGTGATATTTTGCACAGTCCAGAAAAAAAGTCCCACAACAATGAAAAAAATACAAAAGACTCCAAGGACCTGATCTGATATACATGGCCAAAAATCTGGACCAGGTTACATTCTGAATCATGAGCCTTAAAATCCATTTGGACATCTCTTTAAAGCTGGCCAACCTGTACACGTAGCATAGCTTACCTCACCAAATGAGGTGCCGTTTCCACCTTTATGCATGTGTAAGCAAAGCTTGGAAGTTCAAAAGTAAGAAAAATTAGGAAAACCAGAGGCCTCTTAAGAGATATATCCAAATATCACCACAGTACATAACCACGGTCAGATTACCCTACAGCTTGTTTTGACAGAACTTTGTGTCTCTCTGGCAGGCCTAAATCCACAAATATTTCTTAACATATAAAATCAAGATTTACAATATACATGAACACCACAGATGTCTGCCCACCATATGTATGTGTGTGTGTGTGTGTGTGTGTGTGTGTGTGTGTGTGTCCAGCCTCACAGGCATTTATTCGAGCCTGGGGTTAATTCTGCCAAGCTGTACAGTTTACTGTAGCACAGAAAATAGCCATATGCCCTGTGATATGCTGGTATGGGCTCCAGACCCCCCGTTAGCCTGACCGGCAGAAAGTGGACAGGTGAATGGATGGATGGAACTCCTCTAACTGTACAGAAAAGCAGTAACCTCCCAAAAAAGAAGAGTTTGGTTTTTAAAAATGCTAGTCATTAGATCAGAAACAGAATCCGAGGCTTGAATAGATTAGCTTATAGTTTGGGTGATTGTGATGAGTAGTCCTGCACATTCAAATGCTTAAGTTCTGAAAGTAACTCCATTTCTAGTCTTCTATTAACACTTCCTCATGATGGCCAGCCCTCTGAAGGTTACACTGACGGACTCGAGTTTTTCAACTTAAAGGAGAATTCCAAGCAAAAAGATATCGTTTATTCCATGCTCTGAGCATTTCACTACAAAATTATTCATTACACACACTTCTTGTGAAGAGGTTTTATAGGGCATTTGGGTTGCGACATTTCTGATTTGTATTGGAAGACTATGAGCTCAAATGTTTTATTGATTTCATTATGAATGCTCACAGATTATGCTTCTGGTTCCAGCTTGTTAAATTAAGACAAAAAAATCCTTTGTGTAACTGTGCTGCGTAAAGAGATGACCTCTGCCTTCCCATGAGCCCAATTAAGTGCAGGTTAGATGATAACAAAATGACAATAACATTTTTCCTATACAAAATGCATAGGAAAAATATGGACGTCATCTCATTGTAAGGAAAACAACCGTAAGAGTGACTGTTTTATCAATTACGAAACCAAAATAAGCCCAATTTGGCAAAGGATTTCTCTTTTGACATTCTCACTGCAATTAACTTTAATAACTTTCAAAAGATTCCTCTTGTATACTCAGCTGTTCTTCCAATTTCTTTTTAAGTTTCTCCATTTTCAATACATATTTGACTTTGACCAAACCATTGGCTCACTGATGCATATCCTGGATATTTAATTTGATGAAGAATAATAAAGAAAAAAAAAAAACTGCAATCAATCGTCATAGGAGAGTAAAGCTGAGATTGGTGCAGTGCCCGCTACTCCAAACTGGAGTACAAAAGAAATGACCTCTCTGATGAACTTTAAGATGGACCTACAGCCAGGTTTCACATTCACGTGCAGAGCTAGCACTACAAGGTGTACTACAATGACATCACATCAGCATAAAATACACGAGTTAAGTCTAACGCACAACCTGCACTTCTGCAGAAGAAAACAGTGATGATTCATTGTTTCCTAGTAAATGGATTATGGACAGAGACTTCAGCTGCAGTGCTCATGTCACTACGGTTACCCAGTAAGAGAGATTAATAAGTTATTGAACATTTAACCCCAAGTTTGTACTGGTGCAGAGATGACGGAAATAGAAAATAGGTCCTGGTATCTGATAACATCACTCAGGTGCTGGTACCAGTAGCAAGTACCAGTAATGTAAGGAAACCAATCTCGATTCTTACGTTCTGCCTGTATTGCCAAATACCAAGTGCGTATACAGAGGGAGGGGAGATATACTAGCAGATCCCCACAGCAGGTGAAGGCTGATAAATTCACGCAGACTGGGAGATTTGGCCCATTCCCAAGAGAAACACGTGTCCCCGTCTTGTGAACCAAACACAGGCATCATTTGTTAAAAAATGACATCTTGGAGCCCATCTATTTTCCGTTTCTCGTGGTCGGAGTTGAGCCACAATAACATTTGTAGAGCAGAGATTAATTAATCATAGCTGCCATGTACTTTAGTTCTTTGGAATGAATCACAACATGCTTCGTATCTCTATCCTTTGCTGTACAGCAGCAACAAGAACAGCAAAGCGTTACGCTGGACAAATCATCTGCACTGCTTTGCCTGGAAGAGGCGTGCACTTGGAAAGGATCCGAAGGGGCCCTTTTTATAAGAGGAGAACGGCAACTCAGCCACTGAAAGGAAACCGATAGTTAAAAGAAGCATCCCATCATGCACCAGAAGCGGTCACCTATCCTTTATTGCCAAAATAAACTCGGCGTAGGCCACGCCATACCCCCCTTTGCTCCGACATCTGGGGTAGCTTCACCCAAACTTGAAGGATCTGCATCAGCACTCCATTGCAATCCTCTAGACAGTCAGCAGGTGGAGCAGTGTTTAAAGAATGGGACTGAAGAGTGACAGATCTCTACAGAGGTACTGTAACTACGTTTGAGGGAGATATTAGTCTAACTGCTTCAGTTACTGCTCTATAAGTAGGCAAAATTTCATTTGCTGTACATAAAAGACTTCGTTAAAACAAAACAGGCATAATTTTTGACTCTATACAAGCCTTTGCTTATAAGCTTGCTTATAAAGGAAAAGGAAAAACCTGAGTAATATGCAAGTATTAAAATGCGGGAATTAAACTACCCATGTAAAAAGCATTGCTAAGCAAAGCCTAATGTGCATGAATCAAGGGTAACAAGTCACTACCACAATCACACAGTAAAGATCTGCAAACATGCCGCACAAACAGGACCTGGTGATTCATTCAGGTGCGGTCAGTATTTAACAGTCTGGTCATAGATGAGTGGGTTTCGAAAATAAAGTGCATACTTGAAATCCTATATTGAAGATGATCTGTTCTTGCGAATATGACGAGGACAAGCCATACAACCAACGCCTAAACAAATGTCTTATCCAAAAATGATGACTTTAGCCTACCTGCCAAATTCTCTACTCCCCCCGATCTCAGAAACTGGCTCATATGACACTTCTATGAATTTGCATGGTTCGTGCACCTGAAAAAATAAGGATGACCACATTCCTGAACCATCTGAAACTACCGTTCAGGCTAAAACTAATTAGTCGGAGTGGTTTCGTGTCTGGATGCAAAATGTGACTCCAGATTCGATGACTTGCAGAACCAAGGCTGAAAAGGATCACCTCACTTGGCACTCACAGAAACAGTAGGACATTCACTGTTACACTATAACACTTATGCATAAATGAGTAACCTGTGTATGCATGTCTTTCACCCCTAACCCCGCACCCCTCCATTGTTGACAGTGTTGCAATATTAAGAGTATGTGAAGTGTTCACGACAAGGACTGATGAGCTGCACACATCTTCCAGGATTCTACACTCTTTCTAGGGCATCATCCCCTCCCCTACCTGGCCCCAAGTTCTAGTAAACCTGGTCTTCCCTGGGACTTCTTAGAATCTTTGCCCATGATGACACTGCAGCTGTTTCCAGATCAAAGGTGTGCCACGGAGGAAAGGATCAGATGTCCTTCATTTGGCTCTAACAAATGATATCTTCTACGAGCTTGTGCTAAGTTCAGGCACACTGGAGGGGAGAAGTGATCAGCAATGTTTGGGACAGGGGGGTGGCAAACAGATTTTTCACCAAATTACATTTTTCAAATAAGTCATCTGGTCAGGTCAAGTGGAGCTGCATTCTTGTTAGAACTTGCAAAATAACAGACCAGTGTGTTTAAAAAATTTAAATACGTTTTTTTAGACACTAAACCATTGTGGTATTTTATAGTGATAATTGTTCATAAACCTCAAACATGCAATGGAGAATTTGGAACTTGTCTTTTCTGAATGCGTCATTATTAAGCAGATGAGAGAGAGGAACCACCCTCCATATGCGTATTAACGAGTATTACGAAGGTCAGCTTTGCAAATCAGCCTTTGGAAACACCAGGAAGGGAATGACAAGGCCGTCAAAGATTTCTATGGAGGAACCTCGGAGGTACAAACCCCTCAAACAGAAGTGCAAAAAGGATATGAAAACACAAATGGTGTGGTTCAAATGAGAAGCTGATTGTGTGCCTGTTTTTGTTCGGGCAGCTGGGGTAACAGCAGACACCAGGAGGCTGATAAGGGGGAAGTGAACGCAGAGGAACCAGATGAAATGTGTCAATGATCTCCCTTAGTCAGCTAAACAGCAGTGTTGCCTGCCAGTCAATTTCTGTGTACTCAACTTTCACAACACAAAATGTACAGACAACTACTGCCTACAAACTTTGTAAATCACTCCACAACCCCACAGAGAAGTGGACCGCAAACTCTGGCTCTCAAGTAGAGGATTCTAGAAAACATTACCCCATATTTGTGACATAAATGGCATCATAGACATTGAACGCGTATTGGCTTGAACTTAGTTATTAGCAGTATATGACCTTGAGCAAAGTACTCAACTTCAGCTGCTTCAGGAAACATCCCATTTTATAACATTCAGCCTAAAATGCCCATTATTCTGAATAACGACACTGCAAAGAGTCACTGCAGAGAGTAAGGGGCAGTTTTACTGAGCCAGGTGTTTTCTATTTCCTGAATTTTATTACAGCCTTTAGAATATATTTTTTTTTCTGTTGAATTCATCGCTCGAAATGGGACCTATCGGGCGATACAGGAATTAAGACAATGCAGTCAGGAGAGAGCAACCGTGAATGGGAGAATTTGATGATATAGCAGTTGAATTGTCCTACGTCCCACACAGGCAAAGAGAAGTAAGTGATTCATGTACACTGGTTCATAGGGTGACCACACGTCCGCATTTCATCTGGACCGTCCGCTTTTCCAGCCCACTGTCCAGACTGCTGATGGATTCATGTACACTGGTTCATAGGGTGACCACACGTCCGCATTTCATCTGGACCGTCCGCTTTTCCAGCCCACTGTCCAGACTGCTGATGGATTCATGTACACTGGTTCATAGGGTGACCACACGTCCGCATTTCATCTGGACCGTCCGCTTTTCCAGCCCCCTGTCCAGACTGCTGATGGGTGCCCTCTTTGTACCCCATTTTACCCCCTTCCCTCCCCCCTACCTGCGTCCCTGTCAACAACTAGCACTCCTCTCTTCAATCCCCAATCGCACAAAAAATGTGAGACACCCCCAAACACATACTACAGAATCCGGGAACAGCCCTGCTTGCAAATACATTTTTTATGCCGTTCTCTTGAGATAACGGGACAATTATCTTGATAGCTATAACGTTCTCGGCTTCCGTAGTATGTGTATAATATATACCACCTTTAGTCCTCCTGTCTGGACACAGGTGTCCTCCTTTTTAGAGTCATGCTGATGGTCACCCTACTGGTTGCACAGGCTCGTATTGGAGAGAACAGCTGATCACTAAGCAGCAGACTGCGTAGCTGCAACAGGAGTACATTTGCTGATAATGTAAATGAGCTGATGTGTAAGGATGTTACCGCAGGATGTCCTGAAAGAGAGCTAGAGCCAGATGCTAGCCCACACTTGTGTTCACTTGATCAGGTGACTTGACGAGGATGATCTCCCAAACTTCTGCATCATAACAGAGAGCCACTTGTCAGCACACACTACCGTTTAATAGCAGGTTGATTGCAGATGGCCTCGTGCCACCTGGGACTTTCCCTCTCTGCTGCAAAGCCAATAAGGTGTGTTGATTGCAAGTCAATTTTATGTTATGCAAGTTTATGTTGTGTAATCAAAAATCCATTTTCCTTAGAAATGACATCTGTAACTGCATTTTTCAATATCCGTACAGTCAAGGATGTAGGAAAGAGTTTGATATTGGTGGGAACACAACTTAATAATTTAAATGCTAAAGTCTGTTTTTTTCGGGGGTGGAGGGGGCTTTGAAGCCAAATTAAATACTGGGGTGTAAACACCTCCCTGGTTCTTATGCTCCTGCATCCAGTGTTCAGCAGAACATTTTGAGCACCTCGCCTTGTTAAAGTTGTTAAAGAGTTGTTAAAATCTTATCTAGCTCAGATTTAAAAGAACCCAGGGTTTTAGCTTGCGCTACACTAGCAGGAAGACT
>JAODKC010000028.1:11958048-11968378 GCA_026777985.1 Mormyrops attenuatus
TGGACAGAATACTATATGTGATGTTTGTGAAGAGGGCAGTTTATAAATGCCACCATAACTTCTCAGCCATGAACACCCTATATTATTCAGATCTCTAGTGACTTGCCGTCTATCGCCCCCCGCGGGGGTTGGTTTTTTTGTGGGTGTGGGGCGGGAGGGTGTGTGTGCGGTGGGGGTGGTTGTCAAAATGCTTCCCTTCCCCACCCTGCTATTTGTCAGGAGGGAGTTTCGGCCAGGAAGTCATTACCGAAGTGTAAATGCGCTCAGTTTTCAGGGCATTTGGACACGCTTGGCTCCAGCTTATGAAGGGGAAACTGAGAAGTGCTCCACATCCCCTTTCAAAGTCCTTTCCAAACAGTTACATAACCCTTCAGCCAATGCATGGTGGTTAACACTGATGAGTATGTGTTATTATGTTACATCCCCTCCAGCCCAATGCAATAACTATGTAATCAGCAGTATGCTTCTTTGTGACTTATTATCATTAGTCAATTCAGTATAATTAAATCGTTCACGTCAGAAATGCACCAGCCTGGCTTCTTCGCAACACACTGGTAAGGCTGGTATTTGGCCGATGAGGCAATGTATTTGGACCCTGGACTGGGATTGGAGAGAAACTAAACTAGCTTGTTTATGTTGGAAAATGGGCCCTTTGCAGAAATAACCTTTGTCATCTTTATCCAAATGATGCTGCGGACTTGGTGTGGCTGGTCTCTGACAACTGCCATAGAACATTAGCACAAAACTAATTGGTTCATTGAACATACACACAGAGGCTTCAAAAGTGCACTCTCAGTAACACCTTCATTACAGGACGGCATTAATAATTATATAAATATAAACGCTGGACATACTGCAGCTGAGTGATACCCCATTGTCATCATTTTCCTCATGCAATATTTCATAAAATGCACAAAATCATTCAGTGTCAGTCACTGTCAAAATCTGACTGTACATGCATTCCTGCTATTATGTGTGATTATCAGCTGTCCTTCAGGGCAGGTAATACGTCTGCACAAAATGGGCTGCTGTCAAATTATGGGCTGTGCCAAAGTGAACAATGTCTTACATGAGGCTTACACTCCAGTTACTCAGTCGCATGTAGTCACTGGCGCCTCAAAACCGTGTATCTATTGCACAATAAAACAAGGAAATAAGCCGGAGCGTGTTCAAACAAATGTTTTCAGGCCTGCGTGTGCTCGCAAGTTTACCTTGATGGGTCCATGAGAAAGAGTCAGCAGGGCCCTGGCACTGGCTCACCGAGATGAAGAATAGCTCAGAGAATCTGGAATGTCTCAAAACGTTATGCGACCAGCATCAGGTTTCCCGGCTTAAAACAAACAAGCTAACAAAAAGCAGCACAACATTTGAGACTAGCTGAGGGTGGTGTTGGTAGCAGGGAAACTGAGAAAGCTGTTCAGGTGCTTATTCGCTAAGCAGAAATATCCACAAACTCACCTCTCATTTACTCTCAGCCTCTCAGACATACACGCACATAAAAGGGACATCTAGATGATTCCCTGGGAGATTCGAGGCAGGTTGAGGGATATTGCCGTTTGGTTGCTATCTCTGCTGTGGCATATGTTACGTATGAACTCTTGACATGACCGGACGCAAGGATGGACTTTATAGGCAATATACGTCTCTCAAGCTAATGACCTCTGATGCCCAGAGGGCAACAGCCACAAGGTGACTTAAGGTCCAAGACTGCTGCTCTGTCTCCATCCGAATCAGGATCCTTATATTTCATAAGCAGCTAAATAAACGAAATGTATCCCACCAAAGGCTCATTATTAAATCTCTTTATGTGTTAACATACTTGTCAGGATTTAGGTGACAGGCAGACGAACATGTTTTTGAGACAAATGAGATACAAACAGCTCTGGACTCAGGAAGGAGGCGACGCCCCAGATTCTCTGTTTTTTAATTGATGGAATGATGCAGCGAGCAGAGTTTTCAGTGGCACAACAGTCGCTCTGGGATGGGGCACATGGGACAGACGTGTTTTCCTGTCATTTAACTTACAGCTCACCTTATCCACCATGTGCGTGGTCTGACCATACCCGACCATGAAAAAAACATTCAGGTGGAATGGGAATCGTTTGTTATGACCTCTTTGGGGTGACTACAGTCACCTGGCAAGCTACTGCTTGCTCACACAGCGAATATGAGGAAGAAAAAACAGACCAATCCACTTAACAAAGTCACCTCTAAACAAAACATTGATTAATCACACTGAGCAAATTACAGGCGCCTTTAAACTTGGCTAGACACCCATATCCCTGTCCCGTTCGTTCTTAGACACAATTTAGATTATATACAGGAGAATATAGGCGTGTGAATATATAAAACTGATATTAAATAAAAGTTAGATAAACACAGATGCAAAAACGACAACAACAACAACAAACGTAACTGAAATGTCCATCATTACTCTGACTGGTATAATTTCGACTGTCACATTTAAATGGAGAATTATAATCCACACCCTTACCGCTCACAGACTGGCAGGTGAAAGACAATACAGCCAGGTTTTGGCAGCTCATGTCACTGTCTGCATGCGTCTGGGTGTGTGTGTGACGGAGGGTGAAAGAAGGAGCAATACTGTGCAGGAATGGAGCAATAGAGAGGAAACCCGAGAACGGGGAATCCGGGGAGGACACGGTGGCTCCAAGACAGGCCCCCTGTCACTCAAACGGGAGCAGCCAAACTTCTGGAAGAGTGAACAGCACTGCAACTGCACCCCAGCGCGAGGACCGTTTGTACCCCGTGGAAGGCGCTGAGGTCTCCCACAAGGGACACTCAGCTCTCCTCTGACATGCCGCACCGAGCCGCTGCTCCACAAAGATGCGACCCCAATCCTGGCAGCTACTCCAGCCTCAGCATTAAGTAAAATATGTAACCTGAGTATGACTGATATTGTGCAACGTTGGGCATTCATCATAAAAGATGGCAGATTATTTTTTAAAGCGTTTTGCGCCCAAGATGGACCTTGGGGGAAATTCTCGTCTCGCCTAACCCATCTTGCTCTATGTGAGACACAGACACACATGTAGGTGAGAGCAGGCTTGGCAGCGAAGGGCAGCCGCCTGCAGCAGCGCCCATGGAGCTGGAGGTTAAGGGCCTTGCTCAAGGGCCCACAGATGTAACAATTCCGCCAACCCACAACTTTCCGATCACAGGTACACAGGCTTAGCCCACTGAGCCACACGGTGCATATTTGGTCATTTGAATTATCTCAGTACACCTGTCCAAAAAAAGTTGCCATTTCAATTTAAATAAGAAAATACTTAACAGCCAATGACTGGATCATTATTACAGCTCAGGAATGTAATGCCGCAATAAAGTCTGCTGAGTACCTGAATCTACTGAATGGCCAGGTTATCCCACCAATAGATTTTTTCTTCCCTGGCAGCACAGATATATTCAAGGACGGCGATGCCAAAATTCATCAGGCTGGAATTGTCAAAGAGTGTTTCAGGGACCATGAGGAATCATTTTCACACATGAATTGGCCGCCACAGAGTGCTGACCTTAACCCCACTGGAAGTCTTTGCCACGTGCTGAAGGGGACTGGTTCACAGAGTGGTTCGACTCACCTGTCGTCAGTACAAGATCTCAGTAAAAAAATGTAAACAAATAAGGAAGGAAATAAAAGCAGAAATGTTATATAAGCTTGTGGAAACAGTGCCGTGATGAATGCACACAGCAGATCAAAGCAAAAGGCGGTCCAACAAAACATGAAAGTGATTTTTTCTTTTTATTTGTAATTTTATGGTACTTATATAAGAATCTCTTCAGAATCGATATTGGTATAAACTGGTTATAAGAAACTTAAAGCTATGTAGGTATTTTTTCTGAAGCATGACTCTGCAACAGTAATCTTCCATAACATATAATTATTTTTTATTTCAGAGCACACCTTGCTTGGAATAGCGTAAGAAAGACCTCAACGGAGAAACGTAAATAGAAAACCGCAGATATCCTTGAATTTGCCATTTATAACTACCAGTTTGTGACTTTATGAAGCTTATGACTCATTGTACGTCTAATCACAGACCTAAAACACAACCTTTAAAATATTTTTTTCAGTCATGCAGTTGCAATTAAAGGTGGTTTGAGGATGATTACATTAATAACACTTTGACAACATTACTACACTTTGCCCGCATCACTAGCTAGTTGCTGTCATTAACACATTCAGTCTTGTTCAATTCAAGCACATAAAACTGAATCGCATATTGTTCATATCACATCTGTTCCACAACGTACGTTACGTAACCGTGATGTAAATACTGCTGACGGAATTGTTCTAATAGTAATTGCTACTGATGAACTCTGTTAATTACCCTGAAAGGTAAACAGCTACATAATTTTTAGCATGGCTGCTGTTTTAGCTAATGAATGACCATTGGTGGGCACCTTTAAAACACCTGAATATTCTAAGCAATCCTATGACTCTTGGAATAGAGTGAAACCTCTACCTTAATCTTTCCTAATGATCGTGGTTCTTCCAAAGGACGAGCTCTGTGCTGAGACCGGGTGGAGCCAAACCAGTAACTTCCCCAGCTGCTTAGCCTGACTTGCCAAACCCTCTGAAAATGGCATGTTTCAAACTGAACTGCTCCCCTCGTACAACGACCGGCAAGGTGTGACTCCGGTAATTACAGAACACGTACATATGGTGAAAAATAACATGAGAGATAGTACTTAAAATGGTTATTAAAAAGCGTAAAACTTTAGTTAAAGCAGTCATCATAATGCATCATAGACAACTTCTTAATAGGGGCGTAACGGTTTGGTACATAACTCGGTTTTGAAGTCACGGTTTGCTACGTTTTCGGTACAGCGGGGGTAAAATAGACAAAATATAAATTGCTTCTTTTTTCTTTATTAAACAGTGGTTTGCTAAACAAAGTATGGCTGTCTCTCTTAAATAAAAAGTCTCAGTCAATACTGCAGCAACCCACTAATAAAAAACTAAAACATAAACATGTAGTAAATTAAAATAAAATAAATATCAATTAAGGAGCACTTTTAGAAAATTAACTGTATCTGATCTGTACTGTATTCACATTAGCAGCTTTCAGTTTCATATTAGAACTGTGTAACGCATATTGCCTCAATAATAACAAAATAAATATCCATTATGGTGCAGCATTTATAAAAATACCTGCACATTAACAGTTTCCAGCTTCACGGATGTACGCGCGCATGCGTAATGGCGCGACTTCATACGCCCCTTCCCGAATGTTGCTTGGGGGAAACACACAAACACAGAAAGGCTCTGAATTCGCTGCATTCAATCGCCGAACCGAAAGACCCGTAACGAAAATTTTCGGTTCTAATACGTGTACCGTTACACTCCTACTTCATAATACATTATAATGCATTCAGCATTATAATGGTCAGTATAAGCCATCAAAATGCATTTTAAAAGATTCTATAGGGCATTATATATGACAGCTTCACAGAACATGTATAATGTGTTACACCTTTTTATAAATAATTATAGCTCTGTCTATAATACTTTATGAATGCATTATAATGCATTATGAAGGTATCCATAATGCATTATACATGAGTGCTTTAAGTATAGTGTTACCAAAAATACATCATAAACATTTCCGTATTTGTGGAAAACATGGGGGAGGGGGAACAAAAGCTGTACTTTAATTCATTTCCATGTGGTTGATCAAAAATGCCCCGAACTCCTTTCTTCTTTTGAAGGTATATTAATCTCCTTAGAAAAAGTAACATTAATCCATAACGATAAAGCTTTGCTGAAGGCACGCGAGCTTGACAGAAGGAAACATAAGCGAGATTAACAAGGGCGAGATCATTAAGCAGAGCTTAAAAGGGAGTTTCCTAACATGGACTCAGCATGAGAACAGCACCAAGTCATTGTACCGTTCAAACCAAAATTTCACAGAACAAAGAAAGCTCTGTGACTCATAAGCTTTCCATTCACAGCTTCCCCATGATTCAAGAAATGCTAAAAGAAAATAATTCACACTTTACGGCTTGGGTAGTGTCCGGGCAGAAAGAGCTAGGCCTGTGATGCCCCAGGCCGCATAAACAATCCAAACCACAATGAGGCTGGGGGTGTAGATGTGTCCCTGCAGTGCACAGACACACCCACAAATTCTCACATTGGCAAGGCCCTGCCAGGTCTGTCCCCAAAGGGTGACATTGTGTGCACTGTCCAGCAGAAAGGAGGGAAGAAATCAGAGAAAAGGAGGGCGACGAGGGAGAAAGGCACGCGTGTGATAGCTCGCAGAGACTCCGGGTACCTGCCTGTGCAGCCCCCTCTCTCCAATGTTTACCTTGGACCAGACTGGCGACCAACTGTTTGCAATTGACCCTCTAAAGAGTCGAGTGTAGGGAAAGAACCTGAGCCTTTCCCTTTAGGGAGGGAAAAAGCCACACGCACGCAGACATACACTGCCGAGACACGTAGAGACGCACAAACAATGCTTTTAGGTCTGTCCTGTGGGAGGACATGTAGCAGAAGGGATAGAGCGAAACGAAGGGCAAGCAGGCAGATAGCATCAGATCGCTGATGGCCAATAGCTGTCTCACCCTGCATGAGGTGGCCTTTTCTGCGAATGACAGTTCGTTAAGCACCCAAGGTACAAAACCATGCCACTTCGATAGCTAAATTTCCATAAGCAAAATTGTATACCAAAATTTCCCTTCCTAGTCATATTTTTACCTTCATTTTATTATAAGTAGCTAAATATATAATTTTGACGTGATTTTTTTAAAAGAAAAAAGATGAAGTTAATTTAACCAAGTGAACACTCGTTTCCAGTTCCGACAAAATCTTTGTACACTCCAGTCTACAGTCCATTATAACTTTTGAAACCATGAAATTGACTCACTACTTTAAACTCTGCAAACACTAATACTGAATCTGTATGCCATCCCATGAATCTCAGTGTGCCCTGCAATGAAACATAATATAGTCATTAGAAAAGATTAATCTTTTGCTTTTTGACACATAGATCAATTATATCTTCATTTCACCCAATAATATACATCTCCTCATAGAGGAAAGATAAATCAAAACAGTGCTAAAAAAACTATTAAATAAAACATAAATAACAAAAAATCTGTCCTAAAAAGAAAATGATAGCCTTGAAATCAAAATGTGCTTCAGAAAATGTTTAATTTGCTGTTTATTTTGAGTACATTACTTTTCAAAGGGAGGAATTTCTTCAAAAGCTTCAGAACAATCATGTTCCAGACCTTCCTCATCTCCAGTCCCAGGCTCGTTAGCAGCAAAGTGAGTCATCAGACTCAGTTACGCAATTACGGCATCACACGGCTCGCCCGCCGGGTGCTCGCGGATTCTGCATGTCCGCCGGGGCTGAGATAAATCAGCCGGTCGCTCGGCAGTGGCCTTGTGTGTACTGGGACCATTATACTGGGAAAGAGAAAAAAACACCAACAGTTCCACACTGAATGTGGTTTAGAGCGTGGGATGGGTTGATCACCTCCTCTTTCACTCCCACGTTTGCCAAGGGAGCCAACATCAGGACCTTATGAAGGCGCAGAGGATGCAGCCTGGAGGAGCCTTCTGCCCTGCATGCATCAAGGGTCACTCTCAGGAGCGTTCAGTTACACCCCACCGCCGGTGTTTCCCCCATCCGCACACTGTAATGACTCCTTCTGTACAGTCCATCTAACGGCAATAAAATGATGAAAATGTAAAAGCACCAAGGAGAGGCCTAGTCATGTAGACTAAATAAAACTTTCTAATCCTCGTAAACTGCTCCATATGAGCACGACATGCTCATTCCATGCAAGACTCCCAGCAAATGGAACTCATTTCGGTGAAATATTACCGGGATTCAATCCGCTGCCTTCCTCCATAATGGGGTCCGTGTTTCCTTAAGCCCCTGTGCCGATCCAGCACCGGTGCTGCTGCGGCACCGATGACAGAACGCATTTATTATGAAAAATGTGCAGGAAAATGTAAATGAGGGAGCGGGCGAATGGGGTGGGGGGGAGGGTAGCGGATTGCGCGTGCGGACAAGACGCGGTACCCTGTCCATGCCGGACATGGGGGGAAACGAAAGTCACCCGGGAGGAAGTCGGGAATAGAGGGGCATTTTTCTTACTTTATTTACAAAAACAAACTCATACATCATGCTGTGCAGGCGCCCCCCACCTCCACCCCCCCCATCACCACCCTGTTCGTAATAGGCTCCACGTCGGTCACATGACATACCTGAGTAACGGAGGCTGAGCAGAAAGGGGGATGGGTGCCAACTGGGCACTTGACTGCAGGGCAATCATTAGTCAGCACGTCACACGATCCACAAACACAAATTACTGAATCATAACTCTGCCTGTATGCAAACAACTGCCCCCCCCACCCTTCCTCTAGCCCCTACTGCTTCAAGGGGTAACGGGGGCAACTTCCAGGGTGGACGTCACCGGGTCAGCCTGGGTCAAACTGGGTCGAGTCACGTCAACAGGAGTTAGCCGGACAACTGGGTTCCCCTGCGTGAATCAAGTTGCCTGGAAACTGAAACAATGTCACTACGCTTGTGACCTTGTAGGATTTTTGAAGGCACATCTAAACTCAGCCCTTCGATGGGTGGGCGCCCCGTCCTGGGTTGTTCCCTGCCTTGCGCCCATAGCCTCCGGGATAGGCTCTGGACCCTCCGCCACCCTATGGTTTCACTAAACAGATGGATGGAAGGGAACCTAAATTCAATGATCAATAAGAGTGTGCGGATCCAAGATTCCAAAGATCTTTACTGTCAGCCCATCAATATAGGAATATACATCCGGGATGAGATATCACCTTCCTTGGCCCTGTGGTGGTGCATTCACACATTCACTAAACAATATACGACAACATACTAGGCTAATGTTTACAGATTGCCTAGACGATGTACTAGACCACATGCTACATGCAGTACAACATAAAGTGCCAAATGGGCACGAAGACAAGACATGGTAATGAAGAACTTGCTGTAAAGAATGGGGGGGGGAAGTTGGGGAGGCATTCAGAAATTCAGTCAAAAAAGGGAAGCGACGGAATGCATGAAACGGAGGAAAGGAGAGCAGGGGCCAGCCGCACAGGTAAGGTGGCTCTGAAATGTGATACGTATTACTGCTGACCACAGTTTACTCTCTTAACCGCGCCGAGCACCGGTGGGATCGAGCTGGAGGGAAAATGCAGCTGCTGGAAAATCTGGGAAATTTAAAACATGCACAAAAATGTCTTTCAGCTCTGCATTACGGAGGACAAGAACGTACTTCTGAAAATCAACAGGATCGACCAAACGACATAAAAACAAGTCTGGTCATTTTGCTCATTTTATTTTAATGGCAATCACTGCTATACGGTTTTAAAAAGATTTTTATCGTAGCGTGACTAATGTGGAAATAGTTTTCCTGAAGAAATAACTAAAAAAATTGCAACGCATTACCCTCACGCTAGGCAGGCTCGATTGGGCTTGTGAGGATCCACCAGGTGGCACGGATGTTGGGGTGGGCAGTTTGAAAGTGGCCACAGAAGCCGTTCATTTCACGCTCCTCACACTGGAGACTCCCTGAAGGACAGAGCAGGAAGTGACACGAGCGGGGCGGCCGCGGCGGGCTGACGCGCGCCTCTGCATCCCCACACAAGGAGGATTATGAATCACCCCAGCAAAAACGTCTCATCTGCAAGCTTAAGCCAACACAGTCACTTTGAAAATGCAACTGCATGAATCAAACCGTCCCAAGTCCTCAATCAACCGGGACGGCTCATATCCCCATTTCAATCCCTGGAGAGGCCGGATGGCATTTTAGCTTTGGCCCCCCGGGGGCAGAACCAGAGCCTCATCTGAAAGGGGGAAAGTCCTTCAATATCATACAGTTTCATGTACCGACGGGTAACCGAATACCTATGTGATCGTTAATCTCCTAAGGGATGTTGGGGTTTGGCTATCAGTGGCCACATCATCCCCAAGAAGCAACAACAAAAGACAAAAACGCCGGAAAAAACATCCACATAGGTATCCAAAGCAATCCCACGCTGCATCGTAAAACACCTCAAAATAAATTCTATTCCTAAACGTTTAATCAGGCAAACCCCTTTTCCTACACCCCACTTTGTGTAAAAGACTCAGTGTTTCCCCCCTCCCTTAGTCTGCTTTTTCTTTTTTCCCCTAGGAACTGTGTCTCTTTTATGGCTGCAGGGTGATAATTTATTACATCTAGTAGACGTGAGGTCTGCATTATCTGCACAAACGATCATGAGCAAATCATATCAGAAGAAGCCATGTTTAAATATAGTCATAATTACGGCAATCATTTCTTGCTGTTC
>JAODKC010000028.1:11968409-11993240 GCA_026777985.1 Mormyrops attenuatus
TTACATTATAAAGTGATGATTAACTAAATTTTAAGTTAACACTGAGCTCAATGACTTGTTGCCAGGTACATAATCAGGTTTCCCTTTGTAAAAGCCTACTTCCTCCTTGCAAAGTTTTAGCCTAATTGAAACATTTCCTATTGAGCTCAATCAGGAGGGCAATTACCTAATTATTCGCTTATGCCTCACTCGGCCTCCTAAGGAAGAGAGAGAGAGAGTGGGAGAGAGAGAGAAAGAGAGACGTTGAAGGAGGGAGAGAGGACGCTTTGCTCTTACTAATTTGGAAAGTAGGTTTCATTAAAAAGTCTTTAGGATGAAAAACACTGAACCTGAGACGATGCATCAGGCAGCGACCGGGCGGCAACGGAATGACTTATTGCAGCGACATCAAAACGTCGTAACATTACACTTGCCTGCATCAATCAACGGGCTTTCAGGATGTTTGGGAATAAACAGTCAGTGGTTAGACCAATCAGCTGCAAAGCAGGTTGCATCAGTAAATCCCACCCTGTTTAAAGCACACACACACACACACACACACGCACGCACGCACGCACGCACGCACACACACACACACAGGGGAAATCTCAGGTCCACTTCACTCTGGCAAGGAAAGCCAGTATTTATGGACTAGTGGGGCAAACTGATCAAACGGGGGAAAGCTGCCCGACTGGGTGGGGGGGGGGATGAAACGGAAGCAGTAAAAGCAGGAATGCTCAGTTTTACAGCGGCTCATCTTCAGCGCACACTCAGTAATCGGCTCTGATAAAATATTACAGACTGACAGCAGGGGTCCTCTTTTACTAGGAGAAGCTGTGACTTGTTACTTAATTGGGCTGACAAAATATTTAAGGAGGTTGGAGGGGGCAGCGAGGAACATGGATCAAACAGTCCAGGGCTGTCGAAGAGGAGGAAGGTAATATATTACCAACCTGTGGAAACGCTGAATACTTTCGATTCGAGCTTCTCCCCTCTCTCTCCCTTCCCCATCCAGCACACTACAAGCGTGGCTTCAGTCTTAAATCAATCACTTAAATATATGAATAAATCAGCCTCCTGTCTTGGTCTAGGCACACATGCCGTAGTTTAATTCACCCGAGCAAACGGGTGGAGCTGCCCTATTTCAGGCCAACATGTGCGCCACTGTTGTCTAAACAAGCGCTCCGTGACAGGCCGCGGAGAGGCAGCCCCTGGCCTCGGCTTGAGGTCATGGAAAGCAGTCATAAAGCGGCCTTTCACCGCGGGAGAGGAGCAGGGGGAATGGGCCGGCCCGGCCTGGCCCGGCAGCCCCTCTCCTTCCAGGCCCAGACGGGCATGACCGCCCACTCACACACACGCGCACTAGCACATGCGCACACGCGCACACACATGACGTTTTATGGTGCATGGACAGAAGAAAAATGAAGTGGAGATCCCACACGAGGTGGGTGGGCTGCTCCTCTGTGCCGTAATGGACCTGGCATGAATGATCTCCGCCCGCCCGGCACACGGCCGGCGTGCAGATACTGCAGCCGAATCAGGTTCCCTCTCTCCCTCTAAGCTCCCTGTTGGTCGCTAATTCAATTTAACAACGGGTAACAGCAACCGCTGAAAAATTATGTCCATCCTGTGCTGTACTTCAAAAGAACAGCCCCCCCCCATCCTTATATCTAGAGTTGGCTTCTCATTCAGAAAAGTGCTCTGAACGTCACACTTGCTGCACGCGCTCCCCCCTAATTTGCTCTCATGGTTTAGCTGCTGCTAAACATGCCAGCGATGTGAAAACAGTGATGCTGACAGCCGTGCGTTGCCAACCCCCCCACCATCGCTAAACTGACTATACCTCATGTTAAAGGCCGTGCAAGTCGCCGTGGATCAGGATGCTTGGTTTATGGCCACGTACAAACAGTGCTCAGTACCTAATTGAATTCTTACCCTCAAGAAACAACAGGGAGGCCCAGAAAGATAAGGGAATAGGGGCAGTATTGGGAGTGGGTGATGGCCAAGGGGGTTTCCACCCCACAATCCCATTTGGTTCAGAACAGCAACGACTAAAATGCTGAGTCGAAAACCTAAAAGTCCTGCAGATATGATCGTCCATCAGAAGGCAGCGTGCAATAAAACAAAAAATAACTCTTTCTAAATGCTTTAATGGTTTCGCAACGCTGTTAAGGATGATTTAAAAAAAAACAAAAAAAAAACAGTAGGCCAAGTTCGACTAAGCATGTCACTCTACGTACGCAAATATGTAAATTTCACGGCTCTAATTCCAGAGAGCACACCAGAGTTCAACAGCAATATGTCACATTCTCCATGATTGATGGCTGCATATTTATTAAGTCAACAAGGTATCATCATTCAGAGAGAAGCTGACTGGGAAACCTTCATTAAAAAAGAAGAAAAAAAAAGTCTCAAAAGACAGGCAGCACAACCGCCACCATTATGATATCGAGACTCAGAACACACCCAAAAAAGAAGGCCAGTCAAGGGGAGAATAATGAGCCTAAATGTACGTATTATATGCAACTCTTTCCCCTTAAATCCTAAAATAACCGATTAAGCAAAAATTATTTTCCCTAATGGTTCACAGGTTCGGGTGTTTGTCTGCACTTGTGTGTGTGAATGTGTGCCCCCTCCATTAGATTCCCATTAGCGGACTTAGGTGGCGACTGCGGGGGGGGTCTCGGGTCATAGCTCGCACAGAAGCAGGTGTCCTCACTGATAAACGGTGTGAGGCACCTTGGCCCCAACAAGCCCCCATCTGACAGGGAACTCCATCATAACCGTCTGGCCGACCACATGGAAAGGTCAAGTGCACAGGTCACCTCAAATGACCGCAGTAAGCTACACGCATTGCAAAACATGCAGGAAATATACCTATTTATAGTGCAATCCAGCCTGTTATGTATGTAACATTTAGGCTCACATTGGCAAAAAAAAATTCTCAGAGCACAGATAAACTTAGCATCAATGAGTCAATTTGCATGCATTCTGCATCTTTTGTAACCTCTTGGGTTGAATACAGACATATCCTCAACATTCATATATTAATTCAAATGATTGAAATACATAGCATTTTATCAGTGTTATGGATATGACATTAAACATACCTTTGCATGCAACTGACTGCTGTATATTTTCAAATGCAACACAAGCTCTTCTGCTGCATTCAAAGTTAGCTGCAATACGGAAGTAAAACAAAAATACACATTGCCAGTGTATATATGCAAACACACTCACTAAGAGATGACATTCTGATAGATAACAATATAGTTTCCCGATGGTTCCCAAAAATTGCTTCAGTAAAATACTAAACTTGGCTGTGGTCAGTTGTGTAGGTTATTTTGGATAAGAACGTCTGTTGACGAATGCAGTAGTAATACGGAATGTGTAACAATTCATTGCGTCTCCATTTGCGCGGGCAGCCCAAGCTGCTCAGAAATTATGATGCAGCGGCGATGTAGCAGAAAACACATTCTCTTCCCCACACAACGGAGCCGGCAAGTCGGACGCAGTGTGCGTACAGTGAGGTTAATCAGGGGGAACAGAAACATAATTAACTCCTGCAGAAGAGAATTAATGATGGCCATTTATCATGCCGATGAGCTCGTTAGAGCATCAACATCGAGGGCTTCATGGGAACAGGGTCTGCAGCTGGGCTGCTGGTGCAGAAAGGACTTTCTCATGCTGTGCATTCTGGGAAAAAAAACCCAGGAGGAAGGAGGAAGCTGTTGCATGCAAATTTTAATTGTGGTTTGTTACAGTTGGACATTACTATTAGACCAAACCAACAAGATTATTGATGTGTTATTATAACATTCTTGGATAGTTTAGCTTCATTAAAACCCGGTTCACCATAGTAAAACACATTCTAACTTGACATTTTATGTAAGGTTCGGCAATGTGTTTTTTATGGTACAGCGAAACAGAACAATTTCTCTCATAAGTATCACTATCACTCAGGCTCATTCCTACGAGGTGAGCATTTAGAGTTGCTGTCATTTTGAAGTCTTCGATAACGACATCCCATTGTCACAGGACACACACACACGTTACGTGGAGCTCGTAACACACAGAACAGGCGACACCAAAGCAACCCTAGACAAACGAGACTAAACTACGCGTTCTTCCTCAATGGGCTTGTGTTTAAACAATGTAAAACTCAATTCTTTACATGTAACTCTGAAATGCACCCCATCTGCAGGGCGATGTCTAGCATTCTAAATATACACACATGACTGGAATCGCTTCCCCGCCCCCCTCCCACGCGAAGCAGGACGCAATCCTGCGGTACCAGGCATTCTCATCAGTGTGTTTGTCTTCCACACCAAATGAATGGCAGATGCTGGGCGCGCAGCGAGGGTAGAAGCTGCGGCAGGGCAATTGTGTGCATGGAGAACAAAGGAACATGAGAAAGATGTGGGGACAGATCCTTCCACAAGATATATTATTGCTACAATCTTCAGTTGATTAGGAGCAGCCTGAGCCACTAACCGCCCATCGCGGCGAGAGAGGACCGCAGCGGAAGGACACGGACATGCTAATTGGGCGGCTTCTAAGGCTGTTAAACCTGGACATATCATTTTACTCCATAGCCAGAGCTCTGCTTGTCAGCCTCACTCCAGCAAGAAGGGCCTTTCTTAGGGTCGTCCCCCGTCACCCAAAACGGTGACCAGCATGCAACACAAACACCAGGTTACCCCCTTACCAAGCCGTAAATAGAAATTTACGTACCCCCCCCCCCCCCGACAAAATGTCACCTCAGGCATCTCGAATCTGCCTGGGTTTCCATACACCACCTACCCTACTCACGGCTTTCAAGCACCAGTATGTCATAAACCTAATTATGTTTCTCAGAACTTTGATGGAAAGTGAGAAATTCATAATAATAGTAATAACGCCAAAGCTTGATAAATAAAGGATGTCACATGGATGAAGTAGCACTTGATTAAGCAGCTCATTTAAAGCATGATGTGCACATGAATCCAGAGACTGAAACAGAAGCACTTGAGAGTGAGGCTGACTGGAGTAATTCGGAGACGCTGGTGACACGATGCGAGTGGAGGACTCTCTCATGGAGGACTCGTGGAGGACTCTCTCGTGGAAGACACGTGGAGGACTCTCTCGTGGAGGACTGGTGGAGGACTCTCATGGAGGACTGGTGGAGGACTCTCTCGGAGGACTCTCTCATGGAGGACTCTCTCATGGAGGACTCTCTCATGGAGGACTGGTGGAGGACTCTCTCGTGGAGGACTGGTGGAGGACTCTCTCGTGGAGGACTCGTGGAGGACTCTCTCGTGGAGGATTCGTGGAGGACTCTCTCGTGGAGGACTGGTGGAGGACTCTCTCATGGAGGACTCTCTCATGGAGGACTGGTGGAGGACTCTCTCATGGAGGACTCTCTCGTGGAGGACTGGTGGAGGACTCTCTCGTGGAGGACTGGTGGAGGACTCTCTCGTGGAGGACTGGTGGAGGACTCTCTCGTGGAGGACTCTCTCGTGGAGGACTCTCTCGTGGAGGACTCTCTCGTGAAGGACTCGTGGAGGACTCTCTCGTGGAGGACTCTCTCATGGAGGACTGGTGGAGGACTCTCTTGTGGAGGACTCTCTCATTGTCTACCTGCACAGGCCATGGTGCAAATCATACAGCAGGAGGTCAGGGGTGATAACAAGCAGCATCTTCACCCCATATGATTTTGCATCTTTCTATGTGAAATTGCTGAAGAGGTCGCACTGTGTTAGAAGAGGCTCTGTCCTCCGAGGCGCAGCCCTACTAGACAACCTGGGAGGTTTCCATGCTGTCAGACGCTCCTCTGTGCATCCAGCAGCCTGCCTGGATCAGAACAGCTGTATCCCCTCTGTCTGATTGCCTCTGATTTGGGTTAAGTGATTATTGCCCTGATGCAGTATAGGAAGGACTATTCATATAGACATGAAACAAGATAAAGATCTCTCTCTCCCTCCCTCTCTCTCTTTCTCGCACATGCACATGCACACACATACATTCACAAATACACACACGCACATAGAGCCATGTCCTCGCTGGACTGAGCTGGAAAAGGAACCCGAAATGTATAATGGGTCACTTGGGACAAAGAAGAGAATAAGAAGAAGAAAAAGAATGAGACAATATTTACAACCAGAAGTAAAACTGTCCCTTCAGATAGTGTTTCTTTATATTTGTTTTTTTGAGCAGGGCGAACAAAGCGCGTGTTGTGTTGAACGGTCATTTTTTCAGCTTTGCATAAGCGTTTCTGATCCTGACTAAGTACAGTACAGAATGTAGCCCTGCACCGTAATGTTTTTCCAAATATACCCACCGAAAAAAAATCCGGGAGACGTGCTCATTATCAATCAGCTGTGCAAGGTCAGTTTACTTTGTGTGCTTGAGGTTGTCCAATCAAAATAATCAAATGCTAAGTAGGCTTCTACTATAAGAGTTAAGCTCTAAGTAATATACGCTGAAAATGATCACTAATTATTATTTCCAGAACATATTAATTTAATCTGATTTTTAAAGTTATTATTAACAGACTGGTTAAAGATTTCTGTTTTCGATATTTACATTTTTTCTATGACATCAACAGAGATTTCCAGTGGAACAACTCTTTGGCCAAACTTACTAAAAATTCCACCTAAGAGTGGGTAAGTCATACAGCAAGAAGCAGAGTTTTGCAACATTTTCACCATTGAGATAGTACCTTTTGTCATAGTAAATCTGTAAAGAGACATTATACACGCTTTATTGTATGGGGTTCCATGCCAAAACATTTGTGGATTTTTAATATTAGCTTATTTTAGCAGCTAACCAATGTATGGATCATACCCTAATTTTTATGTGATTTATTTCTTCAAAGAACACAAGGTTTTCATGAAAGCCTTTCCACTGTCTTAATACAAAAAACAAAAAAACAAATTCTGGCATTTTTTGGGGATTCATGCCCAAAATATGAAAATCTGTTTTTCGGAAGGGACATCTTTCTCTACATTTTGTAATCTTTCTCGGGACAAATCTCTATACATTTTTGGGCTCATGGAAAAAAAAACGCATGCCCACATGCAAAGCAGAGAGCCCCTGAAGAGTCAGAGAATCCTTATTACTTTGGCATTGACTCCGTGGGGCCAGAACTTCTGGGTAAACAGCACTGTGTGGGAACGATGTAGTACATTTCAGAAGAGAATCCGTGCATCCATGTCTGAAATGTTCCAATAAAGACTTTTGGAAAAATATCACCCTGCACCACCCTGATATTAACAAGCACTTTGGTATTCAGCTGTGGTCTTCCCCGTGCTGTTTGTGACATCCTTACTGAGCCAGGGGACCCAGACATCAGGCTTCTGTGTACAAGCACTGAAACTACAAGGAGATATCAAATAGTCCACAATGCAAATCTGAACACAGTTCAATATTTGCCAAGGTTCACTGAAATTTATTGGATGGTAAGGGTGTTGTGAAAAGATTAGCATTTCTCTGCAACTAAAGACTTTCATAAATTAATCCCTGCAATATGTAACGTAATATAAATCACATTGTTCCATTAGCCACATACGCCATCTTAACACAAAACAGAGCTAAGCTTCGTTACTTTACAAACAAACAGGCTACAGATGAGGCCCAAGGTCTGGAGCAGAAAAACTGCACACGTGCACAGGACTCCGCATCAGCCGCCATGTTGGTGACCGCCATCAGCAATCCTGACTGCTGATTGGGTGGCAGACCGAAAGTGGGGGAGTGCACAGACAGGAAGTACTAAATGGTCTGACATGAGGACTGCGGTTTAAGGTCTTGCAGCAGGGAAAGGGCAGCCGTCCCTATTAAAAGGGTAACATGGACCCCTCTGTCACCCATGGCAATTCTTTGGTTCTTTTGGTTCAACTGTACGACTCCACAGTTGTAGTTATTGCTTTTTCCTGCACCATTTTACTGTCTCAGTAACTGTCCAAATATTCATAATGCCCAAAATCGCCCATTGTGTAATTTAAACGATCTCTTAAGTATTTATAATTTGTTTTTTTGCCATCCAACCAGGATGAAGATCCAACTTTTTAGCCAATATAGTTACATAACTGCAGCCCTGGCCGCTTTGGCAAATGTCAGCCAAGTGGCAACAATACCAACTCATATACATTTCCATGGTTTTTAGTGTTTGGGTTGTCTGTTATTCTTTCTTATTGCTTGCATTTTTCTATTTGCTTAAATGGCCCCATGTACCAGGTTGACATAATTAACTTTGTGTATTCACTTGCTATCATATTCCAGGTTCGTCTAATTAACTCCCAGCTACATTGCCCCGTACATAAAGGAAACCAAATTAATTGAGTATGACTAAGTACATAGAGGCAGCATGTGCCAAAAAACACATTCTTTGCATAATGAATCAAATATATAGGTAGATATTTAATCAAGGTTTACTGAAAGGAAAGCAAACATCTTGGGCAGACCACATTGGGCAGACCACATTGGGCAGACCAAGCGGGGTACTCTGTAGTCACAGGACGGGAATACTCACACATACTCTAAGTGTACAACGGGTTCTCTGAAAATCCCACCAAAGTCTCGCGTGACAACAGCTGGAATCATGCTGCAAGTACCCTGGGAGACATGGCAGAATAGCTTTCAGTCACAGCAGTTCTACAAGTTATATTACAGTATCATATGCCACTTAATTACAGTACTGTGGTAAATGTCAGTTAAATCATCTGTTTTAGCCACCGCTACCGATACTACCTACAGCCATATTTATTGGCCTATAACCCAGCATCTTCCACGAGGGGGAAGACGAAGCTTTAGTCTTGGAATCTGAAGACCACCAACACGATTCACTCGTCCATATTTATTTAAACTTTCACGGTTTGGCAAAGTCTTGCAGGGCCATCTGTCACTCTATGCCCCCCCTCCAACATTCACACCCAAAACAGTACACGACGGAAGGGCTTCCTAGCAACTGAGCCCGGTCAAACCAGGGTCATGCCCTTTCCACCACCCTTACTGCAACTCAGCTCTGCATCCAGCTTGACCCCTGGACGAAAGGGGGGGCTGCCCTATGGTCCCACCAATACAGGATGACCCCCTACTACTCAACCAACAGCTGTGGGACTGAGGCTTACTAAGGTTCCTCCACCACTGGTGGAATAGTAGACATCAGGAGTTTGGAGCACTAAGGACCAGCATCTGG
Source organism: Mormyrops attenuatus (assembly GCA_026777985.1). NCBI lineage: Eukaryota > Metazoa > Chordata > Actinopteri > Osteoglossiformes > Mormyridae > Mormyrops > Mormyrops attenuatus. The sequence goes on from JAODKC010000028.1 coordinate 11,977,564, forward strand.
TCTCCTAATGGTCTGCTGAAGGTTCCCAACCCATGCAGGAATGAACATTGTTGTTCTTTCATCCCCAGTGCTTCCCTTGTTGTTGACGTACCACACTAAATGATTTAAAAAAAAACATATTTAGGTCATGATGTCATATACCACCAGCACAGAGGATCGTTTAACGGTGCTTGGAGTCTAAATACACCCTTATGCCCGCATGTGTGTATGGTAAAATCCCAAAACACTTGGAAAACATTTATCCGCTCCACCTCCCCGACACCCCGAGAACATCTTATACTTTGGAAACAAAAGTGGCGGATAGAAGATCGTACATCTTTTTTTCCCCCCAAGATGGAAAATGGAGATGTGTTTTATGATCCGTGCTCCCCGGTCTCCAGTAAAATTCACACCAGCAAGCAACCTCGCTGACAAGAACAGCCAATGATAATACCGATCGCAGGAGATGCTATCCAAACAAAACCCAGCTTTCACGGAAATGCCTCGCTCCTACTTTATACATCATCTCTTTCCACCCCCTACCAAGAGCAAAGCCCTAGTGATCTACCATGCTTTCACGCACAGCCCCCAAACTCAAATAGGCTGCTTGAAGGGAATCAGACTACTGCGGCAAGAGTATCTCACCTTTTCTCAAGCGTTCTGCTCACTTCTCGCCCTGAGGGAGGCCCACATCCGGCCTGCTGCGATGACCTCTAGCAGCTTCGACACATTTGTCAGAGGTAAGAAAAACAGACAGTGCTTGTCCCTCACGTAGGAGTCAAAGTTTGGGCAAAGCCCATGGAAAACAGGCACATAGCTTAGGACGCACGTAAAACCAAGGTAGTAAATCTTCATTTCACTAGGGAATTCCCAGAGATGATGAATAGTAACATGCAATACAATGGACACACGAAGCGAGGACAAACACATCATCAATGAATAAGAATTTAAAACAATCAATGAAAAAGGCAGCATACAGGCAATTCCAGCATTATGCATGTGACATTTAGACCCATATTGGCAAACACAATGAAGAAGAACAAGGACAAGATTAGAATCAATGAATCCACCGATGTATCTTTTTATGTAACCTCTTGGGTTGAATATAGACAAATCCTCAAAATTCATATGCTAATTTACACGTGAGAAATACATAGCGTTTAATCACAGTTATGGATGTGACATGAAACAGACCTCTGCGTACAAGGATTCTCAGTGACGATGTAGCAAGTACTGAAAGAAGTGATGTGTAATATTTAGCACCTCTGAGTTGACTGCTTAGTTTCACTCCGCAATGGGAAAGATGGCAAGAAGCGGAACGGATTGTGGATGAAGTTTAACGGGAGACACAGTCTTTCTATACATTACTCAGATGCCACAGTCAATCGATACATAGCGAGGACTGATTGTAGGCAAAACTAGTAGGCATAGAGAAAGATCTTGTGCTGTTTACCCTTCGCTGTATTCAACATAATTAAGACGGCTAAATTAAAAACAAAAGTCTGTTACCAGACACTAATTAATGACAATCTGAAGCATTTAAATGGCTTTTTTGTAAAACTTTGATCCACTTGGAAGCTGTCCCCAAAGCAAACCAAGAGGAAAAAGAAAAAAGAATGGATGTGTATCAGGGTACAGATCCAAATCTAATCTGTAAACAGTGATCACATTACATAACCATAATTCTTTTTATTGATGAGAATTGCTCTGTTCCCATGGGTGGGAACTCGCCTTTCCTGGATAACAGAGCCTTCGCTCGCTGAAAAGCTGTACGGATGTCCTACCACAGAGCTCCTAAACATCATCACACAAGTTCAGCCATCACACAGCGTCAGAGCATGGATCGCTCACGATGCGGCAGCCAAACCGCAGCAAGATATCAGTCTGTCTGAATCTTAAACAAGCAATGATAACTTCTCTCCTCTCCCAAGCCCCTGTCCCCCCTTCCTCTGCTTTCCAACTGTGCTTTCTGAGATCCTATCATCCTGGAAGCCTGGATTTCTTGGGTGACTTCAAAGCTTATTTACCAAAGTGTTTGGAAAAATGCAATGGAAACAGGAAAATAAATGTCCTGATTTTGTAAACTTTACGACATCTGCTCTTACTTAGTGCCACACTATAGAGTGGTTCCGTGATGCACGTTCACTCTACTGCATTTTCCCACAGTTTAAAAGTCACCTCACACACGGCTCCGAATGAAAAAAACGAACCTGAAACCAGCAACTTGCTCCTCGACGCAACATAAAAAAGGCAGTTCCATTAAATCGTTCAGGTTTGTTTTTATAGTAGTACCAAAGTCTAATTAGAAATGCTACAGACCTTTAAACTGTTTCAACTATACAGTATATGGCAAATCGAGAGAGAGTCAGACTAAAACCTGATTTAACATGATTAGCCCTCATAAAACTTCATCTCATGACACACTAGAGGTTAAGTGTGTACATTATGGGCAAATGCCCTGTTTTTAATTATTTTTTTAAATTCCCATTTTGAGCATCGTTTATACAATGGGAACAACATAGCACAGGTTATAATGAATGAGTCACAACAACGTCAAAATGCACCATATCTTAATGCATTTCAAACTCAATATACAGTTGTCTTTAATCCCAAACAGGGTACCCAAGGTAAGACACAACCACACAGTCATGTGGACCACCAGTCAACAGAGAGCTCGTTCCTTCGCAATTTGTATCGGAACTTATAAGTGCATTACCTTCAGCCCTGTCTATATACATGTTGTCTGAATTTAGCCCCAAGGCTCCTGTGGCTTTCCCTAACTCAATCATGCTCATGTTTCACTCTCACCCATCCAAGCAGAATTCACTTCCTCCGCTGCCCCTGCCGGTTTATTCCCAATGGGCCAAATCACTGGACATTCATCCTGAGCATAGTGCAGCCTCAGGTTGCCAAGCAGCAAATCTCAACCTTAACATCCTCTTTAGCACTGTTTCCCAATCCGGTCCTTGGGAACCCACAGACCGTCCACGTTTTTGCTCCCTATTTGGGAGCAAAAATGTGGACTCTCTGGCAGGGAGCTTGGGGGAAGCAAAAACGTGGACCATCTATGTGTCCCCGAGGACCGGATTGGGAAACACTATTCTATAGCACTGTTTCACAACTGGCTGGTTGAAATCCAAAAGCAGGTCCCGGGACCATTTTCAGTGGGTTGCGGACTGCGTGGTAGTTAAAAAAAAAGTCTAATTACATTTTTTTTTTTTTAAACAGTCCACAAAGGCATTGTGCTGCTACTACTGCAATATGTTCTATTTACTATTACTGTACTATTTTTCGCAAAATTAATTTGGGTCATGACTTAATGACAAAGGAAACGTGGGTTCTGAGGCAAAACCAGCTGAGATTCACTGCGCTACAATACTGTTCCAGCATTTGGGTAAAAGGACAGAAGGTGGAGATGGTTCTGATGCTGCGGCCCACCAATTATGTGTCTACGGTAGCAGGAGGAGTGCAGGACATGAAGGAAATAAAAGGAAATTTGGGGAGGAAGAAATAAACTATTCAGATCAGTTTTCCATCAAAAAATGTCCAGCAGTTCCAATGTTTCTAGCCAATGAGAAGTGTTTTATTGACAATTAAACAAAAAACAGAAAAATCAATTACACACAAACCATAAAAAACCAATAATACACACATATAAGAAATTGCTATCAAACTTTCATGATCAGCTAAAAAGAAGTTATTTACAGACATTGCGCACCTTGTTAAATGCGTCATCCATGTGCACCGGAGCTGATATCGACCTATTAAAAATTAACATCAGCACCTGAGTTCAAGGTCTGACTGGGAAAATGACCCCTTGTCATTAAGCTGCGATGGCGACAGCAGAGGGTTCCCTTGCTGGGCCAGACCTGCGAATCAGACATCTGCCTGCTCTCCACCTGGCTGTTGTCATTCTAATAATTTCACACACTTGGCTGAATCGAGGAGGGCTCTGCCTGTGTGCTGATTACATTACCTCCATGGAAATGCTAAGGTTAATGCTTTACAGATGAGACACTTCCGGCAGGCCCACTGCTGAAATATAAATAGTGCAAAAGGAGGATTCAGATGCAGTGTGATCACCGCAGCACTGTGACAGGGTTCACTGAAACGTGCCAAGTGTCGGGTGTTTAACAAAACGCAGTGACGGTCTGCGGTGAGGGCCAGCAGAGACGGGTCTTACAGCACGTTTGCGTTGGGTCTGCGTGAAAACAGAGCTCCCTCTTTAGGAAGAATGGCACATCATCTGGAAATGAACCCCCTGTAAACAGTGAAGGGGGTTGAGGGAACCCCTTATTCTTGTTTCGTCCAAAGGGGATGGGAGTCACTGTGTGGCTGGGAGCAGCTTATGGGTCTAACCATTTCAGAAGCTCATTTCCTTTGCTTTTCCAGAGATTCCTGCAGCAGGAAAAAACAGCAGACCGGGAAAACAAAAGGAGGGGAAAAAAATCTAAAGATGGGGGAAAAAATCAGGAGCAGTGTAGAGCAGTGACAGATACTGCGATGGCCAGTTTCCACAGTCACACATAAACATGTTTGTAAAAGAAACCACTGAAAAATGGAGAGCGCAATTGCACAGTCCATGGCAATCCTGTCACAGGCCAATCTGATTCAAGAAATCGCCAGAATCTAAAAATTAAAGTTTATTTTTTTGTCCAGGGCAGTTAGTACAGATGCATCTGCTCATAAGGATACCTTCCTCTTTCATCTCTTCCTCGTGCTTCCCAGGATGAGAACGTCTACGTTGGGATAAAGAGGTGGAGGTCACTAATCTGTGTGAGGCAAGTCACTGGATAAACATAAATTTCATGGCCTGTTGGACTTAGGTTCTGTCTGTCCTAATCGGTTGGGAGAAAAAGTGACATCTCCCATCACCCGTGCTCAGTTGATGCACACACACCCTCTCGGCCCCGTCCCCGAACCCCAGCCTTCCCTACGGCTTCGCCCTTTTATTTCCGTCGCGCCTAAAATGATGATGAATGGCGCAAGCTCCATTCAATTACAGCCAAAGTGCGAAGAAGCAGGAACAATGCAAACTGGCTGAATGTGCCGCATTCTTCGCAACAATTTCGGCTAATTAGCATCAACTCCTGCCCCATCCATCATACTCCTTAAGAAATATAAACAAACTGTCAGCTCTAGCGTAACAAACAGATCACCCAGCTACTTAACACAAATTATTCTTACATGAAACGTTCCTTCTCAGGCAACGTCCCCCCACCTTCCCCAGGGGCATCTGGGAGAACTGAAAGCTATTAAAATTGAAGACATATGTTGCAGTCAAGTTCAACTCCCCAGACTGCGGTGGCTGCCGCGGTGACAGTTTCCCGTTGGCGAGAGCACTGTACTAGCGCAGAACGTTTTGGTAAATGCAGTTTATAGGCAGTCAGAGGGGGAGGGACAGATTGTCCCTTGAACCCCAAACATGATGACACTGATCATTAGAATAGAGAATTCAGTTATTCCTATTGTGCAGTGGGCAAGTACAATGAAAATTCAGTCTTTGCATATCCCATCTTAATCTCCTTTGCGACGCATGCATGCACAGATCAGAGTGAAGCTTGCAGTCAGACCACGGGGTCAGCCATTTATCCGGCGACCCTGGAGCAGACAGAGTTAAGGGCCTTGCAAACGGGCCCAACAGTGATAGGACTAGCCAGCAGAACACAGGATTTGAACCAGCAACCTTCCGACTGTGTGCAATTATACTATTGTTTTTTTGCAATGTCACGACTGTGTGAGGTTCCCTATTGTATACACAGTTTGATGCTGGTATTAATCTCTCTATATGTGCGCTGCACTGACTAGGTGCTGTTGGGTATTTCAGGGGTGTGTGTGCACACAGTTATTGCCGGATCGTCAACATATTCAAGAAATTTGTTAGCATTGCATTGTATTAGCGTTTCTGGCATGAACGTGGATTCAGTCTCAAAACTGAAAAGAATTAAGAGGCATTCCAGAACCCCATGGTTCAGGACAGTCACTAATCTAAAAAGTCAGGTCTTGTTTAATCAAGTTTTGCTTGATGCATCATTAAAACCTCCTTACATTGCTACCGATGCTTACGCAAAATGAAGAAGCTGAACAAAACTTGCCATTTAACGGCACATCCAGAATCTTGCGGGCAGATAAAATTTTTGGTCCAAAGCATTGTATTATTTTTGCAGGTCACAGCCATTTACTGACTTAATTGATAAACAAAAGAAACCCAGTGGCAATAGCGAAATCAGCAAATCACTCAAAATACATTTCGGTTATACTGGAGAAATGGGGCCCATCGGCGGCCTCAGACATTCAGAGTTACGCCTGAAAGGCCTCTGACCTACCATGCAGCCGGCCGAGCTTCATTGCACTGCGCTTCATTTGTCGATTTTTTCATTTCCCTTCTGACTCTACCCAGTGTGTGAAACGGCCGACTAATTAACTAGGATGTTTGGCAGAAAGACTTGTTGTTTTTAGTGAGCGACGGCAAACCTCAGCCGTCTGAACCAGGCAAGAGCTGCACAAACTCACAATGACAAATACAACCGAAACAAAACTACAGCTAACCTAAACAAGCCACGAGGCGGTTTACGTTCCCGCGATGGTCTCGTACCACATTTGAAACGCCACATAAAATAGCCAGCGGCGTCTATTTCGCGGCGCACAGAAATGGGAAGTTCCACTATGGAGACAAAAGCTTTGTAATCGAGTTAGTCTTCCTTCCACCTCAGCATGATGTCAACCCACATGTCCATTAGACCTGAGATTAGCCCGATACTAATTTTCTTCCTGACATGAATGAAAATACAAGCCCCATTCGAAAGGACCATATCTGAAACAATGGTGAGGAGAAAAATGCATCATGCACTGGTCAAATTTAATGTGATCTTCCCAGTTCACTGCCCTAACTGCTAATTTGATTCTGGATTCATCTACAAGCTAAATGTGTTACAGTTTTTTTGTGATTTCTCTCCTGACCCTGAAGCAACTTGGTTTACATGTTTTTCTTGTTCTTAATCAACGTGCTGGCAAATGACACCAATGTGATGTTACGCGTCTAGGACGTTCATCCCTGCCTCCGTCTGTCTCATCCAGTCCACGTACAGTCCACATCCATTCCACGTACAGTCCACATCCAGTCCACGTACAGTCCACATCCAGTCCACGTACAGTCCACATCCATTCCACGTACAGTCCACATCCATTCCACGTACAGTCCACATCCAGTCCGTGTCTCAATATCCTATTCTCCATCCGTCTGTCTCTCCCTGAGTTCTAGTACATTAAAATGGTATCAAATCACAGGGCAAATATTTATGATGTGATAAAATAAACATGGATAAAATGAATGACAGAGAGGGTCAAAAACTAATTACAATTAAAAAAAAATCTTTAAATGACAGAGGCTAATACACACAAAAACCACTAAATTCAAATACAGAATTAAAACACATGCAAACTGCATATTAATTTTGTTTATGTAAGTCAGTAAAACTTCAACACTTTAGATTTTACTGATATCTATTAATAAAACAGTCTTGTAAGCACTTATGGTTAAAGAGTGGCAAGGTAATGCAAGTCTCAAGGTAAAGAGGGTATGTGTAGAAATTTAATTCAAATATGGTTTTTAATTAAAGGTTAAACACAAGTTAATGTCTGAATCCCTTCAGCCAAACACAAGAAAATTAAGCCAAGGTAAAGCACAGCTTGGTAGTTTTCCTCCATCAATTAAAGACAAATGTACAGCAAGTGGAGAATGAACCATCTGCTGCATGTCAGCTCCTCATAATGGAATTCATCTCGGGTCCAGAGCCCTAAGCATGTCCCGCCTGGTGCTTGTTCCTCTCAGGAACTTCTGGTTTTTACTTGCGAAGGAGTCACTTGGGTGGCAATAAAGTAAAAATGAGAGAACACCACACAGAATTTATTAGGGAAGGATTGTACTGTTTAAGGCACAGTCACTTAAACTCTGAGCCGAGGTCTCAGTCTAACACAGGTTGATGAGGGGCCAGTGGTGGTATACTGGGCATTTCTGCAAAGGGGGGGGGAGGTGTTGCTTTTACTCTGCAGGGGCTATAGTTCAGGTGCTGCTCATCTGGCAAAACTTTCAGAGGCAGCCCCCCCGCAAAGAAAACAAACCCCAATGTGCTTCCCCACAGACGGCTTTGGGGGGCCGGCCACCAGCAGGCAGTGTGAGCGGCAGGGCCCGGGACCAGGATGTTTGGGTTAGAAAATGACTTTGCCACCCCCCCCCCCATTCGCTCTGTAATTGGCCCTAGGTAATTACTCTACCCCATTTCAATTATTCAGAAGACTAACAGCAACATTATTAAAGTCTTAGGGTGGAAGAGGAACAATAACGGTAAAAATAAAATAATAATGACACTTGTTCCTCTTTCCTTCATTTAGAGTAGCACAGCTGCCATGAGCCACTGGCTTAGTGAGACACCACCAGCCCTCGCCAAACCCTGGATGCGATATTCACTTACACAAAGTCATACTGTGATTTATTCATATTACCAGATAATTCTGAATGGAATGAAAGATTTAGTGCGGAAAAAGAGATGCATTAAAAAAATCCAATTCAGGCACTAAATTATAAATGTAAGAAAAATTATATACCCTCTATGTAAGTCTGTATTTGAAAAAGAGCAAGTGTTACAGGAGCTACTGAGGGAACGTCTGGAGAAAAATGACCAAAATCACATGAATGTAAATACCTGGCAAAGAGGACTCACATTTCTGTACAGCTCTGTAATGAGTTTTCAGCAGCCAGTGATAAAAAGGCATGGTCTGAAATTTATACAATATAAATATCTGAAGACAATAAGGATTTTAAAAAACAGGCCCTGCTACAGGAAACTGTACGTTTTCATATCTGTTTGTATGTCTGATTTATTTCCCAATTCTGTCCAAATTGGGTAACTGGCTGGAAGATCTACATGATAAGCATTAAACATTACCATTATCATAAATGTTTTCTACGGAGGGTGAAAAAGCACATTAGTGCCCCTTTTGCAGAGACATCGACACTTATTTGCACCCAACTTTGTCAACCTGTGTCAAGTCTCTGATTTCTGATGTAATGGCTGACGATGCTAAAGAGCTACTGTCCATACTCTAGTCTAACTCTCTGCTGAGGAGTCAGATGCAGGGCTGATGATGTTCCACTTAAAGACGGCACTTGCTTTGCACTGATCTTCAGGAGCATGGGGGTCTTCGGAGGTGAGGACAACTCACTGTGTTCTTCCCTACATCTGGGCCCAATTTCCAAATTCCACAAGGCTCATGGATTTGTGCAATGCCCACGTACGATATATAGCTATAAGCCCCACCCTCCTCACGCTGTCACATTTTGGACACGCAGACAGCCCCATGAGCGTAGGTGATGTGGCCCACAAACATGGCGTTCCGAGGGCTGCTCCATCCAAACACCGCTCCAGGTGCAGACCCTTGCCCCAGCTGCCCGACACATTCCTGCTCAATCTCACTACTTCGTACACAAAGAGGGGAAGAGAAAAAGCACATGCCCCTCGGGGAGTCTGGCTGCAAGCAGACTGTGACTGGACCAGCAGGTGGTGTAGCGGTTAAAAAGCTGGGCAGATGAAATCACCATGAGAGATGACTCAAGATTACTCTCAAAATGTCCACACCAGCAAGATAACTGTTAGATGACCGTCACTCCAGAGCTTTGAATATAATAATAATAATAATAATAATAATAATAATAATAATAATCCTTCTTTATATAGCACCTTTCATACATGAAATGCAGCTCAAAGTGCTTTACATATAGGACAAAAATCTAATTCCACAACATGATTCACCCGCAGAAAAGAGCAACATTTTTACAATCACTTCCCTTGACTCGGTAACATAGGACTCAAAGTAAGTTACTTCCCATCTATGCAGCAAAACCCCCTAGTGTAATCTTTGTGAGATAATCCAGGAAATTCATCACGTTTTTTTGAAAATATTAATCACCCTACAGATATACATCAGGGATTCATTAGCTACTGTACAACAGGGGAGTTTGAATTTTATAGGCACAAATGTAAACACTGCAGTTTAATGGGCCGGTAACTCGCAACATAATAACTGGTGTCTCTGTGTCTAGAGACACAGAAAGAGCTAATATCTTCAGGCCATCAGATTACTAAATACCTCTATAACAGTTATAATTTAATACTTACTCCTTACATATGCACCACACATTTTATTGAGCCATGTTGCACATCTTTTCTTTTTTTCTTTTTCAGAATAACATTCTGTTCCTAATTACATATTAATTGTATTTCATTGTATTGTTTTATTCTTTTATTGCTATTGCTCTTTTTTGCAATGTTGATCACCTTCCATTTAATCTCATGACCGTATACCTTGCACGTGACAAATAAAAATGCTTGAATCTATAGCAATCCACAGGATGACAAAGAGTACATGACAAAGGTCTGTTTTTCACTTAGGCATAAGTTGAAAATTAATCACTGATTGCACTCTGCTTGCCCAGACAGCATTTCCTCAACCCTGAGTATTCAGAAACAAGTGGCTACCGGCACCTCTGTATATGTGGGCAATATCACATTGACTTTCAGTATTGCTTCTTGAGAAAGACAATTCACATCTTTATGGGAAACAATGAGTAAGTGTTGGCGGAGTGATGATCACCAACAGAACCTTCATGAGCAGCTTGATACTGGCTTTCAATGATTTGGTTCAGCTACTTCAGTTACCCGAACTGTCAGCCACAACACGGGTAAAAGAGGAAAACTTTCCAATATCAAGAAGAGAGAACAGCTAAATTAATTTAAAAATTACATAACACTTTGCTTGAGGGGGCAAGAGTAACTTATCATAAACAAATATAGTTACTGCATAAACTACATGAACCATTATGATTAATCAATGATAAACAAACATGGGATCAGTATGGAACTAATACTTAGTTTCTGTTTAATTAATACATTAAGTAAGAGTGTACTACTAATTATTTGTGCCCCTGCAAGTAAAGTGTTACCAAATATTAAATGCCATCCCTGTAAAATATCTTTGGGATATTGTGCATCTGATGTGATGTAGAACACCCATATTTGGTATCTCATATTAAAAAAAACATTTTAAATGTAAATATTTAAGTTTAGAATTGTATAACACCACCATTTTATAAATGCCAGTAAATCTGTAAAAAAAAAAAAAAAAACATTGACTAATCAAAAAAATAACATTACATTATTATTACACATACACACATATGAGCAAGTATAGATGAGTAATACATGCTTTGGCAACACTTATATTAAATAAGTCAACAACAGTTCTAACACTCCTAACTTAAAAAGTCTGTTGTAGCTTTATTTACTGATTAACGGGTATTCATTTAATCAAATGTTTATTTCATGGTCACTTTTTTTTACCGACCATTTTATCTGATATTAACTTCATTCTCATAGACAGATATATTTTATTAATCGTAAGGGGATGATTCGCTGGCAAGAATTGTATTTGTATATTAGAACTGTTTACTGCGCAACATTATTAGTTGGCCACATAATATTGTGCAAACAATTTTGATACAAAAGAAGATGAGTACAATGCAAGTGTAGCTCTATCCTGCCTCCTACTCAAAACAAAGAGTACTACAGTGGTATAGCTTTTAAAATACACAGAAAACAAAAACGTAAGTAACAGTAAAGAAAATAACAAGGTACGCATAACCATATGACCAATTCCTTCTAAAGTGTAATTTACTTGTTTCCCTGGTGGCCTCACAGCACATATATGAAGTTTCTAATTACATAATACATTCAAGCATGTTGTTAATCTAATTATTTTTTCAAAAACTGATACTATCATTTCTTTGTTGTTGAGATACCTTTCAATAATGTTAATATTCAAAATCATTACAAGACTTGCTCAAACAAAAGTATTGTTTAATGCTTTGATTATATGTCTAAGATACTGATTATGAAAACATTTCAAACTAATATTTCCCAGGTTCCACCATTAGTTTTACCTCTTATAGCAGCAGCAGTCTTCAAAATCAAGAGCACTGATTATAAAGGGGCTTGTTTAAAAGTTTACAATTTTACAGAAATTAAATTCATGACGTGACTTTAAACATGTGAGTCATTATAACAGTACTGGACTTTCTTGAGTTAAGCTTGTTTTTCCTCTTGCTTAAATAAAAGATGGTTTTATTTAAGGTAAACAATTCTTTTTTAGACATTTATGTGAAACATTTGCCTTTTGGAAACTGAGCTGATTTAATCTGAAAGTCCTTCCTCGCTACAGAATTTCACGTGCTTAGTTTCACCGGTTTGTTCCCATTTCCCACGATGCAGTGAGGTCTCACTGGGCCGATTTTGAAGCTTGAAGTTCCCAAACAGCACTTGTGCACCATGTTAGACATGAGCGCCATTTCCCCACCACGCCACTTAGCCAGAAACACACCCTAAATACCAGAACCACGCCCTCCCACCAAAGCCACACCCTCACATCCAGAGCTCCATGCTCTTCAAGAAAAAGATCCGTGCAGATTTACTCAGTCTTACATCATTTCCATTACCCAACATCAATTCATATCTTCATTCCATTATATAACTGCTCCTATTTCAAACATCATTAAGAAATATGACTGCTTCCTCTTACCCCTATTTTTACTAACTCATGATGGCATTTTTGCCCGTCTTAATTTTACTCCCTAATTTTCTCTTTTGATGGGAGAATAAAACTGTAAACAATTTCAAAACAAGGCCATCTTTTCAGTGTTGTTTCTCATTATAAAATTTGCTTCTTTCATTTTTGCCAAATTCCAAGAAATGCCATCCTCTCCTATATCACAGATCAGTCATAGTCAAACTGTGTTTAAATTTCAAGTTTTTGTCAGGGGCTGAACACTGAACTGTATTCACTGTGACAATGCTGAAGGTCTCCGCCTCCATGAAGCTGCAACTAGCTGCCACAACTCAACAAATCACGTTCTGGTCACTGTGCTTACCTAACACGGTGCAGCTTGATGCAGTTAAGTGTTACATCCTGCCCCTCCTGTCTCCTCCCTCATGTGGCCCTGATGAGCCACTCCTGATGCTTGTAGCCCCTCGTTAGTCTTTGTATATATAAGTACCTGTTTGTCTCATCATCCCCAGTCTGGTCATTGACATTGAACCTTCTTGTTACCTGTACCCTCTCTTGTTCCAGTCCTCCTGTTTTGATCCCTCGCGATCCTGTTTATTTCCAGATTCTGTTCATTGAGTTCAATAAACCCCCATTTTGTTTTGCCACAACGCCTGCCCTCAAGTCCTTTGTCACGACATTAAAGGGAATGACTTCCCAGATAAAGAGCCGTGATCTTGTCTAAGGAAGATAAAATTGCATTCTAGCTGGGCCGGACACTAGGCCTTGTGTTTTTTGTGTTGTCAGCTTATCCTGTATATATGCACTGTGTAAATTTTCAGACTGGCATCCCATTCCAGATGTGTCTCAGCCATGTGCCCTATGCGGCCTGGGATAGGGTCCAAGGCCCTCTGTGATTCTGACTAGGATAAGTGGTGAGAAGATGAAGGGATGTATGGATATTCAGAACTCCCACTAGATGGATAGATGAATGGATGGATGGATATTCAGAACCCTCACTAGATGGATGGATGGATATTCAGAACCCTCACTGGATAGATAGATGGATGGATGGATATTAAGAACCCTCACTGGATGGATGGATGGATGGATATTCAGAACCCTCACTGGATAGATAGATGGATGGATGGATATTCAGAACCCTCACTGGATAGATAGATGGATGGATGGATATTCAGAACCCTCACTAGATGGATGGATGGATGGATGGATGGATGGATATTCAGAACCCTCACTGGATAGATAGATGGATGGATGGATATTCAGAACCCTCACTGGATGGATGGATAATATAACTTTGACATTATTGTAATCTTTATTGGCAGTACCTGTAATATTTATTCATACTTCATATTTGAGGAACTGTATCTGATCTTATATCAGTGTGAAGTAGGAGCCATAATCATTCTTAATGAGATTCAACTGTGACACACTTCAGAGCTAGGGCTAATAAAATCTTCTTAATGAGTGAAATAGACACAATATTCAAAGATAGTGTATTTAAAAAAAACACACACACACACACACACAAACAAAGAAACTGGGCATTGCACTCAGAACCTGAAATTGAACACTACGGGATCATTACGAAAATGACCAGCTCCAATCCTGTCAAAAGCTTCTTTCCATCGTAAAGTAATTGTAGGGTTCCAAAAAGACATAGTTAGATGGGTAGCAGTCTGATGAAACCTTCTCACTCATGCACACACGTGCAGCACACAGAACCACACGCAAAGATGCAGCAGCGCTGGAAGTCTTAATGTTGTCTTTTATAACAGGGTCATTCTGATTTGGCCTTGACTACTTAGTATAAGTGCTCAATTAAGAGAGGCTTGTTCAGCTGATTTCCGTCTTGTTGTTTTATTGCTGCCATGTGCTGTGAGCTTTCGCTGTACTTTTCCTTCCAAAGAATGCACAGAAATTTTGGGTCAATTTATCTACCCTGGCTTCCTCAATTAAAATATACGCACACAATGACAAACTGTGTAACAAACTGCGTAACCTCCCTCTACAACCGCCCACATGGTTTGGCCCGGGTCCCAATCAAGCCCCAGTGGCCACGTCTGTCAGTGACACCCCAACGTCGGGGGTCGATTTGCGCCTCGTGCTTTACATCCTCCTGCAGTGAGGGATCCTCTTTCCAGTCGTTCTGCACGGTAAATTTGAAAATGTACACAAGCGATGACTGTTTCCCTCCGAGGACGAAGACAGATTACGCCCCCCCCCCCTCCTCTCCAGAGACGAACCATTATGCGGAGAGACAGGAAAGCCAGGCACATTTGCACGATGACCCCCCACCACGGCGCGTCTTGGCCCCCGCCGGCACGCCGGCTTGCTGCACTGTCGCCGATCTCAGCAGACATCAGCGCTGCTCGCAGGGATTACCGCTCAGGTTCCCCGTGCACCTTTCCGTCAAACTCCTGTACATGCTGAGGCAGGAGCATTGTCATCCGATGCCTGAACTCCCAATAATAATAAAATATGCGACTTGACATAGAGTCCATGGGATTTTCCCACATTTCCAGAGGATGTACAAGTCCTAAGCTGCATGCGTGTGTGAGATCAACTCTTGGAGGTCAACAATATTTATACTTTTTAAAAGGTCAAAAAAATGAAGTCACTACCTCACACACCAACAGGAGTTACCTATACAATATCCAGCATACATATATAATTAGCACTCTTGCCATTTGTAAATGCAAACTTGATTCACTCATTGATTGACTGATAGTAGTGATGCCTTGGGGTGGATTACAGAGGGCAGTTCAAACACTTTCCACTTTGGCTCATTTTCATAATGGTTCCCTGGAAATAAAAGATTGAAACAGTCCCCAGATCCACCTCCCATGGAGAACAATCATAATTATCCCCTAATTCTGTTCTTAGCATAACAGAGTAATTACCATTATTACCTATAGCAAATGGGAAAAATAAGCAAACAGAATTTTGTGTGTGTTTACTAAGTTACATATCAGCTGTAAATTCCTAAAAATGACATCAAATATCTGACCTAATGCAGACCCCCGGGGGGGGGGGGGGGGGGGGGGGGGGGGGGGCGGGGGGGGGGGGGGGCGGGGGGGGGG
>JAODKC010000028.1:11993340-12019552 GCA_026777985.1 Mormyrops attenuatus
ACACACACACACACTCCCCGCACATAGGCTACACTCACTCTCACACACACACACACACCCCGCAGAAGCGCGACACACACTCGCCACACACACACACACACACACACACACCCCACACAAGCACCACACACACACTCACCCCACCCCCCATATTTAAACAGGATTGTAATTATGATAACGCTGCCAGCGGTGACGTGCATCCCCCTCCTTCCTCCATGCTTAGAGGAAGGAACAGACTGGGCCGCAATGCCGCGCATAGGAAAACAGTAACGGAGCTGATCAGATTGAGAGATCATACGTCTCAGCAGATGGTCTAAGCAGTAAAACAAAAGATTTATAACGATGCCACCTCTCCTGGAAGCGCGGGGAGATATGGACAGCAGATGTAACCTGCTGAGACCAAACGCTATACGCATTCGGTTATTCTCGGCTTCTTCAACTTTGACGAATCGCTGGATTTGATTTATCCACTTCGTGGGTCCATTTCCTGACTTGAAAAGGGAATTTCAAGCCTGTAAAAGTTTAGAAATTTTTAGCACGTTATCAATAGTTATTTTTAACGGTTTGCGTTAAACACGGCTGTTTGAAATTATTTGCATTTTGATTCTTATTTTCAAGTTCGTCAACCTTACCAGAAGCCACTAAAAGTAACAAACACGAACAATAGGTTAGTTGCACAGGTCGGCAGCGGAATGCACATGTCGGGAGATGTGCCGTATTCGCAGCCTGAGACCCGGAGACCACGGAGCAGGCAGAGACTTAACGGAACGCTGGCGCATGCTTCCAAAATCAACATTACTTCAAACATGAGGTCATCTAAACATCTGTCTACAGCATGTCCGCCGGGAGTACAATCAAAGCCTCCTAAATATGTACAATTGTTTCTGGAAATAAATATTAGACCTAATTTGCCTCTGATTGTGGCAGTCTATCAGGGGTCTGAAAGGAAATGGTTATTTATAGCGGGAATCTCCATTTGTGAATTGTCCTCATAAAGTTACCCTCTGTTTTGCTTTATTTATTTTATCTTCTTTCTTTACTTCGTCTTTATTTAACTTGGAGTATCTATTTATCGACACCGTCTAATCTTCATTTTTAAACAAATTAAAACCTATAAAGTTAGTTTCAAATGACGATTTAACGGAATAAATTACTGAGTGGATGCGATTTAATCTTAAACACCTGTTAGTTATAGATTCACATGCATAATTACTTAATCCCGATATAATACAATAAATCATGTTTAAAATGACATATAATGCATCAGATTACAGGTTTGGGACATCATACTGTCTACATTAATAATAATTAATAATAAATTAACCATATCCTTAAAAAAAATGGGGATATTGTGAAGACTACAAAACCACAGTTAATTACATATCATGTTTTCCAAATCAAAAACAATCAGAACATCTCTGAAACGATAAGTACATTAGTGTCCACACACACTGCAGAATTTATGCTTTTCATAGTGAGTTGGCGAACTGTCATTTAGCACCGCACAATTAAAGCATCGAAATCCTGTTTTAAACCATATATATATAGATATGTCACATATTAAAGCCCCGAAGCAAGGTATCCCATGGAAATATTTTAGCTAATAATATTGTCCACTGAGGGACATGCGTAAAAAAACGGAAACGAGTGGTAAAAGGTTCCTGAAACCCAATACAACAAATGAAGTGCAGTTCTAACCACACCTACACGCTGCGGTCCCTTTATTAACGAAAAAAACTAATCTTAGTGTAGATTGCCGGGTTCCTTTAGTCAGTCCGCACCCAGAAACCTTAACACTTGCCAATACTCATAACTTATGCGATTTGAAAAACGTTAATAATACTAATAATCACTTCTCTTGGTTTGCAGTACGCACTATTCCTCCAAGGTTACTGGGAGCTAAATTTTATAAGTTGAATGTTCACAGAAATGCCTTTAAATTTGTAACATATGCACTTTCAAAATCATATCATTTGTATTGAAGTGTATTTTAGAATCCTACAGTTTATATTAAACATAACAAATTTAAATTTTTTCCTGAAAAGTGTAATACTGATGAGTAAATAGAACGCTGCTTCCCTCTTGTGGAACAAAGCCGAATAGTATTTATTTTTATCCGACTGCCCGAAGCCACGTTGGTTTCAGGCGGGCAAACTTTAAATCTAAGTATTAGACAAATTTTCAAAATGTTTAAAAAATGTGTATGAATGTTTATGGAAAAAAACATTATTGTGCTTATTTTTTAATTTTCATTTCCAGTTGAAGTTATGTTACGTGTTGAATGTTACAGTTTTCAGAATGAAATACTGTATTTTAAAAGTGACTGAAATGGAAAGCCTGAAAGTGTTACCACAGATACCAAGACTAAAACATACAAAGAAAAACAGAGGTGCATTGCAGCTGAAGCCAACATGAGGCAATACATAGTAGGACATAGTTCAAGTTCCTGAATTCATAGGGATTTGAATTTAAAAGGATTTGTATTGCCATGACAATATACTACATAAACACTAAATAAGCAAACAGCATGTATAAGAAAAGAGATCATGAAAATAAATGACAGCTACAGTCGTTAGGGTTACAATTTATACATTTTTGTTTTCATGCTTTGAAGGTTACATATTCTGTTTTACACTTATAACATCTGTGGTTGGCCAGATTATGATATTAGAGGCTGTGATATCCACGTTAGTCAAATGTTTATTATTTTTTTAAATAAAGGATAAGAAAAGCTAACATAATTAAAACTGGTGTCTGTCTGTGATTTTAAGGTTAAATTAATCCAACCAGTTGATACAGCTGCAACCAAACAAGTGTCACTGGAGAAATCATCAGATCTGTTTCATATAGTTTGATTCTCTTCATTCCTTTGTTTATCTTTGGCCTTGATGAGTCAAAGACTTTATAATTTCTAAAGCATTCAAGGCATATTCATAATATGTATCATTTTTACTCTGTGTACACATATATGCAAAGTAATGACTACAGACTGTGCCTGGGAGTCTGGAATTAATTTTCCAAAAGCAAATGAGTACAAATAGTATACAAAATCTAAGAAAACCTTAACTAAAGCAAAGCAACACTTCAGAGTTTTATAAACCACTGCACTGCACAAAAGCTGGCCTTTGTAGTCTTAATCAGAGAGGCAAAAACATCAAAAACTGAACAAACACTTTTACCCCAGCAAATTTCTTTTTCAGAATGTGAGTTAAAAACATACACACACCCCCCCCCCGCCACTTCCTCAAGCTATGATGCCTCTGGAATTACTCTATCAGAAACATAACAATGACTGATAGCTTCATATACATTTATATGTCTCGCGTACGATTAACTTGCCATTATTGGATTAATTAAATATATATCAATACACACAAACACACACAAGCATTAACAGATAAAATAACCTCTAAAGTAAAACTACTGAATTGCATCAATTGATTTTAATGTAAATTTCTTCTAGAATCACAATTCTCAAATATATAATTAATAAATATGTATAAATGATATGTAACATTATATATTCGTAAAATACATTACATTTCAAAAATTACCATATGGAAAAAAAAACTGCAAACAGCTTAAACGTTTAAATGCACCACAGCAGGGAAAGGCTCCATTATGTAGTACAGATGTAACATTCATTATATATTATTATAACTTAACAAATATAGCGTATGAAGAGGCCAGTGGAGCATTATGAAGCCCGAACATCGCCTGGCTCCAATTCTGGGGTAGCACTTCCTTCACATAGCCAACATAAATAGTCCCACGGCATTCAGCTTTATGGTACATGCTGAGATTTTACACTGGCTGTATGGGTCAAATTTACACTGCAGTGACTGAGTTTTTGTGGCCAAATGTTGGAGGGGCAATTGGACCATTCACTCATCTATTTTTGAATAAGCACTTACTTAATTGACAATGCAGCATTTATTCCAACAAGCACAGGGTGCAGGAGACCAATAAACACACACACACACACACACACACACACACACACACACGCATGTACACAAACATGACAGCGTAGAGTTACCAGTTCATCTAAAAAGCATGTCTTTGGACTGTGAGAAGAGCAGAACACTCATGGAGGAAAGAAATTAATACACATAAGACACAAAGGATATTTCATATTATTAAAGAAAAGCACAAAAGAAGGAAATTTATAGATTGGAATAATCATCAATATTATGAGTATTCAACTATTTGGCAACCCTATATCCAGGAACAGGAAAGTCATTTTTCCAAATTTCCCTAGGTTTACTCTAGAAGGAACAAATAGCAATAATTGACATTTTCATAATATTACCCAGTGAGGATTATTGTCATAATTTTCATGACGTTAAAGATTAATGGAAAACTGAGACAAACAAAAGAGAGGTCGAGTTACAGTAGAGGGGCACTGAGATTAAAGGCTTCAGGTGATGATCATCAGTAAAATACTGTCAAAACCAAGAGCGCATAACTTAAGTACTTTATACTTAGAAAAAAAACAGGAAGAGAATTAGAAAATGACTTTTCGCTGTTCTCATAATACAATTCCTTTGGTCAAGCAAGATGTCTTTGACAAAAACTTAAGCAGATTTTGTGCCACATCGTTAACATTGCCTGCCAATATAAAACAATGCGTCTCATTACTTAAAAAATAAATGCACCAATCTCTGTGAGTTTCTTTGGTAAAGTAGTGATTATCATGTAAAGACTCCAACTGTAAGGTAAGGAGAAAAATTGGTGAACTTAGTCAACGATGCCTGGAATGCTTCTACAAGTCTGAATGAAAAGGTGAAGAGACGGAAACCAAAAATCTGTTTTCATATGGCAAATTTGTTGTGGTTATGCAATAAATCTGTCACATAAATGTTACATGTAGTGCACATGTCATGCGTTAGATTAACACACACCCAAGACAGGACATCAAGCAATCAAAATCATTCCTTCAGTCAAGCATAGCGCTGGAAGCAATAAACTGTGGAGATAATTCTCCTATGAAGAGACGATTACAAAAAATCGTGCAAAGCAACGTATACACAAACAGTCACATTTCTTTCAGGTTCAGTTGTTCTAATGACTGATTGAGTATATTTTAGAATACACCAAATTTGAAATACATATACCGAAACGAAACCTACCTATAAGAACTTCAACTGTTCTACAATAATAGATATTAGTGAAATGTGTTGCGTTTGTACCATGATTAGGTCCTGGGTTACTCCTGGGTTACTCATTCAGAACATATAAATCTTTTAATCATTGCTGCTTAGCTATCTGTAGCAGACGTTTGTTTTTTTTATTGATAAGCTGCCAGCTTTCAACAAATGCAGGCATATCATTTAAGCATAATGGAGGCCAATATGAGTGTTGAACAATATATCTATGTATGAGACAGGTGAAATTTCAATTCTGGAACATGAGGTTTCTAATTTCATTCATAACAAGCACAATACGTCTTTAGTATAACATACATTCCATAACCGCTTATCCAGTACAGGATTGTGGGGAGCCAGAAATATTTCCCAGAATGCACTAGCCACAAGGCATAGGTTCACCCTGGGCTGGATACTAGTCTGTTACAGGCAGTCGAGAGACACCAGTCCACCTGACCATAACTCTGTGGGCTGTGGGTGGAAACCATACTACCCAGAGCAAACCCACACAAACATAAGGAGAAGATGCCAACTGCACACAGAGTTCTAGGGTCAGGAAAAATAAATAAATAAACATGTGAGGCGGCAATATTAACCAATGGACCGCCATGCCACCCTTCAAAAAAATATTTCACTATAATTAATGGTGTATTAAATTGATTTAGAATGTGTGCCCAGGCTTACTCTTCAGCTCTGAGAGCAGGACCCTGCTATAGGAGTGCAGGAATCAGCGCTTTACCAGCTACCATAAGCTGAAAAACACAGAATAGAGACAAGAAAAATCAACTAACGGCACATATATGGCCTATGGGAGTGGACTTTACAGTACAGCTTATGATTTTTTTCGTTATTATATGCAACCAGTGTTTTGATTCGTACTGATCATGTGACGTGCTGATTCAATAAGATATAACACTGATGATAAGAGACCAAATGTAGCCACAGACGAAAGTCCATAGACAGCAGTATCCTGCTTTGTGTTGCTCTCAGTATTTGACAGAAGCGGCTGGTGGGCACTTCAAGTAAATTCATATTACAATCGCGGAGTATGACTTTTCCTGTAGCAGTGCCTTTTGTTGATATTCCCTTAGCTATCATTCTCCGCTCTTTTAAAGTTACTAAGGTCTCCCTGGCAGCCACGCATCCATAATTTTACGTAGCCAGGCCCGCCCTGTCTTTAACAGATGACTTAACCATGCTCGGAAGCTAATAAAAAGCTTGCCTCATAAATTATCTGGCTAATTTATTCATCAATTTCAATATTATGGGAGTGGTCTAAGTTACTTCCGCATTTGTTTTTTGGTCATGCTATAAATCGCTTCTGTATTCTACACCTTTTAATTTTTGTATTTAATAGAGACTTTCTAGCTAAATGCTTTGTGAAAAAAAAGAAAATGCTGTAAATCAAGCCATCAGGTGTTAATTTCATCAAAAAGATATTTTACTAAATTTTAATGCATGTTCAATACCAGAGAAGCTAATATATTATTACATAGTTTCATAAATTACTTGTTGGTGTGTTTTATGTTTATATATTTCGCATTTTACACGAAATTATAACAAAAGAAACGTCTACGTGCAAACTGACGGTGACATTTGAATGGTTCAGTAAAAGCGTCTGTCAGCGTAAACTAGATTCCTTTCCAAAAGTTTCATATTGGAAAACAAAGTAAACTGTATGCAGACAAACCACAGTTGTGCAGTTAATAAAGCAATTATTATATCTAATATATGAATAAACAAAACATTAAAAATACTTCAGTTTCCAGTCATAATAACAGAATCCAAAGTATGTATTCCTGCTTTCTCTAACATTCGATTAACCTTTTAAGCTCAACACTAATGAGCATATAGAGATAAATTTACTAAGCACATTTATTGGTCCACAATTGTACATATAAATATTTTATAAATTGAGTAATATACCTCATGGAATGTAGGTCAGGTGATTTAAGTACAACAAAGTAAATTGTGTTCACAAAGCACCTCAGTGTTACCAGGCCCCATCACGTGATATCTGGCTTCCACTCGGTGAGCGCATTACGCATTCATCATACTTAACACTGCTAATGGTGACAGACATGACGTATTTTTACTTAGAGGTTTGAATGCAGAAGCCTTCACAGCTGTAATACCTCTACAGTATAAACGGTAGCTCTACAGTCAGCGTCACCAATTTGACCCCTCACGTTTATCTCAGACCTCAATGGTCTGGTAGTGAGCATTGGTACTAAATGTTTACGCTATTTTTTCTCTCTCAGCATCTTAACATCTTGCCGCATTTTGGTATTTTTTTTTACTGCAAGCTCAAACTGCATTCATGCAATTTTATCTCATTATAAAAATTCCTGCATGCAGTAATCAGAATCAGAATTACAATAGTTACATTTTTATTATTTACATTTTGAAAATAATCATTTACATTTTAAATACTGTCCAACGTGTTATCGACTTCATAGCAAACCTACCACGCACAATAAAATAACTCAAATAAAAATATGACTTCTGTACCACTAGAAGGTCTAACAAGACCTGTTGTTTATTTAAATATTGGACCTAGACTCCCAATAGCCATAAGCTGCAGTCACTGGAATGTTGCACATATACTGTTCTTCCTACCCTGTTCAAATGTGACTTTCACATTTCCATTTAAATTTTACACAGACTAATAAGCAGTTTTATGGTTCAAGCTTGTCCCCTGAAAAAGTTTGTAACTATTAAACACTAGTACCAGGACAAGTAGTTGGACGATTACCTATTTGAACCAGAACTTGCAGATTCAAGGATTTGTTACCATATCAACTTTCATTTAGCACTTACAAAGTGCTGCTAACGACTGTAACACACGAATCCTACCAGAAGATTTCTTGGCTATATTGAAGTTTTTCAAATTGTACATAAAATCAGGATTAGATGGACTCACAGTATAGGGATTATATGCAATCTACACCACTGCTAACACAATCAAATGTTGCAATACTCCCCATTTCTAACATAATGCATATCTAGACATGAGAGCATTAAATTACTTGTTTTAGTTTATTATTATTGTTGTTGTTATCAGTAATAATAATAATAATCATCATCATCATCTGGTTCTTCTAAAAGCAAAATGAAATCGTGGTGTTTCTTTTAAAAAAAACTTTCAAAGCAGATTTTGAACCTAAGTAATTACGTTTTGTTGAAAATCTTGTTTTTCATGTTTTCCGTTGAGAAAAGAAACTCCATGAGCAGGATAATAACAGGTTAGAGCAGTGTGCGTAATTAACATTCCTAACGCTTTGTTCTTGTTCACTTTAATCAAAAACAAAATGTATAATCCATCTTATACATAACACAAAGCAGAGATATAACTAAACGCGCAGTACACGGCATTCCCTTAGGAACTGTATTGCGTACGGAACTAAATCAACGGTGCGTGTGTTTTGCTGAGACTGAAATTCAGCAGGGAAACATCCGGTTTGGACCCGCTCCTACACGCCTTGTAGCGTGTAATACGTTGTTAAAGACACATGTACGCCTTCATTGTTTGTGTATTCGAAATCCAGTACAATTACCGACGAAAGCACAGAGACTGCATTTACTAATTATACAACGAACAATTATATTTTTCCGAACTGCTGAAAAAATACAAATAAAACCGATCATGTTCTAGCTTTGTTTTTTTTTTAAAGTAACTTACCCGCTGATCCACCGGCAATGATCTGGTGAGACGCCTCTCGTAGCAAACTTTGTTTTTGAGGATGCATTTTATTCGTATTTCAGTAACTACAAAAGAAGAAGAGTTATCATTAGCAGGCTAAAGTCGAAAACAACTTCATGATCGGCATTTCTTAAAAAGCAAAATGACAAGTAATACGACAGTTGCTTCGTGGCCGAAATCTTCAATTTCAGGGATACTGTTAATGCGAGTTACATTTTAGCTCTGTTGACCTGGAGTATCTTTTCAGCGTATTCATATAATATTTAAATCCCGTTTTGTGATAGTCTGCGGGTATTTACCTCCACGTTTTTTTTCGTTTAACCAAGGCTACCTGTCTGTTTCGGCTGCATTTGTAATCGCGTGGAAACGGGGCAGACTGATAGGTGACGGAACATATTTTGTTGCAGCCTGGTCAGCGATTATATATTCAGTAGCTTAATTACGGCCTGTGCTGCAGTCATATCTTGCCAGTCCAGGGATTGCCTTTTTTACCTAGATAATTGTGGTTGGTGAAGTTTTCATACAGTCACTATATTACTTTAAGACTCACGGTGTAAGAGCAAAACCGGCTGTATAACCACACGTGTCCATGAGTCCCTTCTCTCGCCGTTCATTAAACACTGAAATGTACTGCTTAAAAACACCTCAAATATAAAACAGCAAATATAAAGTTAAAAAACAACTCTGCTGCTACTTCTTTATCGTATCCTATAAAGTTTATCGCTTTCGTCTTTAGTAAACTGAAAGCTTTACTTTTCTTGGTATTTTCATCTCGCATCTTTGTTGTGATGCTGGTCGCAATGTGGTTCAGTAAGTAGCAGTAACACAAAATAAATGTAAGATATACTCACTCGGAAATATATCGCTCATTTTAAAATACAGCACCAAATGTAAAATATGTTACTGTAGTCGTAATTAAATTTTAGACCATATTTAAAATTAACGGTGTGGTATTTTGTTTTGACGCATGTGATAGGATCCCGAGCAGCCCGACGGAAATCTGTTGTTTATATGCATTTGTCTGTCACAGGTCTTAGGTGCCATGTTACCTTTTCTCGCGAGTTACACCTGAAACTCAGATTTCTTTAACATCTGGGGAGCCAGATATATATAGTTCTAAAAATCCTTATAAACTTTGGAAACCTGCCGTTTTTTGTAACTCTGCTAAAATAATGAACCCGTAAATACACAAATATTTGAATTGATCTCCATAATAACCAGCATTATCCAGATATGGCCGGCACAATCTGGAATAACCAGATTTGATTGGATCGCAGAAACCACACCCAGTAGAAAGAAATCCCAGTGAAGCCCCCTGAGCGAGAAGGGGAGCGTGCCACTGTACAGTATACACAAACACTCACTGGAACCCACTGCCCTAGAGTAGGCACATGGATGCTTCCTATTTCTTAAATGTGCTATTAATTTGGAGAAAAAAAAAGATTAAATAAGTAATTTGTATAGGCTACTGCATAACCTCTTTATTTCAAATGTTTACATTAGTAATCATTATTTTTGATTTATATATACATGATATGATGCACCATGCCATTCAGTGCCCTGTTATTTGTTCAGTAGTGTTTTACTGCTTTGAATGTGCATAGCTGTATATTCAAATAACATGATCTAACAAAGTATGCCAGGAGAATGAGCCAGAATTAATTCTGGGTCTGTTTTGTTGGCTTTGTAACTAATTGTCATATTTAAAAATTGTAATGTTAATAAAAGGGAATTCCTATTGACCTTTCACATAATGTTCTTTCATATTGGTCAGCAGTTAATACAACACCCCAAAACATTCAAAATTTCCAGCAGAACACAGCAAATAACTTGCAGTAAAGACGTACATGTTAGGCTGAGGGGCAGAAATATTATGGTCGGGTGAGGAGATAATCCTTTTCAGAGAGGACACTTTGAGCCTCTTTAGGTTTTACAAACTGCTTTAAATGGCATTACACATGCTTATGCTTCTTTATGGAACTCAGAACAACTTACAGCAATGTTTCTCATTCCCGTTTTGCTAAAACCCAAAAGCATTTTGACTTACAGTGGGTTACTGTACAACTGCAGCGCTGCAATTTAAAGTTTTGTACATGATTACTTTATGGGGTGGTGCAGTGGTTTGCACTGTTGCCTCACACCATTGGGACTGATGTCCGAGTCTCTGCCGTGGCTACATGTGTGTGGAGTTCATATGTTCTCCCCATGTCATTGTGGGGTTTCCACCATGGGCGTGAATGGCAAGGGTTACATTTGTGCACAGGCAATAGGGACACGTCCTTACCAATATTGTAGTACCATGTGTGTTCAGGGGGGTCGGGCAGATTTGGCCCCTACCAATGATGAAATCAATCCTACGGCCTTCGTGGAAGGTGTGTGTGCCCTGCACAGGGCTATGCTGCCTTGTGCCTGTGGTTTCCGGTATACGCTATGAATAATGAGACTTATCAGAAAAAGCAATGCTTCAACTTAATTTTACGTGAATTATAACTTAAATAAATAGACCGAAATGCTTCATCCACTTTTCTGATTTAGAGTGTATCATTTACAAAGATTAAAAATTTGTTACATTAAATAAATGTGAAAAATATAAAGTTGAAAAGGAAAGCAATGGACATAAATTATTTATATTTTTTATTACTATATTAATAATGTATATATGTGTGTACGTATACACAGACATATATATAAATATATATATTTCTCCTCTGAGCTAAGTATCTCAAAGTGAAAAGGAGAAATAAGTTAATTAATTAACAAGTTTGTAATAGGTCGACAAAGTCCACAAAGGATCACTCTATGGTCTGCAGACAGGCAGAACCTGTTGCCTTCTGACACTGCATTTTGTGTCTCATCTCTTTTGACTTCTCTGTGCCTTTAACACCGACAGACTTCCTTCTTGACATCAGGATTCAATGCCAAAGTGTGGGTGTAAGTATGTGACAGCTTATAAAATATGAGCTGCCATTTGCAGTCATACGTAAAAAAAATATATATTAAAAAATGTTGGGGAAGAGCCAAGACTTACTAAGGTCTATTCTTTTAGCAAACGGAAATAGAACTGGTTTCCTTATCCCAGTGTGAAATAAGTATTTATGCTCCAGGTCAGTAGAGTGTCAAATTACACATTTTTATATATTGGTGGAAACTATAAAACTGTAGTAAAACTGGCGTTTATACTTGAGTTTTGGCAGAAAATCATCATTAGTAGATGACCTGGATTTAGACTTTAGATTTTATTTTTTTATTTTGTCAAACTGCCCCAAACTTACCTATAGTATAGAATTGCCAGATATACATATGCAATAACATTATTTTTAATGGGGCACTTGTTCACCAATGGCAGCCTAGTCAAGTGCTTACTTGCAACATATTTGGAATACTCCTTTACATGAATGTTACAATACACTTTCATACATATGTTGGTCCTTCGTCTGTAAGTAACAATCATGTAGCAGCTGCTTCTGGAGAGTAAGTTAAATGGCCACATCTGTAGCAGCTGGTTCTTAGTGTATCATGCTAGAATGCTTCATTCAATTTAAACCTAATCAGTTGTTTACTCAACTTTTACTAATTCCAAGAACAAGCATGCATTCTTCTCATAATACATTTTCGTATAATGTTCAAGCAATATTCAATGGGTCTCCAACATCTCAGCTTTGTGATAATCTCCAATAAATAATAAAAATTCTGATTTGTAAAGGTATATGTAAGTATGGCTAGCTTTATTTGAAAATTAACCAATTCAGGAGCGGTTCCATTGCAGGTAGCTGTTAAAAACTGGAGAGACGTATCAGAGTAGAGAAAATAAAAACATGGGCTATAAAGTGAATTTCTTCTCACACAGTCCAGGATCCAACATTTTGACACATATTGATCAGTTTTAGTATCTCTTTTAGTTTTAACTCTTTTTTTTGCACAGTATTTTGAATTAACTATTTTTAAACGTGCTATATAAATAAACTTTACTTGATGTGGGTTCTACCCCATATTTCAAATGAAATGTATTTTTGTTAAATAAAGTCAACAGCCCCTGAAACGAAAGTAAAAACAACAATCTTATGAAAAAAACGTTTATTACAAACTGCAACAATAAACAGTTCAAAACGGAAAGAAAATAATGAACAAAAGACAGTGGTTTGATCCAGGAAAAGTTCAAGCATTTTGCCTGTTCCTGATGCCGATACCTTCCCATCTGTGGGATGGCCTTTCCAGCTCAATGAGCGTGAGGTATCAGACAATGAGGTGCGTCGTTTTTAATCTCATCCTCATACAAGTTGTCCATCCAAAGCCATACAAGTTGGTACCATCATACCCCTTAAGTCAGTTTTTTTAATAAACATTTAACTGCTCAAGGAAAAACTGACCACTTAACAAAGGGTCATGCATCAAGTTATTTTGGGACGTTTCAAATCAGTAAGTGAAAATAAAAGCTAAATTACACTAAACATCACCATACTAACTGTGTCACCTGGTTAAAACATGTAATGTAACATGTAAAAGTACCATGGATAGACCTGTTACACATAATATAAGTGTTTCATTTTACTGGCGCTGGATAAACAGTACCTAAAAAACAATGTGTTAATCAGTCACTTGAGTAAGTGCATCATTAACCATTTGCAGATTTCACAATGATTTCGGTTTGCTTTTGTTTCATTGCTTTAATATTAATCATTTTCTACCACTACAACTCACATAAACATGAATGGTAATTGACCCACATTTGCTGTTTTATACCTCTCAAAAGAAATCTGACTAATCTGACTCTACACCTGAATCCAGTCGTATAAAGGAAAGCTATTCATTTATGCACGATGACTAATTTTGATGTCAGTAGTTAGATGAGACATTGAATACATCTACATACCTATGCCATGAAAAGACTTAGAAGTTAAACAATCAACTAACAAAAGACCTGAATGAAACCACAGTTCTTTAAAGACACAATGGCATTTACACTATTTCTTTCTAATCAACTCAAACCTCTAATGAGGCACTTCAAGCATTTGAGATAAAGAGCAATAAAGTGTCCACCTTAAATCAAATGCACATCCGGGTTCTGTTACATACCCAGTGTGCCGCCTTGCTAGCCACTACAGTGCTTTTACGGCGACCACCTCCCCCAGAAACTGGTCAAGAAAAGAAAAAGGCCAATTCTACCAAGGTTTGCTAACTGTAAGAAGTCAAACTAGTTTTTTATGAAACAATAAAGGACGTATCTGGCACAGGTGAGCAGTCGAGAGAAATTCAGACCAGGCCTGGAGGTACTAATCTGCTAGTTTTATTTTCTGATTATCTCTCCTGCACGTAGTCCCAAGGCCTGGTTCAAAACCCGGACCAAAACGAATTCAGCATTTTTTAATTGCCCTTTACTGTCTTCAATTTCGAGTTTTTATGATCAGCCCCTACTGTAAGCTTCCTTCTGATGTAAGAACACGTGACATAAGACTTTGATCACAGCTATAAAAACAGCATATGTCTACAAAATGATCCTGTAAAATATTAATACATTTAAGGGTAATTTATTTCACACCCGCTGATCATATTGAAACATATTGCAGAATATTTAAATTCACTTCTTTTCTTGTAAGAAGCTAATGCCATGAATATAAAAGCATGGCTGATTGTGTTTAATGAGAAATGATTTCACATCCTTTGTAAAACCGGGTACGGTACTTCATTGGGATTTTAAAGTCCTATTCTATCATTATAATGGTTTAAACATTTCACAGCAGTGTGGGGCTTTTGGTAGTCCGTGTCATGGAAGGGAAGTGTTTGTTATCCATATCCCACAGTTTCCTGTCTCCCTGGGGTTCGTGAGGGGAGCAGTGACCTGGCAACAGGGGTGCACAGGGGGGCAGAGTGGAAGTCCAGTAGTTGATGTAGCTGGCCATCAAGAGGGTCAACTCCAAAATCTTCAGAAGGAGGTGAAAGGAAAAGAGCTTCAGCACATCGTGTCATTCGATTGCAGTGAACCAGAAAGAGCACTCGCGTCAAAATGGCCAGCCAATGAGGAGAAAGACGGAGCCTTATTAAAAGGCTTCGTAATGATACCGTATATCAGTTCCTGTGTGAATTACATTACCGCAACTCAAAACCGGAACTCCCTAACAACAAAAGGGCCAACCTGCCACTCAGACCTACTTCACTGTAACTCTTGTAGCATAAAGTGCAGCGATCATACCTCATCCTGCTCCGGATTCTCTTCAGTATAATATCATTCTAGGGCAAGAATTTTGTTTGTTTGGACTGGCCAGATCTGGTTAACGTGTCCAATGATATAGCCCGGGCAAGGTGTTTGTTGGAAAAGAATTAACAAAAGAAAGTTTTTCGCAATATATGCTCAAGGGACTATGCGCAGAAAATAGCAGTATTTGCTAAAACCTGGTACAATGCATCTTTCCTTGTTTTATACAAGGTTAATGTTTTATTGTGCAGTGTCCCTTTTTAAGTAAATAAAATGGAATGAAAAACACGAATGCATTATCTAATACCTTTGGATGTCTTTAGAACATAGATGAAATCTTTCCATAACTCTGTTAGCATATACTGTATTATAAGCTTATTTTTAGGTATTTTCAATATTCATTAATTTAAATAGAGTTGAGAGGTACAAGCTCAATATTTACTGTGCCCTGCTTACCTTGGGTTTGGCCATAGCAAAGACCAGCTTCTCAGCAGTCTTCTTTCCCAAATCCTGGTCACGGCTTTGATTTACTACCAACATCAAGTCGTCCCGGCAGCCACCAAAGGTGATCACCGACTGGTAGGAGTATGTCAGCTTCAGGTGCTGAAGATAAGGTAGAGGGATATACAGGCACACAGGTGACGTGAGGTCTTTCTCAAGGGGTTGGAGCTTTGACCGAAGTACCTGCTTTTTTATTTTGTCCTGAGACACTCGGAGTTGATGTCTAAGGAAGCATACCTTATTTTTCCCCAGAACTCATGAAAGAAAGAGGCAAGAGCCAAAATGAAAATGGCGCGGAAGAGACAGTTGGATCTTACATGGTTTATTTCTCCTCTGAGCTGTTTGGATCATTTTTGGTAGAACAACTTAACTCTTACACGTCACCTGACATGCGCATTTGGGGTCAATTTGACCCCCAGGGTAGGTGCAAGAGTCAAATGGTAAATGGTAAATGGACTGCATTTATATAGCGCTTTTTTCCAAAGCGCTTTACAATTTGCCTCACATTCACCCATTCATACTCACACACACACACCGGTGGCGGAGGCTGCCATGCAAGGCGCCAACCTGCTCACCGGGAGCAATTCGGGGTTCAGTGTCTTGCTCAAGGACACTTCTATACAGTAGCTATGTTTTCTCTTTGGTTTCTACTATTTGAAATATTTAAACTGAAAAGTAACTCCAGGCCAGTGTTTTGACAAATAACTCTTTGGGCTGACATAGCTTGGTAAAGAAAAAAGTCACGGAACTGATTTCTTTGATACTTTGTTCAAAAAAGTGCTCAGAACTGCAGATAGTAAGAAAATGGTACTATCTGACACTGTGACCTGAACATGCTCCAGTTGCTTCTGTTCCCATTAAACAGGCATATGGGGCAGAGTCCATTACACGCGTCACACTCACCATAGTGTTATACTGCAACACGTGGAGCCCATCCTCATTGACTGCTAGCCATAGTTGGGTCTCCTCCAAGGCAGACGGGGGCATGGGCTGTTCTCAGGAGGCCAAAGGGAGAGCACCAGCCAGTTAAGTACTCTGTCACTACCAGAGATGGGTACTTCAGGTCCAGAGAGTCCAGACCAAGATTTTGTTCCAACCAACAAGTTGAGTCACAGTCACAGAGTATTCAACTGGTTGGTTGAAACAAAATCCCAGTCTGGACTCTTACTCTCTAGACCTGAATTACCCAACTCTGACTATGACTCCTTTTACTCAAATGGTTGGTTGAAACAACATTTTGGTCTGAACTTTTACTCTCTGTACCGAAGTACCCATCTCTGCATCTGATAAGTTATTAGGAAATGGTTAGTTCTCAAATTTCAAGTTTTATTGTCTCCTGTTCAGAGGAAGACAGTAAAATTCTTACGCTACAGTTGCAAGTTAGGGCATCGAGGGATAGGACAAATCCTAGTGCAGTACGAGACAAGAGTGCAGGACAGACAGTAGTGCAATATGAGACAGTGCAAGACAACACAGTGCAATAGAGCAATGAGTAAACAAGTAATAATTATACCATAGGGAAAGAGCAAGTGATACCGTGTCGCTATGGAATGGTGCCATCTTGGTTTTTTTTCTTTTAATCATTTTGTTCATCTTGCAATATATATTTTTTTCAGTCCCAGGATACAGCGTTCCTGTAGCAGGCCAAAAAACAGGGCAATCATCTTATTGAGGTTCTTTTTAAATCCCTCTCACCTTGGCGCTGAAAAGCTTGGCACCACAGAGGGGCCACTTTCGTGCAACCGTCAGGTAGATCCGCACGCACTCAGCTGTGCTGCACCCCCGCAGCACCGTCCACTTGGCTGCGAGCTTCTCTGCAAGTTCCCTGAAGGAAATGACATCATTACCATCAATGTACTGTTTGTGCATGCATGTGTACAGTAGATGTAAGAATGAGAGGAGAGACTGAGTACCTTAGCTGGTCCATGCTGCAGTCCTGATTGTAGCGTTTTGGGTAAAACCGTTGCAGAACCTGCATAAGGATCTGCTGGACTTTAGGCTGGAAGCAGCTGGGGCTGGAGGAGACCGGACGCTCCAGATCACTATGTTCTACCTAGGGCGGGTTGAGGTTCGGAAGGGGGGGTTGGGGTAACTAGGTGTGTACCATTATTGATTCCGGTGCAAAACTGCATTATAAACTCACTGCGACCCCCTAAGACAAACTTCAACCGACCTTCAAACTCAAATCC
Source organism: Mormyrops attenuatus (assembly GCA_026777985.1). Taxonomy (NCBI): domain Eukaryota; kingdom Metazoa; phylum Chordata; class Actinopteri; order Osteoglossiformes; family Mormyridae; genus Mormyrops; species Mormyrops attenuatus. The sequence continues at coordinate 12,011,071 of JAODKC010000028.1, forward strand.
ACTCTGACCCTCTGCTACAGACTCGACCCTGAACACAAATTTACTCTCATTCAGCGTCACAAACAGACTCCAGCCATCAAATAAAAATCCAGCCTGTTATTCAAAGAGAAACACATGATAATCCTAGAGAACACAAACATTCTGTCACTCTCTCCCCTCCATCAAACTGCTGCACCCATGTTGTCATGTTGCGGCGGGACTGGCTAGAAAAACAGACCTGAAGCACAATGACCATAATCATGTGTGTCATTTAATCATGTGTTTTTTTTTAATTTTTTTAAATCAGACAAGGTTGCAGCATTGCAAAAGTAGCCATTGTCTTACACAGGTAGCCACAGATTAGCAAGAGAAATAATGTTTGATTATGACCTGTAACGGGCATTGGTCAGTGTTTCCCAATCCGGTCCTCGGGGACCCTCAGACAGTCCACATTTTTGCTCGCTCCCAGCTTCATGCTAGGCAGTCCGCATTTTTGCTAGGGAGCTGGCAGTGAGCAAAAACGTGGACCGTCTGGGGTCCCTGAGGACCAGGTCTAAAATGATCTCTTAGAGTACCTGAGCCATGAGGGCCGCTAACTCCAGGGCCAGCTCCTTGTTGACGGGAAAATGACCTTGTAGCACTTCTTCATTCACCTGATACGCCAGCAGGAGTCGCTCTCGCTCAGTCTCACCCTTTACCTGGCCTCTGAAACACAACCTGAAACACACATAATTAAGTTCATGTAATACATATAATGATTCCCAAACACCTGTAAAAACACACCTGAACACAGGTGTAACACAAGATATTCGGTAAGCTTACAGAATGCCTAATTAGGGAATATAATGACAACATAGTATCCAGTGTGTTCAAGGCTCTTTTATTAGTACGTGCTGCTGAGTTGACATTGACTCCTGGTGACGATATTAATAAAAATGCATAACATAATAAAGAACAAACAGTCGACCCTCCACATCGTGCAGGTTAGGGGCGGAGGGCCTCTGTGAGCTGGAAAAACTGCATACGAATTTTTGGTCCCCTTGGTGAGTGAAGCAAAATGAAACAAGAAACACAAGATGCAGAGATCACTGCGAGATCACTGCGAGATATCATGTGGGAGGCTGCCATAAACATGCTTCGCTTCCTCCAAACCAGCGCTGTACATATATTTTAGGCACTTATGAGTTACTAGACTTCTGTGTGTAATCTGCTGGCCTTCGATGTTGTCCGCAGCTTTTGCGAAACTCCTGAAATCTCCCAAAAAATTCCCATTTAATTTCTCATGCCAACCCCATGAAATATTGAAACTGAGATGAAGAAAGTCGTAATGTAGAAGGGTCGACTGTATACCTTGGACCATAAAAATTCTGTACTGTCTTCATTTTGGGCCACCTTAACAAAATTTCACCCGTAGTAGAGAATGTTAAGCGGTACCTGTTTTTGTATGTCAGACGGACAATGCGAGTGCCCTCATATTTCCCAGGATGCAGTTCTTTCAGTGCTTGTTCCCACTTTGATATTACATCACAGATCTGGTTCACAGGAAAAGGAGTGCAGTCAGCCAAGTGATCACCAACTTATTTGCATAATTAGTTTAATAATAACCACTCAGCCTACATGCTTAATCACATTGTATAAATACTGTGAGCTCACAGTCCAAATGCTACAAAGGACCAAAGAAACAAGCAGATCACAAGACCCACACTCTCCCCTCTGCACACCTTGACACTGGGCTGCAAGCAGTGCTCCAGATTCTTCCCTGAGGGATCATCGGTGAAGAGGGCGAACCCAGAGAGGACTGGCTTCCGCATCCCTGTCTTCTGGTTAAGTGTGTTGAGGAACTCCTCCACTGTGGTGGACCCATCAAACCCAACGACCTGACAGGGAGGAGAGACGATGTTAGTTGCTAAGCGGGCTAAGTCTCTGTGTCTGTGAGCAAAAGGTCACCAGTTTGAGGCCCACCGGTGGCAGAACAGTCACATCACGTCTGTCGGCCCTTGAGCAAGGTTCTTAACCCCCAGCTCCTGGGGCACCGCATGTTGTCTGACCCTGTGCTGTGACCCCCAAGCAACTAAGAGCAACTTAGGGTAGGTGAAGAGATTAATTCCAATGGACCTGTACTTGTGCAAATGTCAAATAAAGGATTTATCATAATTTAGAAAGCACTGACTTATAAATCAGACACACTGTGTTACATTAAATTTATCAGACGCTTTTGTTCAAAGTGCAACACAAGTAAGAATCAGAGAGTAGGGTCACACAGTGCCTCTGGGTTTATTACAGTCAAGGGTCTTTCTCAAAGGCCCAGTGGTTAAATGACTCTGCCGGTCATGAGATTTGAACCTACGATCTTCTGATTACAGTCCTAGTGCCGCACACTGCACACACAGTACTGGTACAATTGCACACAGGTCCCTTGCCTTAATGTACCACTTTTAAATTTATGTTTATGTATTAACCTAAAGGAAAATTCATGTAAATCCTTTGAAAATCCAAACAGGATAATAACAATTAAACTTTTGAACATCCAATGCTTTATAGACAATTTAGTTTTAGAGATAATTATTTCTTCAAAAGTCAGCTAAAAGTTAAATATGAAGGCTACATGTTGGGACACTCCAGCACAAGTAAGTTCCCAAAGTTAATCCCAACGACTGATACAATTCAAGGATTCTGGAGCCTGGATAAGTAGCAAGGGGTTTGGAAGCTGTGGTGGTTTTAGTGAAGGGCCAGCAGGGGGAGCCACAGGACAGACAATCAAACTGAAGGGTTGCCAGTTTACCTCGTAAGTATTGTTCATAAAGTGCACAGGGATGCTAAATGGCAGAGAGTGGTGGTAGGGGTTCCTCAGCAGGATGGACAGGATCTCCATACGAGAGGGCTTGGCCTCCCTCTCGCCGTTCTGCAATGTTCGCTCCACGGATCTCTGGCAGTATACCACGTACTTCCCCACCTCGCTCCTGGGACCGGAGGCACCGCACAGTCAGGGGTTTTAGGCGGCCAGGCAGCCAGCTCAACCAAAAAAAAAAACATGCTTTGCAAACACAACTAATATGCCAGTTTACTGTTCCCCACTATCCAATACAATTATTTTTGGTCCTTCTGAGGTTTTAAGTTCAAACTGCAAATCGCAGTTATTAAAACTGCACCTCATTAAATGCATACAGTTAACTGATTACTCTGCAGAGTTAATCATGCATTTAATACAGTGCACTGTGCTGCTTTAGGCAGTACGGTGAGTCCCAAAATACTCAATTGGCTATTATAAGGAACCCATTATAAGACCATTCCAAAGCTAAATGCAGGTGAAATTCAAATACATAAGCAGTTGATTTACAGTAGCTTACAGTTTTACACTTTTTGATAATTTTCAGAGTACATTTGAGCGTAACTTCCTTGTTCAAATACACAATAGCAGTGGCCTTCCTAGTACAAGGCTTCTGCCAAATCCTGCACCTTAACACTGTTCAGCAATTTAACTTCTAGTTTAAGTATAATCTGTGGTCTGTACTACGAAGTGGGGTTACTGGCTTATCGGGGTAACTTGTTGGATTTAAGGTACCACAGTCTAAATGGACTTCATATTCATTTACTTACATTTTGCCCAGACTACCTTAAATCCGACAAGTTACCCCAATCAGCCAGTAACCCCGCTCCGTAGTACAAGCTACTGGTCTAGTGAAGATTAAACCTGCTTTGGTGAGATACAAGGAAGGGAACAGTGAGAGCAGAGAGGAGGGGGTGCTGTTGGCACCTCGGGTCTGCATGGCGCTGTAGGTACTGCCTCAGGTACCACAGGAAATGTTGTTGGGGCAGAAACAAGGCAACACACATGGACAGCAGCTGCCAGCACTGACAGGGGGTGAAGAGAAAGAAACAGGAAAAAGGGATTCATTCACAAATATGGTCTATTATAAAAAGAGAGCTGACTCCATGACAAAATACTAACTATTTATACTACAATTTAAATAGAGGTATAAGAGTACTGGTATCTCACCTGTGTCAGGGAATAGTTGTTCGGTGTGCGGCCATTGGTCTGTTTAATCAGCTGACAGTATATCTCATTCTGCAGCTCCGGGTGTGTCAGGCACACCTGCAGTGCATTCTGGGCTAGCGACACGTGGTAGTCGACGGAGGGTGACTCCACCAGCACGTTGATGAACAGCTGGCAGGACTGGGTAAGAAAACAGAATTTCCAAAAATTCAGAGACAGTTTCAGTATTCCACGTAAAACTGAAAAGGTAGTGTAAACATAGTTCATGTCAGGAACAGATATACAGTACTATCCTTGTAATCGAAGTAATCGATTTCATAATCTATATAGGTTACAATGTTCAGATATATGAAGTGAAATGTAACCTATGTATGGTATATTGCTTTGGATGAAAGCGTCAGCTGAGCGATACAATGTTACATAATAATAAAATAATCCTGTTAGCATAATTTTCACTTTGCTTTGGTCATTTTATTTTAATAAATAAAATTTAAAATATGAAACTGGGGAAAGCACAAACATCACGAAACAGTTTTACAGGAGTAAAGTCACATTTTGCAGGAAAAAGAGAAAAACAAACAACAAAACAATGCCACTATTCCACCAGAAGATGGCAGCACAAGCATACTGTTGTACTGTTCATGTGTTCTGACCTACGCACCCAAGGCCATAATTATAATACATATTGGGGGGGCAACCCCCCCCCCCGCGATATTCAGATGTGCTCACAATGTCCCCCCCAGTATATATTATAATTACAGTTTTGGTACCCCCAATGTTGACTCCATGGCTACGGCCTTGTGCACACCAACACCCACTGCCATTGACTCTTATAATTTAAGCAGGTATTATTCATACATGAGCAATGCAGGATGAGGCTATCTAAGTTTCCAAGTCGGAGCTTAATCGCTAAGCTCAACTGCTATATTTTCCTAAATATTCCAGTATTCCACCTTTAAACTTAGTGTAAAATTAAAGTTAAACAGAGTTGTGGAGTCGGTTCAGATAGTTTGGTCAGGTCAGAGTGAAAGTGCCCTGGAAACTGGGAGGACTGGGAAGGAGAAGCGGAGGAGTGAACAGGAGAAACGGGGATATGGGGGCTGACCACAGTACAGATATCACAGGGCGGGAAAGCGATCCTCTTCCTGGGACAAAGTCAAGGGCGGCGCTCCCCCATCCACTAAAATCTCACTAGGGCCACGTGCCTGTCTGACCATGTCAGAATATCGCTCTCTTTTCCCGCTATTTCTTTTTTTGCCAGGAAAACGATACACAGAGAGCCGTAAAAATAATTTAAAAAAAGAAAAACACGTCTGTTCAGCCTTAAGAAATCATTATGCTGGGACTGACTGGTGGAATTAATGTTTGCCCCACACTGATGAGCTGGGAGCTAATGAGAGTGGGTGTTTATCTCTTCACAGGAGGTACCTAAGGAGAAGCAGTGAGTCTCTACGGCGGGGTTCCCAAAATGGCAGCCCGCGGGGCAAATGCGGGCCGTGAGGGTCAAATGCTTGGCCTGTGAGAAACATATCAGTGCATTTTAGCTAAAGTTACCATCAGGCAAAAGTAGGGGAAAACAGAACAATCGATCTGCCGCCCCCTCTGCTGCTCGGCAAAATTTATTATTAGTATCCCATCTCCAAACACACGCTTGGTAAATTTTATCATCAGCAAGGGTATCTGTATGTAAAGTAATTTAACCAAAACAGAAAAACATTGGGGACGGTGTCCTTTGGCTGTGAGCTGTTGATAGAATTTGCTTCTCGAGTATAAATAATCGGGGAACTCTGTACTATGGCCTTGATGCCTTCTCAGGCAAGACACCCTTGGTTTGTCAGAGTGGGGGGCAAGAAGGAGGTTAGAAGGAGCCCCCACAAGTCAAGCAAAGTCAAGTTACATTGACAAAGGGAAGGCTTACATAGTGCTTTAAGTGCAAAACACAGGACAGTGCAAAATAGAAGGGCTGGACACAGGGGTTTGTATACATTGCATGATGTGTGTATGTATGCAAGCAAAGGAAAACAGATGCAGCATAACAGGGTGGAAGGTCACCTTGAACAGCTTGAGCGCCTCTGTCTGCAGGGCTTCTGAGGGTAACGTGGTGAGGGGTGACCGCAGGCCGTCCCGACTAAAGCAGAGGGCAGCCAGGCTCCACAGCTCTGAGTCTTGGGGCACGTGACAGAGGGGCGGGGCAGGTGCGGAGATGCACGCAGGTGGTCACAGATGCGCGTAGGACATTCACAGATGTCCACAGACGTGCACAGACGAATGGGGAAAAACAAAAACAAAGACGGCAACATCAGTGCAGGCGCAGACGGAGCAGGGACACGTAAACAGAACGGCGGAGACGGGGATCACGTTGCTAAGCGGTACGACAGACCCGACCACACAAGAGCAGGCAGCAGATGTCTGCTGATTGGCTCGTGGCGCGTTAAAGCGCCTGAGTGGGAGGGAGGCAGCGGCAGTGCGGCAGAACATGGAGGCTAGCTAGATCCTGCTCCAGAGTGGAAGAGGCCACGGAGTGTTTTTATTTTAATAAGCATTTAGCCGTTTCCCTGCATGTTAATAGCACAGCCTGGCAGATCAAATATCCCCAGTGGAGGGGCTGCCAAAATCTGGGAGGAATGTAACTTGTTTTTATTTTTCGCCTCGTAAAGGAGCAGAAGCCAAGCATTTCCTGAAGCAAAGCAGCTTCTTTCATCGCGTTCATCTGCTTCGTTTTAGCACAAATCCTATAAATTTCACCATGCTAGTGATTAGTGGGCGGAATAGCAAATCACATTTGGAGGCTGTACGGGTCTAACACGGATGCAGCCTCGTCTGTAAAGTGTAGATCATAGTAGTGGCTCACCTGGATCTCCATCCACGTCAAGCAGTTTGCCAATGAGCAGCTCGTACTCGGTGCCCACCTTTAGGCTGGCACTGCTGCCCGCTGCAACAGTTAAGTGGTACAGCCAGGTATCCTGCCATGAGAAAGGGTTAACGGTCAAGGTTATTCATATGCCAACATAAAATCTTTAATCAGCTTCAGCCATGGTCTTCCTTTTGACTCAACTGCAGCTTCCTTCACTTCTAACAGAAACACCTTTTCAAAGGTTTACTGAGGATTTTGTTCTATTTGGGGCACTCCAGGTGTGTTAATTGCTTACCTTCTCTTGCTTGGTCCTGATAAGCAGGTAGGTCGGGCTCTGATCCTTGGGATACACCACAAGGGTACAGTGTGAGGAGAGGAAGCCCCGCCCTCCTGCCTCATAGTCCTCATCGGAGTCACATGACCTGTCCACTTCCTCCACCCCGGCTCCCCGCATGCACAGTTGTCCGAGCGGAAACTGTCGCAAGAAACCACAAGCAATAGACTTCTATATAAGAATGTATTTAAATGTCCAGGGTAAAACAGTAGATCTGATACTTTTATAATTGCTAAATTAAAGTTAACCAGGAAGCTTGTATGTGGACTTTAACTGATTAATACAGTTACCGGATTATCCATGTCAGGGAGGACACTTTGGGTTAGGACAGGATTTGTAAACTACCAATTCTATTAAAAGGACTTGGATTTCACTTAAGCACTGAGTTCTTGCTGTGTGCCAAATGGTCAGTCTCCTATACAGAGGTGGAAAGTTTAGGGTCAGAAAGTACAAATCCAGACTACGGTTTCGTTTCATCCAACCAGTTGAATATAAAAAGTGACATTCAAAGAGTACTCAACTGGTTGGTTGTTACAAAATCATTGTCTGGATTTTTACTTTCTGGGCCTGAACTTTCCACCTCAGCTGCTATAATCATGTATGTGTCAGTAATGTTAATGTGATGTAGCTGGAGGAGCAGTAAAAGCACAAGAACTGAACTGTTTAGCCAAGAGCACCAGCACCTTTCAGTTTCAAGGCAGTCTGTAAAACCTGAAGTAGCTCAAAGTGTCCCGTCTGACGGATTATCTGGTCATCCTACTGATCAAGGACTATTAACTGAAATTGTAATATGTCTGCGATTATGCATTAATAGGACTTCTCACCTTGTCGTCCTGGTTACGGTAATAGTAAAACACCTTGCCAATCAGAATGCACCACACCAGCTTGGAGTGTCCGTGCTTCACCTGTCTTGAGGGATGCAACGATTATTGGGGGGTGCGAGCACAATGAAAACACAGTATCATCATTCTTTCAGGATGAGTTCACTGTGTTGAGACAGAAACAGAAAATAATACTGCAGCTTATCTTTAGTGGCACATTGTAAGCTGCTGTCAGTCAGCACTCAGACGTCTTTCAGAGAAACATCTCTGACGCCTGTCAGTGGTCCATTTCTGCCCCTATCCCTGACTGTCATAGCGACCTTATACTAAAGGACTCACAGACTTCTATTTCAAATTCCACTGGTCTTGAACCCCAACCCTGAAATGGCTACCTTGGCCTCCGCTTGGGGGGGGGGGGGGGGGGGGGGGGGGGGGGGGGGGGGGGCCGCGCGGGCGGGGGGGGGGGGGGGGGGGGGGGGGGGGGGGGGGGGGGGGGGGGG
>JAODKC010000028.1:12025009-12044968 GCA_026777985.1 Mormyrops attenuatus
TTGGAGAAGGCATTCGACCGTGTCCCTCGGGGAGTCCTGTGGGGAGTGCTCCGGGAGTATGGGGTGCCGGGCTTCCTAATAAGGGCTGTTTGGTTCCTGTACGACCGGTGTCAGAGCTTGGTCCGCATTGTCGGCAGTAAGTTGGACTTGTTTCAGGTGAGGGGGCTGCCCTTTGTTACCGATTCTGTTCATAACTTTTATGGACAGAATTCCTAGGCGCAGCCAGGGTGTTGAGGGTGTCCGGTTTGGTGAACTCAGGATTAGGTCTCTGCTTTTTGCGAGAGGTTGTGGTTTTGTTGACTTCATCGGACCGTGACCTTCGGCTCTCACAGGAGCAGTTTGCAGGCGAGTGTGAAGCGGCTGGGTTGAAAATCAGCACCTCCAAATCCGAAACCATGGTCCTCAGCCGGAAAAGGGTGGAGTGCTCTCTCTGGGTTGGGGAGGGAGTCCTTCCCCAAGTGGAGGGGTTTAAGTATCTCCGGGTCTTGTTCACGAGTGAGGGAACGATGGAGCGGGAGATCGACAGACGGATTGGTGTGGCATCAGCAGTGATGCGGGCGCTGCATCGGTCTGTCATGGTGAAGAAGGAGCTGAGCCAAAAGGCAAAGTTCTCGATTTACCAGTCGATCTACATTCCTACCCTCACCTATGGTCATGAGCTGTGGGTAATGACCGAAAGAACGAGGTTGCGAATACAAGTGGCTGAAATGGGTTTCCCCTGCAGGGTGGCTGGGCTCTCCCTTAGAGATAGGGTGAGGAGCTCGGTCATTCGGGAGGGACTCAGAGTAGAGCCGCTGTTCCTCCGCATCGACCCAACCAGGAATAGCGGTAGAGAATGGATGGATGGATGGATGGATGGATGGATGGATGGATTTTTAATAAGAATATTAGTATGGATATATCAAAAAAACTTGTTGTGCACCAGATTTAAAAAAAAAAAAAACGTCACAACGAGATTTGTGAATTTCACGATTTTGGTTTTTTCATGAGTTGGCGAAACAGGAATATTTTTGGATGACGGGCAAGCAAAAAATCATAAGATCATACGATACATAAATATTAGTATTATTTAATATTCAATGGTGTAAGTGCATACTATATCTTTATTATTAACAGTTATATTTGGTAAAAAAAAATAATAATTGTGGGATCTACGCATCTTGACTTGGGTACGGTACACACTTCTGTCTAGGCAACCAGCCTCAGTCACGTGTTGGATGTTCAGTGTAGCCTTAAGAGTATCAATAGAGGAAGTACCACAGACAATAAAGATATGTAACCAATGTGTATAATAGAATACAGAAAACTGAGAAAATTCATATATTATTCAGCACCGGGGTGGCTATACCTTGCATGCAAGTCTATTGTGTTTAAAAAGAAACATGTTCTACAAAATTCTTGGTATTTTCCTAACATAACTCAGCAAGATGCTTTCCATGAATTTAATTAAAAATTTCTAACTAAGGAATAAACTGACTGATGTGGCGTAGAAGGTGTTCACGCACGTTGCTAATCCCTCTTCCTTTTTTTGCCCTCGTCTGAGTGACTGTGATTGGTAGAAAATATTCTGTTCCGTAATAATTACACACTGGGACCATCCTTTCATCACAGCAAATTAAAGAGCAGAGCAGGTATTCCCAGCCTCCTCCACTCGTGTTTTAGATGTCTTAAAGACACCTTAAAGATTTCCCAGAGCCAGGGTCTCATCTGCGCAGGTGTGTGCCCCTCGGGTGAAAGGAAGTGACATCAAAGAGCCACACCCACCAAGGCTACCTGCTCAGGAGGGATGGCACTGACAGAAACTAAAGCCCGCGGCTGACGAAAATCCCTGCTGCAAACCAGACCTCCCAGTATGGAGGAGTCTTAACCAACACAAACCACCCCCCCCCTTTAATACTACGTGGGTGTTCTGTACATGATGCACCTATATACTGCTTTTGCAAGCCCCCGGTACGCAGCATACACCAAAAAAATATACAGAATATGTTATGTTATGTTACAGAATATGTTAACGCCCTGTGGTTACGTCCATGTGCATTGTATATAAATGGTATTTAATAACCAAGTCTGCCAAAGAATCCTTATAGCTGAGTGGAACTCAAACTGTGCTGGGAGTCCACTGAGCCCTACCTCTGTTTGGAGCGAAGGTCACAGGAGTCGCCTCGGAAACCCTCATTCCAGACTTCGCCAGTGCGTAGATGCGGCTCTCCTGAAAGACGGGGCAAAACTGCTGAGCATGTCAAAGTTTTCCCGTTGCTTCCGGCAACAGTGAATGCTTTGGCTCATTTACACTTTCATTAAAGAACATTTTGAGGCCTTTGGAGTTACTGTGATACTGTGGGAACTGATATTAGGGTTAGTCTGCTGTAAAATCTGAGTAAAGTCCTCTCACCCATGACGGAAAGCGGTGTAGAGGAGGGGTGGGTGGTTTCCGGATGTCGGGGTCCAGGAACTCAGGCTCCTCAGGAAGCCCAATGAAAGAGACTCTGTGGGACGTGCCAGCTCCATCAGAGCCCTCCACTACCATGTCCATGCTGTCAGGGACCTCGTCAATGTCTGTCTCCTCCACCAGGGGGGGCTGATGGGAGGCGGGCAGCAGGCGAGGCTGGAGCTGAGCTGTCGGGCAGCCGATGTCGATGTTGACGCTCACGTGGTGCAGCCTCTCCAGGCCCGGTTGCAGCTGGCTGTGGTGCTTCTTGACCAGCTGGATGCTGTCACGAGGGATGAGAGGTGTCCGTACTTTGGGCAGAGTCATGCTGGTGCCGGAGAGCAGGGTTGGGGTAAGCTGGGCCCGGGCCGGGTTGTTAGGCGCAAAGGCAGGCGCGATGCATGGGGTGGCGGCAGCGGTGTCATTGGATGAGGAGGAAGAGCAAGGGTGATGGGAGCGGAGTACGCCATTAAGGTCATCGGTGTGGTCCCACTCAGAGATCTCCGCCACCCTCACCTCCTGCCCAGTCCTCCCCACTCCAGACTGCTGTTTGGAGGACATCTGCTCTCCTGTGCCCTCTGACCCACAGCCTGGCTTACTCATCCCTGCTCCTCTGACTACATGGATGCTTGGATGCCCTGAGATGATTCCGGGAAGATGAGATTCCAGCCCTGATATTAAAGTCCCAGTGTCCTCCATATCGAGAGCCGGCTTGTCAGAGCTGGAGTTCAGACTGAAGTCCATCCTCTCACGGGATGGAAGATTATGTGACGAAGAGTCAACACTCTCCAACCCTCTTTTCTTCAGGTCTGTAATAGCAGAAGATGTGGAGAGTCAATGTAATAGGCAAAGTTTTACAACTGCAGATTAAATTGAGGTTCTGTAGCATCGAAGACTGAACACTGTAGTTAAAGAAAGTTGTTAATTCATGCAAAGAAGGGTGCATCATGGGTACAAATGGGGAAAGGAGGTTGACAGAGCAGAACCTGGAGAGCCAACAGCTGGGGAGGAAGGCAGGCGCGGTCCAGTCTGCAAGCAGTTTTCATGGAAGGTTGACGGGGTGTCAGGGCGACTCGGGGGGTAAAGGGGGCTTGAGGGGACGAGGTGAGAGTCTGTGGGGGCAGGAAAAGCCAGGCTTTCCGAAATAGCTGTGAATAAGAAAAAACAAAAAGTTGACAAGTTGTGCAGAACAGGCCAAGCAGGAGACATTTCAGTCAAGCCAACTCTGTGCCAGGCTATACCGATAAAAACAGAAATGCAAATAGCAATTTCATCCAATACTTTAAGTGGGCAATCATATCCACAAAGGCCCACTGCGTATGCAGGTGTTTGGGGTTACCTTTAGGTCAGCTGTTCAAACCCAGGTGTGAGAACTCATCAGCCAATCAGAATCTAATTAGGAATCTAATTAGGGAGCTGCAACAAAAACCCACATATGTAACGGCCCATTCTGGATGAGATTGCCCACCCCTGCTTTAAGTGCTAATAAACATCAAGATTTCAAATGTCCTCAGGGTCCCAGGATAGCCAGAGGAAGAACCTGGACAATATGCTCTCTGAATCATAACAAAAAGGCTAAATATACTCAAAAACAGTGTTAAAAGGAGTGCTTACTTCTGAGTGCTTATCTCAAGTGTTATAAGGTATTTTTGCATGTGCTCACATTACTGTATGTGCAGTATGCATTATATATTATGTACAGTAGTGTTTTAATGCCAAGCTTAAGAGTACCTGCTTAAGAGTCATTACCAAATTTCTCTTTCAGAATTTATAAATTCTTAAATTAAGACACATGATGAATGTTGCAGTGATTGTAAAACTGTTCTGCTGACCTTGCAGTTTCTCCTGCAGCATATGAATTTGCTCAGCCTGTTTCAGGTTAGCCATCTTCAATCGACTATTCTCTACCTCCATCTGAAACCACAGGAAGACAGTTTAGGTGTGCAGGGACACCGTGTAAGAGAGCACTTTCAAGGCAGTGTGTCTCAGTCTGGTCCTCTGGGAACCCCAGACAGTCCACATTTTTGCTCCCTCCCAGCTCCCAGCCAGACAAAAACATGGACTGCCTGGGGGTTCCTGAGGACTGAGTTGGGAAACACTGTTCTAAGGCATCAATTAAGGTTCCCAAATAATCACTAGCACCAAAATGTGAAATAAGAAGGAAAATACTATCTTCTTTGAGGCCTTATCTTATAGGGATTTACCATGGGAAAATGAGACTACTAATTACAGCTGCGGGAAGCTAAGATTAAAAATGTGAAGTTTTATTCAAAGGATTAATTTTAAGAAATGATTTATTTTGATCACTCGAAGAATGTGTTCTTCAGTGCAGGGTTTGCAGTAATGAGACAAACGTGGGAAGGTTCCTTCGTAACAGTACCTCTCTCAACTTGAAGGTGACCCATTCCTTAATCTTGGCAGCTTTTTCTTCAATGTTCTTTGCCTCCTGGGCTCTGATCATATTCTGAAGACATTAGGGATGAAGTCATGGTATCAAGGTTATAAAAAAACTCCTGGAATTTATGACAAGAAATCTAATTTTGGTTGAAACAATCATTACCTGTTTCTCCAACTGCAGTTCCAACCTCTTTATCATCATGTCTTTTTCTTGCACTTGATTGGTTACTTCTTGATACCTTCTATATAAGGCATTTTCTGATTCGCTAGGCTGCACATTGGCTGATTTGAGCTTCTCCTCCATTACTCGAACCTGTAACGTGCCACCATTGTTTACTAAAAGGGGATTACTCAAGTGTGACTCGAGTACAAAAACGTCTGAAACCGTTATTACATCATAACACAATAACACTCGTTTTACATATTTCCCACAAAACATTGCAACTGATTTCTGAAATCAGACAGAGGTGACTGAACTAGAATTAAAGTGGAGTATTTCCTACATCAGTTCACGGGTTATCTTTCCCAACTAGCACCAGCTATGACTGACAGCAGAAGGATCACAGCCTCATGTCTGCTTATCTAGTGATGATAGCTAGTGATGATAAGCAGAGTTCTAGATGATAATACATTCTGATGTAATACGTTCTTTCAGCCTCTGTGTGTATTTTTCACATATAATTCATAATGTGTAAACAGATCTTTTGGTACAGATATTTTGGTACAGAAGAACCTGTTCTCTGATAACTAACACATAACTTAGTAGAACCTTATACTGAAATATAGCAATTCAAGGTCCTTGAAAGAGCTGATCACTGAACTTTTGAGCAAAGTATTGAATCTGAATTTCTCCAGGAGATATATTGCGGCTGTAAGAACTGTACACTGTTTTGGTGAAAGCATCAGTTAGGCAATGATAGTAGGAGAAGAGAGCAGAGATGAGCAGTTTAAAAGAAGCTTCTGTAAGCCTTACGGGTCACACTGAGATAGCAACGCAGCGCTCAGGACGAGCTGAGTCTGAACCGCACTTCTCCCACAGGGCCAGGCCCCTTTGTTTGAAGTGGCTGAAGCATTACAGTGGGAAACACAAACTTATGACCCCCGTCTCCACGCTGTTGAGTGACGCCTCCTTTGTTGCTGGGTGATCTCCGCCCAGTCCCTCACACCTCTCCCTCAGGCCCAATAGCGTCTCTAATACCCGCTAATACAAAGTCACTAATAAAACCCACAAACTCCCGACTGGGCCATTCTCACCCAAATCACAGCTGGCTAAACAACTAGCTTGTCGCTAGTCTTTTGTTCTTTCTTGATTCCACAATAATTTTACACTGCAGGGAGCTGACCGCTCTCACCCCCTTCAGACGACCAAATGATATGCGTGGCTGCGGGAAAGTGTAGCTAGCTATGATTATGTGGTTATAATCATTATTTTCGTAAAGTTTTCTGCCACTCGCTGCATTGTTACTGTACTTTCCACTTGATATGGCTCTTTTCTGAGTAAGTAAGTACTGTTAGAAATATTGATTTTGTTCCTATAAAATTCATCCTATGCTTGCGTCTGAGTTTAGCTGTGCTGGTGTTTTTGGATGGCCTGTGAGTGTGCCTGTGATGGGATGGTGCCCATCCCAAACCCTGAACAGGACAGGCACATGGACCAATGTTTGGATAACTGGTATTATACCAAGTATCTATTGACTGGTAGGTTTTAATAGTTCAATGAATCCAGTTAAATTAATGGAGAAGCTATATAATATATGTACATCAGTGTAGTTTTGCTTTAATAACTCAACAGAGAACAACATCATGAACTGCTTCATGATATGAGGGCATGTAATACTAGTCAACGATCCTTAGCTAACCACCCTAGGTAAGTAGGAGAAGGAGAGCTTGACGGTAGAGTCTACCTGCTTCTCAGCAATATCAGCCCTCTGGTCAGCTTCTGTCACCCTCTGTTCCAGCTCCTGCATCTGAAACAGAACGGGGGGGGGATGGTCACTAAGACATCTCTGCTTGTCTGCATCAGCTTTCCAAGGGGGCAAAGTAAGAGTCTATCTGAAGCTGGACGTGACTGAAAGTTGTCGTGTCTTAAAATGCTAACGAAACAAAAATCACATGCAAGGCACAGTATACAAAACCCAGAAATGATCTTGTTGAGATCTACATGGCTCTCACTCAAACACAATCACCGGAGAAAACCTGCAGGTAAAATATGTAGACAAAAAATCAACATAGATGATGTTCAGTCGACAGCTGGTGTCATTAATGTACTGATGTAGGGTGTCATTAATGTACTGATGTAGGGTGTCATTAATGTACTGATGTAGGGTGTCATTAATGCTGGGTGTCAGATGGCTACACCCCCACCCCCGTTCCGGGTGAAGTCCATGGGATGCAATCAGTCTCTGGCCTCCAACGGACCGCCATGACTGCATAGAGAGGCAGGTTCAGCTCACACAATGCAACCCCCCCACCGCCATACACACTTAATCCCCCACCACAGGAATTCTGCAGTGTCCCCACCACTGAAGGAATTCAGAGGTAGGTAGGATTTATTGGTGGCGGGGGGCTGGGGGCTGAGCAATAAGGCTCTCCTCTTGGTCAGGCTATTTAAAAGAAATCTTAAGTTGTCTTAGGCGTATGTGATTTTGTGTAGAAGATAAAACACGACAATAGATGAGAAAGACAGATGGGTCATGGGTGGTGCATGTATCAATGCATGTATCAATGCATATATCAATGCATGCATCCCTCCGTTCAGTTAAGGATGGTGTAAAACCTAGTGTAGCACCAAATGACAAGGATCTAAAGTAGCTTGAACACACTATCGATAAATAAGGTGCTTAAGTAAAGAAGATGGTTTTGCAGGACAAAGGTATCAAATATCTGTGAAATAACAATGGCTAATGTTTTTAAGGAAAAAGGCAGATGACCAGCTGGATGATTATCACTTAAGCAATGTTTTCAAATGTTTAGAATGCTGACACTCAGCTTAACAGCACATTAAGTCGAACATGATTCAAACTCGGCAGGGAAGCGGAGGGCTGGACTGGAAAATCTCGACACGAGGAGTCGAAAGATCCTGCATTAAAGTCAAACTGCCTTCACAGAATGTATCATTTTAACAGCAAGTCTATTTTCTGACAAAGGTGCAGACTTGGGTAACGTTCTTCCTGCTGGAGGGTAACTGAGCACAAACTCTGCAAATTCTGCGACCCAGTAATAACAGAGCAAGCCAATAATCAGTTCCAGCTCTTGGCTGGGGGGGGGGGGGGTGCGGGGGTTCTCTTTTTGTTCACTAACTCTCTCCTTTTTTTCCTTGCTGAAAGGAGCACCAGCCTTGTTCCCAGAATGCAAGGGGTTCAGATTCCCAGTGGTCAGTGACCAGACTAGCACGCTCACACGTAGATCACCCATTGACAAAAGTACGCCTCCCACATTTCAAGCCTCCACATGATTAGATCAAGGACGTTACTACTGGCGTCGAAAAAAAAGTCACATAAATTGTGTTAAAGACTTAAGCCTCGAGCTTTCAGCATCACTGCATGCTTCTGCTGAGGTAATTATCCTCAGCTAATACCTGAGTTATCATAAATTGCTATCGAATATATCTGCTGTATCACAGTCATTAACGCTCCATGGCTTGGGAAAGCCCGATGGTAACTTACTAAGGCAGAGCTGTTTTATTTTGCCACCTCAAATGGATTTGCAATGGATATAATCTACAAAAATGTATGGTGGAATGTTCTGTTAGTTTTTTATTATTATATAAAGTGAATGGTTGCAGTTGTGGTTAGGAAAGACTATATAATTCACTTGATATTTCACAGTATCCAAAACCATTAAAAATAATGGCATGTACTGCATCTTAATAACAATATTAACAATGGTATTATGTAGCACATACAGACGCTTCCCGAGTTACGATGGTCTGTGTTACAATATTTCGACCTTACGAGGGGTAAATGTTTTTAGCTTTCAGTACATTACTCAATAAATTGCATGAGATATTCAGCACTTTATTGTAAAATAGGCTTTGTGTTAATGATTTCGCCCGACTGTAGGCTGAGGTATGTGTCCTAAGCATGTTTAAGGTAAGCTAGGCTAGGTTATGATGTTTGTTAAGTTAGGTGTGCTGTATTAAAATGCATTTTTGCATTATGATATTTTCACCTTAGATAAATATTCTGTCAGTGTCAAAGTGGAAAGAGTGATCTTTTGTTTTGCAATAATAATAATAATAATAATAATAATTTATTTAAATAGCACTTAAATTGTAGCTCGAAGTGCTTCCCATGAAGGTTGGATGTCATTTGTTTCTGAAGTCAGATGCTGCTTGGATTAAATGTGCATATCATTAGCTTAGATTGTTTAGAGTCGAGGGGGCTTTGAACGGCTAAACATCAACTGAACCTGTTTACATCTAGATTTCCAAGCTCATTAAAAACGCTGATGAAAGCAGCCTTGACCTAAACACGCCAGAGGGTACCAAACTGGGATACTGATTCATGCCATCACAGTAATGTGACTCCAGACAAACAGGAAGTGACAAAGACCTCTAAAGTCTTAGCGTGCTGTGGGTTCAGACTGGGTAAAGGTGGGGGTGCACGTTCAGGTAAAGCCGTGGCACTTAAAGAATGTGGTTTTTCACACCTGTTCAAACTAAATTATATGTTTTTGCCTTGTGTTTTCGTACATGAAACTGTTCCAGAATATCAGTTACTCATTCTGAAAAGCAATGACATTCTAGAAGCAATGACATTCGAACACATTCAGACTACAAGTACCTGCATTGTACTGCAACAAAACATGATCAAGAAGGAGGTGATTACATGTGTGCTTAACAGCAATTTGATCAGCGCCCCATCAGGTCACATTTCCCAAGGCCAGTAGAGATCTGAAACATAATTAGCTGGGTCCCATCAGCGCCTTCTCCATTCGTAATCTCATCTGTGTCGACATAGGAGGGCAAGGCATGCCAGATGCAACGTTTACGCTGCAGCCTGACGTAGCTGATGATGAAAAGACACAGGCAAGATTTTTCCGCAACAACAGCTGACATTTCAGTTGTTCTGCCTACATCCCTGATGCATCAGTTTGCATTTAACTCTATATAACTCTGTAAAACTCTCTTGTTGGGTGGGACCAATTATAGTATCTTCACATAAAACACTGACCACAAAGCTTACTTTGTTTACAGGAATAAAAATCTGAGCTTGCAATGTCATGGCAGCCATGAAAACACAGCACAAAATCGTAAGAATGCCAGCCGGCACAAAGTGGAGGTAGCTGAATGCTATGCTTTTTGCCTGCAAAATACCTCTTTAATCGCACTACATCTTCACGCTCTCTGTCTGTTGTAGACATACAGCATGTTAGTGTGGGTGTGAAAATTGCTTTTCTATTGAGGGGCAATATCTTTTTTCTCTTCACTTGCAAGAAGAAGGACAGAGTGTAAGTTCACACTACACAATTTTAGCCCTGATTTTGAACTTGCCGGCAGTTTTTGGAGATCGCTGACAAAACCCCCAGATCGGAGGTATATAACACCAGGATGGAATAGACAATCTGTGGTTGTAAATGTGAATTCAATGAACTGCGAGATCAATCTGTTGTGACTTAGTCTGCAATATAACCAATCAGATGTTATGCTTTATTTAGAGCCCGCCCACTGAGTTTGATGAGTGACTTTGACAGATAATTTTAACACAAACTTAATTATTCCAGTATAATGATCTACTTATTTGGGGGGTGGAGGGCCAATTGTCCCCCCAATTTCTACAACAGTACTTTGAGCTCCTCAACCCTCTTGCTCCCTCTCTCTCCAGAACCGAACCTGAAATGCAACGTAGTGTACGGTTGGGCATTCTTAGCAGCGGATTGAGCATACACTACAAGCCCCAAAATACATGTAGGGTAATGTTGCACTCTTCACATTCTGATGCTCGGTGAGAGTCACAATTCTTAACCCCTGATCAGAACCTTATCGTTTTCGTAACAACTGAAATTCCCATTTCATACTAGATTCTCAAT
Organism: Mormyrops attenuatus; assembly: GCA_026777985.1. Lineage (NCBI taxonomy): Eukaryota > Metazoa > Chordata > Actinopteri > Osteoglossiformes > Mormyridae > Mormyrops > Mormyrops attenuatus. Next base: position 12,035,865 of record JAODKC010000028.1, read on the forward strand.
AGAAGTCAATGTTAACACCAAGTTATGCCCCAATGTCTAAACCCAGAGGGTGATATAATGGTTCAAAAACACTGATTAACTAGCATCCATAAAAGGCGAAGTGAATGAGGACTGGATTTGGTTGGATCTACAGTCCCCATGAATGCTGCGCTCAGCAGACAGAAAGAATGAAGGATGCAGCCAACTGGAGATAACATGGCGAAGGAGAAGATAACACCCTATCCCCACAGCAGATAACGTCCCTCGGCCAGATAACGGCATCCAACGGCAGTCGATAACACTTGTCAGGGCAGAAGAGGCAGCTGCCGGCACTCACTTCACTGTCATCGTTCACCTACTGTCACACATCAAACCGACTACGGAAAAAAGAATGAATGAAAAACAGTTCAGCTACAAATACACGGCATTAGTGACCAACAGGCACGTCTGCTCTTCGACTGGAGAACCAGATGACTTGTGCAAACTTCTTTCAGCATCCGAATCCAGATCCAAATATAGCTAGTCCCTTTACTCCGACTCAGCAATTATGGGCTTTTCGCCAACCAGCTAGTCACCCCCCCACATTCAACCATAAAACCTCATGGGCAAAATTAACCCTAGCTCACTGTGTGATACCTCTTCAGTCTATAATTATTAACCCTATGAACAGACCTATTTACTGTGAGCTGCAGCTCAGTTATTAATTACACCGAGCTGTGCGAGAACACCAAGTCGACATCTCTGCATTGTCTGAAGCAAAGAAAATGTGGTGTTTCTGTGAAGGACCAATATCTGATTCAAAGAGTTTGTATGTACGGTACAGCATGGTGTTGCGCAAATCCCAGTCCCTCTCTAGAGAGCCTAGACCGTAGAACCTCTGTGCTTGGTCTCAGCTGATGTGTCACTGCAAGCTGGGCCACTCTCTTTAGCCAGGGCCTGGTCAATGTGTGCTGGTCCAGCAAAACAATTCAGCCTTGCTCATGCGCGCTAAGACGCACAAATATGGTCCCACAGACACACACAACCACACACATGCATACGCATTCATTTCTGTCTTTGCAGGAACTTGCCCGCAATGCTGGCTGTAATGGATTTTACAGGTCCTTATTCCACTCCAATTGGTGCTGATCATACACTTTTATTTTCCTAAAAAAAAAGAAGACTAAACTGTAAAACAAATGCTGCATGGTTTGTGGGGGGGCATCCCTATAATTCCTTTTTTGCCTCAAAATAGGTCCCCACTAAGTAAGCATAGCCTGTGCATCCATGCAGACCCACAGACAGGAAGAGCATTCGCGAGGAAGTCCGCCCGTGACTCCCACACCAGGCGGAACTCCAGCCGGGATCCTGTCCCCTCTTTCGTTCCACATTCCCGCCCACGCACCTGTGGTTTCAATCTAGCGGCCGCATCTCTCCGCAGAACGACAGTCAGCCTCCGCTAAGCTTTCCCTCTTTTCCTCCCCCAGATGCCGTGTTTAGCTCTTTATTTGTGCTAGTGACGGAGAGGCCGGCGAGCTCCACTGCTGCGCGAATCCGAAGATCGAGCAACTGCGAACATAACGAGGTCGGCTTCAAACTGCACGGTTTATTCTGTTTATCCAAAATTCTACTCAAGCAAACAAATTACCTAAACAAAAGATGACCGAAGTGCTTTACCCGCAAGTCACTGAAATCACTGGAATCAAGAACACAGTGAAGAATGTTTAACGAATCAAAATAGTACAATGTTCAGTCAGAAAGAGGCTGTTTTCAACATTTTCTTTAAATGCTGAGTTGGCATGACACGTTCCATCATTTTATTAGGTGAACAGGCCAAACCAAAGAACACTCTCCAACATTTTCTGAACACCTCTGGTCCCAGAAACAAAGTGGCTGGGGATGAGACTATGAGGTAAGATGGCTGGCCAAAAAAGAGAAACACCTAGTATAGACAGCGTCCTCCATGTTTGACGTTCGTAAAGACGTTTGTTTTTCTGTTCATTCAACATCATTCTGATGGAACTACAAAACAGAGAATGAATTAAAAAACAGCAACCCCCCCCCAGCGTTTATGCACAAACTGTGACGGCTCTATTTTGCTCATATACCCTACACTGAAAAGCAATTCAAAAGACAGCATGGGATACAGATTAACTTAAACGTTAAACGATTTCCCATAAAAAGTGAGTGTTTCTAGTTTTGCCGAACACAAACAAGCTTATTTTGCCAGTTTAAAAATAAATTCCAATATTTCCATAAAATGTCTGAAATAAAAGTTCAAGGATCATCTGTAATTCACTCAAGAATGTTAAAGTCCGTGCTTACAAAATATCACATAAAAACCACTTAATGGCCCGTTAAGTCCTTGCAGAGTTCTAAAATAAAGGATATACCCAATAAAACTTGTTACTGGAAATTATCAACAGAAGCACTGTGGGCAATTCTATGGTAAGTTTTTACATCACTGCTTCTTTTTATTAAGCTAACATTTTTAAATGTAAAGTTCTTAATTGCAGGACTGCAATGCATTAACAAAACGATGCATTTATTTATTTTGGAGGGAGTAGCCATGAAACAGACATAGTAAAATGTACTTAAACTTTCAGTTATGCAATGCAATAAAGTGCATAAATAAATTCTGGTCATAGTCGTGGCCTTTCAACATACTCCTTCAATGGCTATAGACCTCAGAAGCTAGAAAACAGTGCATTTTCTTTTCCTTTCATATGTTCAGTCACAATCACATGGATGCAGATCTGGAGGTTCTCTTCAGATCATCAAACGCATAAACAACGGTTCTATGTCCACCCCTTAAGACACACACAAACAATTCTGCAGTTCCTCAGTACAGTACTCATTCTGTTGTCTTTTAACGATGTATGTAAAATAGCACGTATATCAAATATAACATAAAATAGATGGTAGCATGATGGATGATTTGAGGAAGGCGGTACTTAATCACAAGCATGTCATTCCACCTTAATCAACTGCCTTGCTCCTCAGGGAGCTCCTGGTTTGTGTTCACTGAATTGAAATTAATGAATGTGGTTAATGATTAATCTAAACCAATGCAGGTGCTAATGTATCAGAAATGTATGGGGGGGGCGTTGGGAATCCCAAGGCAGGCCAGAGTCAGGTTATCAATCCATTCATTCACTTCCCCCAAGCTTTATCACCAGTTAAATTAGACTCAATTCTGATTTTTCTCACCCCGGAAAAAATGTACTTAGACCTTGACGCAAAGCCAACAGCAAACTGTAGACCTTCCAATGACCCGACGGCCATTTTGTGTTCTTGCGTGTTTCCCTGGTATTAAAATGGTTCTTTTTTTGTTTTCTTTTTTTGTTTTGCTAAGTCCATCTCCACTCCACATTGGGGCATAACTGCACACATTTCATCCGCATTCCTTCCTACCGTTGTGTCACCCCAGCATACCTCAAATAAGAATAATGACTTTGGTAACATATCTGCGGGTAGTCTTGGATGGTATTTGGGTAATACGGAATTCTGGATAAATCATGGCATTTTGATTTTTTTTATTTCATAACTTTTATTTACTTCAGTGATTTTTTTTTGACAAGATATCAAATCACAGGAATTGTGTTGCTTTTGAAAATGACAGTATAATGCCTGGATGGTATGAAAAATTTGGTTCCACCCAAGCCTACCTGTGGAAAAACTTTAAGGATCAGAACTGTCCATTCATGTAAGACCAGAAATAGGTGCCAGTCCAGATACATCCACACAGCTTTACCTTCTCAGTCCAGATACAGCCTTACCTTCTCAGCCAGTAGCTCTCGGATCTTCACGGCCTGCAGTCGGAACTTCAGGAGCTGCATCTCCAATGCAACGCATCTCTTCTGCCAGTCTGTGCCGTCTGTGCCCACAGGGCCGGCACAGCCACCCTCCACAATCTCAGCCATCGGTTTCCTCCCCGTTGCCTCCACAAGTGGCCCTGCAATGGGAATACGAGGGCCATTGGTCCGCCTTTGCCAAAACTTAAAGGCAAATTTACCCAACAAGCAGCTCTGACAATCTGACATCCAACCCCTTTGTATCCCAACACGACACAGAAAAGAGGAAAAGTATATGGAGCTCAAGAAGGTCAGAGACTCAAAACACCAAAGAGCAAGTCAATGGCAACACTCTTTTACTTCAAAAACAGACACTTTGAACATGACAGTTAAGGTTTCTGTTTCCATTCCTGTAAATCCATTTAAGCTAACACAAAGTTTCCCAAGACTGAAATAAACAAAACTGGCCGTTGACTCTAACAACACACAAATTCTTTCTAAAGAAAGACATACAAATGTCCTTCTCTGGATTTTAGAAATTAGTGCCAAGAGCAGCTGTTTATTTCATTCTTTTTTTTTCTCTTGATGAGAAGACTTCATATGGTGTACCGAGAAAACAGCTGACGATTAAGTTTGCCATTATGAGCTCATGATAACACTATTAAACAAAGGCTTCCTGTTTGACTGTGAAGGAGGAGGACGGGGTCCCCTTCCGAGTCTAGGTTCCTCTCAAGGTTTCTTTCTGTTAGAGGGAGTTTTTCCTAGCCACTGTCGCCTCAGGCTTGCTTGGTGGGAGTTCGAGCCGGTTATATATAAAGTGCTTTGTGACAATGACTGTTGTTAAAAGCGCTATATAAATAAAATTGAATTGAATTGAATTGAAACTCTGGGGAGGACTGAACAGGACAGAGCAGCTTGAAGGTCATGGAGACCAAGGGCTTCTTCTCATCAGCTATTAGAGTGGCCTTCAGAGCTTCCACCTTCAACACCTCCCACCCCCCCCATTACAAATACCTGTCAGGGGTAAAGCTGGAACTGCCCCAACACAACATGTGTACAGGATGAAGTCAGTCTGGATTATCACAGAGAAGGAGTCAGTCTGGACTATCACAGAGATGGAGTCAGTCTGGACTATCACAGAGATGGAGTCAGTCTGGGCTATCACAGAGATGGAGTCAGTCTGGACTATCACAGAGATGGAGTCAGTCTGGGCTATCACAGAGATGGGGTCAGTCTGGACTATCACAGAGATGGAGTCAGTCTGGGCTATCCCAGAGATGGAGTCAGTCTGGGCTATCACAGAGATGGAGTCAGTCTGGGCTATCACAGAGATGGGGTCAGTCTGGGCTATCACAGAGATGGTGCACTGGCTGCTCTACAGGAGAGGATGGGCAATATGCAGGGAGCTAGATGTAGGGATACAGGGGTTTAGATTATTTTTACCTGAGACAGAAAACAGGAAGCAGCTGTTTCACACACCACATGCTCTCACGCCTTGCTGATAAAGCCTCGTGTCACATGCATGAATGTTCACACCAAAAAGGCTTGTCCCAGATTCTGGTTTTCAAGTGACTGTAACATGATAGACACAGAATCTGTCAAAAGATTAAGAAACGCACTTAACACGTTAGTTGTTTCTATACCCTTTCTGATAGCACTAGATGTCTTGAATTTCAAGTATTTTTTACCATCCATCCATCCATCCATCCATCCATCTGCTACAGGGCTCGAGACCAACTTTTTCGACTAGTAACACTTGTGCTCGTTGCTGAAAATTTTAGGAGCAACCGGCACAAAATTTAAGCACATCACTTAAACCGACATGCAACACAACACATTCATATTTTTCCATCTTAACTCTATTACTGATAAATGCTTGAGTAATAAATATAAAATTTACATAAATATTAAATTGTTGTTTTATTCTAAAGGAAAAAGTCACAAAGTAGTGCTGAAGAGAAAAAAAACATTAAGTTAAATGGTGCTAGTTAAAATAAATGTAAATATATTTACAAAGGTAGACATACGGTATGTGGTCAGCCACTAGTCCCTCAGTGCATCTGCCCCTGTATAGATTATAGTTCAAGCTGTTGTTGTGCTTTATGAGTGTTTCATGAGGTACTTTCCCACCGAAATTCAGGAACCTAGTTTCTGGTTCCAAGTTCCTGCGCCATTTTGACCAGGAAGTTATGTAGCTCCTGCCATGTCTTTTTCCCACTATACAAGAAGAACTGGGGTCTTTATGCTAAACAAGCATGGGAGACACAAAAAGCTTGTAGGTTAAACTTCATATGTAATTTCATAGGAAACTTCCCTGCCGCATCAAAGCAATGGATGATGAACCAGTCATTTTGTTAGTTATTTGTTAGCTGCTAGGTGGGTCGATCGCAATCATAACGGGATACAGCCTTTTATTTATATTTTATTTGACCTGCACCATGTTTATAAGTTTCACCATCAGCACTGGAGATATTAGACAAAAGTATATTGGTTATCTTTCGAATTTTACAATGCAGAAATATGGAGAAGGAAGCAAAAAAGTATTCATTAAGGTATTAACTGTAATTCAGATACAAAAATTGGTCCTTCTGCTCAATTTTTACTCTGCTATTTTTTTTCTTTTTCCTGCACTTTCATATAACTTTCAAGTAGGCACCAGTGCTTGTGGTCAAGCAATCAGCAAGATATCGCTGTAAGCCCCATCCCAGTAGTGCCTCAGAGGAACTGCAAATGTACCAAGTTTTGTACCGGTGGGAACAGAAACTCCATGTTCCGGAAAAGAGTTCCTGCGGTGCGCACGCGCACACACACACACGATTTTTCGCTCCGGGTGTTTCAAGTGATATACAACAATGGTTTTTAAAAAATGGAGGACATATTTGCAAAGTCACACTGGGGCGCCTAGTTATAAAATTTTGCCTCAAAAATTTATGTCTCAAAAAAACACTGGTCACAAAAAACGCAACTAAATGGTTGCAGTCTGGAGCCCTGTACAACAGTATATCAGCTTGTCCTATAGATTTTTATTATCTGCTCTTTAATCAATGTATACTAAATGAAATAGTTAGCGAGTATTTACAAGGAGTGCTGCATGCCTAGAAGTGGAAATGGTAAAACCTAAAATGATAAAAAACTATACTAGAATTTAGTTTCACATTTCACTAATGTGAAAAGTCACTTGGAAAAATCCACGTGAAATAGCTTGTTTAAGATTATTTCACACGTGACATTTCTGTTAGAAATTTGGTATTTAATGAATGCATGCATAATGAAATTCACTGTAAAGTGTGGAAACTTTTTGTGTTATATCGCTTGAGATTGTATCTTTGCGTTTGTTAGTATTGCAGTTATAGAACACCTGGTTGGATTTCACAGGTGAGTGTTTTTTAATCAGTGTAATGTAATACTGCTCCATCTATTAAATTTCCAAATATTACAATGTTAGGGAAAGGTCAGTGGATTGCGGCAATGGCCTTTGCTAAGATAAACGAAGGAGTACTGTGCATTACTGAGGACACTCCAACCTTCAATGATTTAGCCAAGTCATTTTAAGGCTCAGTTAATACTTTTGAAACAACTGGGTAATGAGTTATTAGGAGTCAATAGTATTGTATTTGTTTTTGTAAAATCAAAAGATAGAAGTTCAAATCATGGGAGTCAAACAACAGTAATAAGCAGTTTTATTAACTTAAATCCTAAACTGACAGCAAATGCCATAAATAAAACTTATTAAAGATAATCTTTAAAATACACAGTTATCTAAGCAACCACAACAAAACAGAATTATAATCCTATATTTGAAATCATTTACAAAAAAAAAAGTATACATAGTACTGGTAAATGTTTCAACAGATATATTAATAAAATTCTAACGCCACAAAAGGACGCTGAATGTAACTATGATGCAATTAAAACTTTAAAGGCTTCAAAGTGGAGGGTGAGGTAAAGCTAAAATTTGGTCTAATGGTTTCATTTTAATGCAAAAGGAACCTACATTGTGTGTGCACATGGAGGAGATAACCAATAAAAAACAAAAAACAAAACCACACGACGAGAGAAAAGCTGAAAGCCCACCTCTTACAGGAACAGACCATTTGCTGGTTAAACACATTCCAGATCTATGGACACCCCTTCGAGGGCAGGTCCAATGGTCTTCACCCACACATTAGTGTCTGAATGAGGTAGCAGTGTGGGCTGGGTTTTGTGTTGGGTGGGGCCAGGGTGAGGTCCTTCTTACCTATGTTTAGCAGGGAGCACTGAGCTTATAGCTGCCTATAATTCAAAATAAAGAGAAGCACGTGTGGTCATTGGATCCTTCTAATAGGATGAACCACATACAGGAAACCCAATGTATGACACAGGCAGTGTTCATGGATTAATCTTAATGCATAAATGTATTTCTCAGCCGGTATCTTGTTACCCCGTTTTTTGGATTATTGTAAGTAACAGGTGTAAAAGAAACAAATATTTTAAATGCTTCCAGAGTACTGTTTTGCAATATGGTCCACGTAGCACCAGAAGAGGTCTGATCAACACAGATGTTCACAGTGGAATATAGTCGCTGCAGGAGATGAAAAGGAATAGGGGTTCTTGGAAAACTCTGAGATAGCAAATATGGCCTGGCAGGCTCCAAGTCCAACAAGGATTACGCTGACTTTTCTGTTGCACTTGCCAACAAAACCACCAGACAACTTCTGTCACAATAGCTGATGGAGGATTATCCACGCTGCCCAAGTTTGAGAGAATCCCGGGGTCTTAACTTCATTTGTCCTTAAGAATCAAACCACAGGATCCTGGCTGAACGAGTTCCATTCATTGAGAACAGTAACAATAGGGGAACATATCACAATACAGTAATAATGCAAAGTTAGCATGCAAAAGAAGATGAGTTAACAGGATAATTATGCCAAAGTGGATTTAAAACCAGTTTAAAAACCAAAGCAGGTTTTCCAGAGTAGGTATAATATGGAAAATAGCCTTTTCCGAAGAACTACTTCAGATCTGATAAACTTTATACATTTTCACTGGCTGATCTGAAACATCCAAATTTAGCAGGTCAATGAAACTATTTCATATACAGAAATCATCCAGTTTATCAGGTGAAAGCATCACAATGCAGGGATAGTCCTGGTTATTTGAAATTTGAGACAGAGCAGAATCTTTGGGGTCAAACATAGAGACCCTGTATACCACACATACAGGTTTTTATGTCACCCTCCCAACCAGACCCGCACACACACACACACACACACATGCACACAGGTTTGTAATTATGTCTTTGTGGGGACTCTCCATTCATTTCTGTGGGGAAAACTCTAATCCCAACATGGCGACCTTAACCCCTACCCAGCC
>JAODKC010000028.1:12045068-12065739 GCA_026777985.1 Mormyrops attenuatus
CCCCCCCCCCCCCCCCCCCCCCCCCCCCCCCCCCCCCCCCCCCCCCCCCCCCCCCCCCCCCCCCCCCCCCCAACAATCCACACACAACATATCGTGTGTGTGGTGGGGGCCCTGTTTGGTGGGAATGTGGAGAGGAAAGACCATGGGTGGAGGGGTCTGGAGTTCCCAGATGGCCTAAAGATGGTGGTGAGCGTCTATGGAGAAATGGCCTGTAGGTGTCAGTAGCGGCTCTTTCCTCCATACGTGGTGGTTGTTTAATGTCAGCCACAGGTCCTGTACAGGAAATGCAACACAAGGTCTATCAGCCTGGGTGGTGCTTGTCTGCAGGTTGGCTTCCTGATTTGTTTGAGGCCGCTGTCCGACAACCAGGAGGGTGGGTTTGGCGTAGGGCGGGGGTGTGATATATAGAGAGCATGCGTGCACACACACAAACACACAACAACTCACACACACTCTTTGACAAAGTGCTTGGGCTTCCACGCCGTGCTGGCGGCCGCCCTCTGCTGCCCCTCGGCCCGCTGCCGCTCCTCCAGTCGGCGCTTGTGTTCAGTGGTGCTGTCCATGTTGCCGTCCTTCGGCGCCGCTGTCACGTGCCGCCACAGCCGCCTGTCATGGGTCACATCGATGACATCATCACAACATCACTCAGAACTGCCATCATGTCATCAGAGACTTTGATAGTTCATCAAATAGTCTCCATCTACAGAACCACCATCGTGGCAATCAGAGCCTCCACCAAGTCATCAGTCTCCATCATGACAACCAGAGCCTCTGTAATGTAAAAAAACAGATCTATGGCCTGCTTATGGTGAGCTCCCACACACACACACACACACACACACACACACACACACACCATAACCTTAGCCATAAGTAACCAAACATAATACAAGTGTTTTGGCATTTTTGGTTTTTTGATTGCATTCACAGATTTTTATAAGATTGAATTTCCCTGTGCGGGGACTGAAAAAATGGTCCTCACGGTGTCAAAATAATAGATTTTTATCATATTGTGAGGACATTCGGTCCCCATAATATAATATATAGGTGACACACATGCACACACGTGCAGATGCTGAGGCTGAGGGGATTGGTGTGCACAGAGGCTGTGATTCTGCACTGACGGGTGTATGCGATTTCCCTCTCCTGGGGACTGTTTGCTTATGCCTCATCACCCCTCCTATATGACCCCCACCCCCACGTAGCGTTTCCAGCTATAACTCTTCATGATGAGGCCTCGCGTGCTGCTTGCAGACTGTGAGCACGGTGCCATGACTGCCTGAGAAATGCAGCCCGCTGATTGGACTGGCTAAGTGATGCCTTAACATTCACATTCTGATACTTCAGCCCTGCGCAGGGAAACAACACCATTAAATCATCTGATTTCACATCGATTTACGGTATAATTTCTTTGTTAATCAGTTGTTATTCTTCTGTACAGCTCTCTGAATCATATGACTTTTGCCCAGCTGTAAAGCTCAACTCATTGTAAATATTTTATTGTTTAAATGTTGCATGTATGAGGCAGTTTTATGTACAGCTGCGGAAAACATTAAGAGACCACAGCACAATTTTTTGTTTCACTCATTTCTCAGTTTACAGGTGTGCGTCTGTCAATAATATATTTTATTTTTACAAACTGCAGCCGGATCCTTCTCTGCTTCTCATTAATGAAGGTCTTCTTCCTTGCTTTATGGGACTTCAGTCCTGCTTCTAGGAGCCTGATACGAACTGTCCTAGCAGTGCACTTCACACCTGCACTTGATGTTTCCCATTCCGTTTCAAGGTCATTTGAGGTCATCCTGCAATTCATGAGAAACTGTCAGATAGGTACCGGTCATCTCTGACATTAGAAAGTTGCTTCCACCCTTTACATGGCTGGTTTCTGGTCATTCCCAGTGTCTCCTGCTTCATCTTGTTCTTGTGCACTGGAAGCAAGCTGCCGCTCAGTGTAGCCGTCTGCCAGCAGAACCACAGTGAAACCAGGATTTAAAAATGCAGATTTGTTTAAAAATACAAAGTGGTCTCAATTTTTTTTCTGCGGCTATATTTTTTTTTACTAGTCTTTACCTCATCATAATTTGCAGAGTGGCCCAGGAGATACGACATTTCATGGTCGCTGTGTGGGGCGTGGCACACAAACATTTGTGCTCATGTACCCTTATATGGTGAGATGACGATAAAGAATTCTGATTCGTGGAATCTGTGCATCTGTTAATGCCATCTGGTGGCTGGAATGCCCCTTGTTAATGTTGACTGGCTGCTGGCCGGTCCCCTTGGGTCCTACAGCTTGGGGATATGGAGGCATTGTGTGCTTGTGCTCAGCTGCTCCTGTATTCCGAGGCCGTCAGCAGGACCGTAATCGTTCCCTGTCAGGTCTCCTACTTTGCTGAGGAATGATCGTTTATGGCCGTTTACCTGATGTCCTACTAAATATGCATGAATGGCCCTGATTAGCCACAGTGCGTCACTAAGACCGAGCCAATGCTGTTGATGAGCCAAATTGCTATTTTCATGATTTGTACACTGAAATTTTTGAAGACCGCTGAGGCTTGCTGCGTCGAGGGCCTAGAATGTTCCTCCCCTCCCCGGGCTGCTTAGACCCTCTTGTACGTGTTGTCTTTTCTGCAACCTGTTGACGTTGAGGTGCTTTCAGAAAGCTGGAGAGGTGGATGTAACATAGCAGCAAGAAGCTGTCCACATGGGCCGGCCTCAGCGAGTAAGAAACGGCGTGATCGATCTTCTCAGCTGTCTCTCCTGTTTCCTGGGCTCTTTGTAACATGCTGGTGCACAGCAGGTGTAACTGATTAGGCACCTTTACAGCTCCTCTGATGAGCTCATCGCCTCATTTCTGAGAGATCCTTTCAGGAAAGCTGAAGTGCCTTTTTCGCTATGGAATATGCCTGGACCTGGGTGATGGTGGAGATTTGCGAATGTTACTCTTCCTGTGATGAAAGATAACCGGGAGCTTATGAAGAGCAAGAAATGAAGGGATGAATCGTTCATGAAGCCAAGAAATGAGTCAAGAGGAGTGTGTGAACCCAACACATAGCAGCACCCATGGGGCCATGGCCGGGTGACATCCTCAGCCCCTAGGCTGCTGGCATTCATGGGTTTGAACTTGTGACTGTGAGGAATAGATTAAGATGTGGTGTTGCATGAATCCGGGTGTGGGTTCCGTGCCCCTCTGACCGTTTCTGGATCATGGGTAAATGTCAGCGGCTCCCCTGTGATGGTCCCTGGGGTCTCGCATGGCCTGCTGTGATGTCTCTCCATGATGCTGGCTGCACGCCTGGCTGCATACGCCGACCCTGTGTCTGTCTTTCTCTGACACCGAGGCTGCCTGTCAGCAGTGGCTCCTCTAGAGTTGGGAAACATGAGCATGAGCGTGACTCTGCATGTTACTGGTGTGTGTGACTCTGTATGTCAGAGGCGTGTGAGACTCTGTATGTCAGGGGTGTGCGTGACTCTTTATCTCAGAGGTGTGCATGACTCTGCATGTCAGGGGTGTGCGTGAATCTGTAAGGATGTGTGGGTTAATGTAGGAGAGTTAATTTAAGACTGTGTGTGTGTGAGTGATTCCATGACTCTCTGCATACACTCCGGGGGGAGGTGTGTCCTGGCACAAGGTTTCTGGGGACTCTTAGCCCAGCTACAGATACTCTGTTACATGCTACGATTCCAGACGTCTGTTCTCTTTAGCTTCGATAACACAGCATGTGATCCGTCTTTGGTTTCCTGGCCGCTTGGTGAACCGGCCCGCCATCTCCCGGGACTCACCTGCGAAGCTTCCCGGAGTTTACAATCTGCCTGATCTTTCGGCGCTCTGCATTATTAACCCAAATGTCAGAGTAGGAGGCGGCTGTGTGTGTCATGTGACCGTAACTCCACACACAAACACAAATGCCCACATACACACTCAGACTCGTATTGCAGCTGGACAAAGCCACTCACTCTTGTTAGATACTCCTGATATCTACTCCTGGGTAGATAATGGGCTGATGGAGGTGTTACTTCCAGCAGGACTGACTCAGGCATTCATTTTTCAGTTTAATGATAAAATGTAACCAGTTTAGTGATTCAGCTGTTCTGGAACTCTTTGAAGTGGTCAATTGAAGTCATTGAAGGTGTAATGCGTCTCGATTGGTGAATGCCTCACAGAGCTGTGGGTGGTCCATTCTTACATTGCTGGTACATTATTTGGAATGGGACCGTGAAACAGAGGAGGCTGATGACCTCCCTGAACTGGTTTTTGAAGGTGTGTGGGGGGTGGGCAGGCGTTAATGAAATAGGAGAGACGGTGACATAGGAATAAATCTAGAGGGACCGTGTCCCAAATAATTTGTTCGGCTGTTATGGGGAGAGAGAGTGCAGAGTGTGATGGAGGAAGCCTGGGAAGGAACCGGACTTCCGGCAAAATAGCCACAAATCATCGTGAGGTTCACAGTTTCGACACAAGCTAGTGTTACACCCTCCAGCCAAGAGTCTTGTCTGCCTGATGGTGTCACATTTATTTTCGGAATTTCCTGGTGGACACCCTCAACATTTTCCTGCACAGTGTTAATCAAAATTGTGCAGGATATCTGTTATTAGTTATAGTGTAGGTTTGTGTTTCTAGTTATAATGGTGGTGTCTGACTTAATAGTTTACAAAGTTGTTGTGCAGTGAATCCACCTTTTGGCTGCGCAGTTCTGTTACACTGGGATAAGCAATTAGTATGATTTTGAAACCCTGGTCTTCTGGACCTACTTTTTGAGGATCCTAATCTCTTATGCGTCACTGACTTTTCTGTCCATCAACCATCTGCTTACCTTGGTTGGGATTGGGGGGTGCAGGGGGTAGAGTCTGTCCCAGGCAGCACAGGGTACAAGGCTGGGGTCCCAGGGCACCAGTTAAACAACACGGGCGGCTCAGAGATGACTGTTAGCCAGCTGTATGCCTTTATGACTGAATAGCCAGAGGATGGTGGTGCAGCATGGGGAGGGCTTGCCAAGCACGAACCTAACCCCATCCACCCCACCCATGGGCTCACAGATCTTTTTTGGTAAACTGGGTTTAAGAGGCAACTGAGTCAGTTATGAGGAATCCAGTTCTATATGGCCAGTATGAGAATTACCTGAACTGAAAATGGGTAAAAATCCAGTTCATTAATTTTCTGAAATGGCACCATGAAAAATGTACAGGTACACACGTGCATGCACACACACACACACACACACACACACACACACACAGGTTTGTAATTATATCTTTATGGGGACTCCATTCATTTCTTTGGGGAGAATTCTAATCCCAACATGGCGACCTTAACCCCTACCCAGCCCTAACCTTAACCATAAGTAACCAAACAAAATACGAGACTTTTGGAATATTTAGTTTTTTGATTACATTCACAGATTTTTGTGAGGACCTGAAAAAGGTCCCCACAACATCAAAATAACTGGATTTTATTACATTGCGGGGAACATTTGGTCCCCACAATGTAATATAAACCTAATCCAGACACACACACTTCCCTTCCACCCCTCCTTTCACTGCGCTTTTCAGCATCAAACTGTGGTGATGTAACCTATTAGGCGATCCAATGATGTCATTTCTCCAGACCTTTCAAATCTCAGTTAATGCTGCCCTTTCTGTTCTCTACTGTCATTGTGAAAGCCAAGCTAATTTGCTTCTTTTCCAGGGAAGGGGAATCCACAGGAGCAGCTTATGTATTTTAATCTTCCCTGGCCTTTGTCAGCTGGTGTAATTACCAAGGACAAACAGGGACCAATTCTGGGCACCCAGGTCCTTTACACACTCCTGTTTAATTTTGGCCACGTAGGACTGACTTCATGATGACATTTCTGTTCTTGCTTTTGGTTTCCATACATGAGCTCTTTCTCAAAGAAAACTGGCTGCCTTCTGCATGGCATGACAGCCCACTATCCTTTGCCTGGTAAGAGAAGCAATTGCACGTTTCCTTGCATGGTACTTAACCTATGGCCGACTAGCTTGAACCTGCTGCCATGATGACACAAGGTGTGACCACAGAAGCTTGAGGCCTGGATGAGTTACCCTCGTGATGAGTGCACAACATGTGGCCAGTTCCTGTTTGTGTTATTCCAATGGAAACACGTGCACTTTGCCGTCAGCGACATCTAATCGAGAGAATGTCAACAAAGCCTGCCACAATGACTGACACTGGCTGCGGAAATGGCAACCCATGGATGATATCTATATATGCAACAAAGTAGCAGCATGTGACATGGCAAACTCGAATCTCATTTCGTTGCCATCAAGACATCAGCACAAAATCGCACAACTTCTAGATTCCCTAAAATTGCGAGCAGAAGGGTAAAAATACGCTTCAGTAAATGAATCAACAAATCATAATTAGTCTGTCCTCTTCATTTAGCCCAATCCAACCCACTTTGAGTGTACATACTGTCAAACACACAATGAGTCACCAGACAGCACTGGAGTGGGCTCAATACAAACTGGGAATGATACAGATGTCAAATCGGAGGGAAAACCAATGAGATATCAACAATGTAAGCTGTACTAAAGATTTTAACTGTTGCACGATTTCTTCCTAAATCTGTTTTTTTTTTATTATTTCAAAATGTTATTAGCATAAATATTGATAGAAAAATCAACCACTACTGACATTTACTTAAATGGCCATGAAAATCATACTTACAAGGTGATAAATGTAATTTCCGGCTGGCTATACCTGTGGGAACAGCATGACTGGGTGATCTATCGCGAGGCCGACTGTTGCAGGAACAGCACCCAAAGCCTCAGTGTGACTGAAAGATATAACACAACCCTGCTTACTGTCCTGCTGTCAAATGATTGCAACTACCCCAAAGGGCAAATCCTGTGTAGAGCAGCCATGCTTGTATGCCCTAGGAAAGGTAGAATATAATTTAAAGTTGCATATCCACCACTTCAAGAAACTAACGCAATGAAGGACGGTCCATTCTACAGGTCAGTTGTGTCTACGTCTTCAAAAAACTACTAAAATAATCACAATTTTACATGCAGTCTATCAGTACTTCCAACAAGCAGCAATGTCCGACTGCTGAAGGACACAACTCTGGCGGCGACAGCACATTTGGTCACACTTGTGAGCCGCTGAAAGAGACCTTTCCGTCACTGTACTTAATATTCAGTGTCAAAATTACGTGTAGTTCCCGTATTCCGAATGGTCAATATTGGTATTTTGCAATGCACAGGTGTCAGGTCACCTAGATCTTGTGCAAGTCCCGCAAACTCTCTTTCATTACAACTTTGGCCCGACCCACTCACTCATCTGTGCACAGACCCTCTGCTAGCCTGTAGTATAGTTTTGACTTAAATGCAGCACAACGATGAAAAGTTTATTGCATCCTGATTTCCGAAAGGACACCGGCGGTAGGACGCAGTCGACAGTAGGGCTATTAAAGTCGCATTTTATTTTGTTCCATTCGTTTTTCCCTGATATCGCATATGAATTACCTTATGACTTTTAGTGCGCTTCCTCTCCGTCCACTTGCGTTTACAGCATCAACCCTCTCCACGAAAACCACATCATGGTATCCCGATCACTCAGTATTTAGATTAATGTCCCCAGACCTCGACACCAGGTTCTCATACTGTCTCGACCTTCCCTCCCTACTGTCCCGAGTATGAGGCATCCAGCAGGAGGTATCGCCGCGCCACTTGCCCCCATTCATCGGGATCATCCCCTATTCCTTTAAAAGGGCGATGTGTAGGGTCGGGTTACAGTGGAAGCCAAGCCCCCTTGTATATAACTGCACAGGATATTGCATCAGAGCTCCGCTTACATAGTATTCTAATGCCTTATAAAATAGTCTATATACTTGAATATAGAGTACCAGAGAATATTCGCTGGATATAAACATTTTATGTTTAAAAATATATTCCATCAAGATGCTGCAGAGGATTAACAAGACATAAATAAATGTCAGTAATGTTATTTTTAATAATAAAAAATGTACACATTATGTATTGAATAATTAAACACTCAATGTGCACTAAAAATAAATTCAACATAGACTCAAAGGTAAAAGCCAGTCAGTCCACTGCGGATATCGCTATAAGTCTTCTGGTAGTTTCTCTGCAGGGTGGAAACTTCAGTTAACCTTTTCAGCACCGCTCTTTTTAATGAAGGAATGTTAAAAGTTTGCACAAATATTTTTAAACTGTTACAATTTGATTTGAGGGTTGTAAAAAAATCAAATAGCCATTACTAAAGCAATAAAACTGTTGTGGGAGGCAATTAATGGGGCTTTCGAGACACTATCTCAACACAGAGGAGTATTGAGCTACTCCTTCAGTTACATATGTGTCGCTTTCCAGCTAAACAGAAATATTGTAGAAACTATAAATGCGTTTCACTTACAGTAGCCATATGTAGCGGTGCAGCTTATAATCCCTTTATACAGTGCTACTGTGTTGCTCTTCTCTAGTCTTTTATTTATTTTTTTTACACTATATCTTTCCTTATTTATGCCATATTTACTATTTTGTTTCTTTTTATGTCTTTATTTTCAATTTACTATTCATTATGACGGAGTTGACCGCCTTGCATTTTACTATGTGACAAAACTCACGAATCACCGAATCATTGAACATATAGAACCTTCTTCCATCCTGTCACTGAGAGCTTTATGGGAGAATAAGGAAACTTTTTATTGCACTCTGACCTCACCGTGCAAATTTGCTCCGTAAGATTTATGCCGGAGTAACTGCGGAGAGCAAACACTGCCACTGGCTGCATTTGAGAGAGTTCGACGTTTTAGCATCAAGCATTAAGCGCAGGCCCAGCGTTTGTGGATGTCTTACGGCTCCTCACCCCGCCCCCCTCCCCGAACGAAGCGCACATGTGGAGCAGTTTGGGCAAGATTTAGCTTAACTGTGCAATCGCGTGGCCCTGCAATCACTCAAGCAGCCCTAACTCCCCAGCCAGGAGGATGATAAGATGGAAAAACAACGTCGCAAACGTCACGTTGGCAGATGGCTGGATTTGTTTTAATATGCAACACACAAGTGACCATCTGCAGAAGTGAGGGACTAGCCGAAATATAATCATTTTAGTGGTTTCCACTGTGTGTTAACACCCAGGACCAGTTATCTGTGATGTGTATGTACATGTGTGGCACTTTCTTATCAGCTTGAGATGAGTGTGTTTATTTTAGGTATGTATTATGAATATTTCCTTAAATTTCACTGTGCATGTATCTTTATGCTCCTTGAAGAGGTGACTGTTCAACTTGCATTAATAATGTTTTTTTTTAGTACATCACTGTTCTTCTTGTACATGTGTTAATGCAATTTTGGGTCTTCAAACCCAGTGATCAGTCTTAGTCTTTCAAAAGGGTCTTTTTACAGAACGATCCAATGCCCTCAGTGAAAACAACTGCATTAACACTTTGCTGTATTGACATGCTTAGTTCACTACAGCGTGCTTGATCTTTATGGTTGGGTTAGGGGGATTTAGTGCACCAGAGTAAGCATTGCAAGTGTAGGTATCATAATGTCAAGTCATATACGTTACTACCGAAACCACTGTGGTTACAGGCATGGCGGTATATCTATCGGACCTACAAGACCACTGTGCGCATACTTCATTTCTGATGAAAGAATCATGGGATGCCAATTAAAATTTCTATATGTACTTTTTTGCATGTGAACCTAATAATGCTCTTGCATCAAAGCAGAATACAGTTCTTACTTTTCATCCTTCTAATATGTAATTTTTAACTGATACAGTGAGCGCCCTGTGACTTTTCACCCTGTTTAATTACGTTTGATTTCCCATAACATTGTTTTTAGCTATAATATGAAATCTTTCTTGTCTCTATTTTCTCCATATAGTCTTGATACTTGCACTTTCTATTTGAAACGCCATGCATTTATTCAGCGTTTGTAAACTAATGTACACGTGACAGGTTTTGAGCGAGATTTTGTCTTATCGGTGCGGGTAAAGGTTTTAAGTCAGATATTCTGTTATCCACACTGCTGTTTTGATAAGTTATTGTGGAAAACACCTCAGGGGTAGTGGTTTGGTTTGTCTCATCCTGTCTTTAACAGCTGTCCTTCTCTGTGTTTAAGTTAGATTCAGAAGAGAATAGAACCTCAGGTATATTTCCAAGTCAAACAATCACCTTTGGTCACAGATGGCAGGAGTGCGGCGAACCAAAGATCTTTAAATCATAGGTTCAAGCTAAAGGTTGTTTAGTTTTCTTGCAACTATTCATTACAGAAAACCCCTCTACATTTTAGAAGGGTAATGTTATTGTCCTTTCCATGTGTTGTCTGTCTTGACCTTGCTGCCTTTGGAAAGATGTTCGTTTGATGATGAACCAGCTTTCGACGTGGCCATGCCGCCTCCACCTTCTGGATCTCCGGCGTTTAAAGTCGTGGGAGGCGCCTCAGTCAGAAACCCAATATTTATGGCTGATTGATTGGTCAGCTGCTGTTTCGAAACTTGCATTTCATAGCTGACTGATGGACTGTAGCCTGTAATTATTGATGTCTACAGATTGTTGACTGAGCAAAATGGAGAAACCACCATATTTAATAGGGATTGTCAGAGACCAGTAGTGAAGTTGGCTGCAGCCTGTTTACCACAGTACTTCAGTGGCACTTTGCTCTGTATTGAAATGAGCTGAAGATCAGGAATGGTCCTTCACAGACAAGCAGAATGGTACATACCCTTTAGTCTAGTTGGACAATCTTTTGGGCAGATTTTTTTGGGCATGCTTTGCAAACGTTTCCTACAGACACAACACAGACCTCCAGCACCCGTTTTGTGGACAGAACAATTTTGTACACATGTCTCTTTGTTTACGTAGAGATGTACCACAGGGGAATGAGTAGGGGCATGTGGAACAAGCAGCACAGGGGCGTGAGCAGAAGGCAGTCATCAAAGTCAGCTGAAGGGCAGAGGTGGAACTCGTGCCTTTTACAAGTTGTGTAACGGCCCTAAACTTTGGTCCTGCAAACGTTCGAGGCACTCTGCAACACAACCCCTAATTTTTGAGAATGCAGTCACAAAATTATCACCTAACTCTGAACTTTTTGAAAAAGTAGTTTATTAAAATTTGATTTTCATTATTTAGTCTAATATTTTTAGGTTTTTGGTTCAGTCTTACAATTTTAATGCCGCTGTATTGACTCCATTTTACATACACGCAGTTGCATCACAGCCTTGCACCTCCAGGGTTATGGGCTTTTGGTCTCTGTGGATAGAGTTTTCTGGTTTTCCCCATTTTAGTACAGGCATTCCCCCAAAATACACCAGCATGCTGTTTATGCCTGTTAATTGCACTTAGCCTGTCATTGCGCGTGAGTATGTGTCCAGCTACAGTTACCACTTGCACTTTGCCCTGTGCTTCCTCGTATAGACTCCAGACCCACAGCAACCCTACAGAATAAGTGACAAAGGAAAATGGATGGATTGAATATATGCATTTTCTGCAGCGGCCTAGGTTATATTAGTACTCACCTGAATGTTTTACGTACCAGAGGTGGAGATTTCAGGTCCAGAGAGTACAGATCCAGACCAAGATTTTGTTTCAACCAATCAGTTGAGTACTCTGTGACTGTGACTCTTTATACTGAATTGGTTGGTTGAAACAAAATCTTGGTCTGGATTTGTACTCTCTGGACCTGAAATCTCCACCTTTGTTAGGTACCTATGGATTAAATCTGATTGTGCTGGTAGTAGCCTGCTTTGATGATTGTTGAACTGCTTAGGTTAATATGTTCTGAGTTAGTACTTCAGTTTGTCAGCTGTGGTTATTTCAGCACAAAAGAAGGGGTGGAAAGGGAGGCTTATATGGGTGTAGAGAGGACCTGCTTACTCTCCCGTAATAACACATCCCAGTGCTCGTCAAAGGCAGTGGTTAGCATTCAGCAGCAGGTTCCCTACGGCCGGGGTGAGCGGCAGAAAGTGTGGCACGGAGCCGATAACATCCAAGGCAGATAAGCATCGTCCAGTTGGATGCAGATGCAGTTTTGAGAGTCAGATGTTGGCACAAGTGTGCAGTGTGTCACACTGATGACCTGGTGGTCACCACTCATTCTGTCTTGTCTGCTGAATGTTTTCTTCAAGCTGTAGTCTGTAAACATAATTATACAGGCTCAAGGCCAACACAGAGTCTCCTCTCACTGTTACAGAATATAATTGGTTTTTTGACCGCTAAGTCAAAATGTCCAGTACTGTAAGGCTATTATTTTAAAATAGATACTTTTAACTGCTTTGCATCCAAAGCAGTTAAATTATAATTAGATTATATATAATACTGGGGTGGTGTTTGGTGCTGCAGGCTCGACCTCTGTGCCTGTGGTTGGAAGGTTGCCGGTTCAAATCCCATCCTGAGCCAAATAAGAATAGTCATATGGTTATGGACCCTGCACTTTGACCCCAAGCTTTGTTGTCAACTTTGTGTGTGTGTGTGTGTGTGTGTGTGTGTGTGTGCGTGTGTATAGACTCAGTCATCATTACCCTCATGTGCAGCAGGTGACAAGAACCAAAACAAACCAACTAGGCAGCCACTATAGAGGTTTAGTTAAATGTGTGTGATCTTGTATCTTATGTTATACAGTATATTTGACCATAGATACGTCCAGACTGACTTACGTCCTCCCCTTCTAGAACATAACCCAGATGTAAGCTGTTGGATTCCTGTATGTATATGTAGATGTGTTTCAGTGGAGAGCAAACTGGGATAGGTGAAGACTAAAGAATTTCAATATACTTGTGCCAATGGCAAATTAAAGGATCATCATTACATTTTAGGGAACATTATTAGGTCAGGTTTCCTTATTCTGGACTGTTAAAGCCTGTGAATTCAGCACAGCCTAAGAAAGTATTGCAATGAGGTGAGCTCATGGGATACTTTTGAACATACCCCCTCCCTATTTTGGCTAGTGCTGACTCATGGAAGTGGTTACCTTTATAAGTGGTTATAAGGACCCCCCGCCTCCCCCCACCCCATGTCTCCGGTATGTTGTGGTTTATTTATGATGTCGCCTAATCCGGTAGTGACTGGGCCGGATGACGCTGCGCTTAGCTGGCCAGGCTGTCAGCAGATGTTGCACACTGGGCCATGGTTTAATGTCCTCCGTGTCATATGACTGTGCTCAAAAGGTTATAATGTATTATTAAGGTTACAGCAGAGTAAATGGGGTGACCATGAAATGGTTTACTCACAAGACACACTAAAAATCAGGTACTCAGCTCCATCAAAATGTACCCTTTAACTTTGTCACGTTTCATAATCCACCCAAGCAGTTTGCAAAAAGTTTCACTACAAACAACAAAAAAAATGTTCTGAGGGCAGAATGAAAACGATTGGTTCAGAGAGCTAACCAATCAGATTGTAGAAGAAATGGGTCCAAGCAACTAGAGGAAGCAGGACCACGACATTTGATTGGCTAGTCCCACCTCCTCTACAATATGTATGGTTAGTTCTCTGAACTAATCATTTTTCATGTAGTAAACTCCCATAGGCTTGCTAAATGTAATGTGGTAATGTTTTTAAGTACTGATGTGCATGTAATGCATATATACCGTAGGAGATTTTTTAAACTTTAATTAAAAAACAACTATTTGTTGTGAGTGTTTCTGTAAATAGAGTCAAAAACAAAATTATGCTCCACAATGAATACAGAAATGTATTATGCTTTGCAACCATACTCATTATTTCCAAGCCTCACAGAGACCTCAAATCATATCACATTTATTGCTGACATTGATTAAAGTACATTTTCATTGTTGAAGAAAAGTATCCTTTCATTTTCCACAACCACTTTTCCAGTGGGGGCATACCAAGAACAAATCAGCAGTCCATCACAGGGCACACACTTTGGGCAATTCACAGACACCATTCCAGTTAAACCTCATGTCTTTGGACTGAGGGCGGAAACCCACGCAAAGACAAGGAGGATGTGCGAGTTCCCTAAACAGTGAGTCACAGTGGGAATCGAACCCACAGCACCCAAGGCATGAAGCCAAGCCCACAATGGTACCTTCCTGAGCCATTACACCGCCCCTAATGCAAATAGCACTTGATAATGTTATTTATAACTACACAGGCGTGTGCCAGTGACAAGCTACATATTTTCGTCAGTGTTAAGTAAACATTCTCTATGACTAAACATCTCAAAAATGATGTTGTGGCTGGTGGTGCTAGCATGCCTTAACTATGATGTGCTGCACGCCTCATCCAGTAGCTGGGAGGGTCTTACTTCCCTTTGGTCACACAGCCATCAGCCCCAGATGGAGACCAGCTTCTCCGTGTGTTTCAGAATGTTACAATTTGGTCAGTGGAAATACCACTGAAATCTATGTACATGCCGCAAATGGTGTTACGGAATGACGGGCCCTGATATTTTCCCATATTATTCCCCGCTGTTTTTTGTTACAGCTTGTTATTTTCTAGGTGTGTCTCTCATTGTGGGATTTTATATTATTCTGTGACATAGATACAAGGTCGATTTCATGTTGCGGATAGCAGAGATCTAACTTATTCTGATGGGGGATATCCGCTGTGGTGGATCCGCCGAAAACATGTGATGTCGCCACTAGCTGAGAATGAAAACCGGATCGGCGCACAATTGGAACCAAAGCACCAGCTTCCTGTTAACCTTCACCAGGTATGGAATGCAAGGTGTGTTGAAGATTATCAGTGCATACAGTGCATACCTTTGTAAAAGAGCAGCCAGTTCTTCTAATTGAACTGTAAATGCTTGAGAAGTCAGATGCAGGGCTTGACCTCAAGAACGTGCCTGCAGAAGGTGTTTCATAGATAGTGCTGCATTTTTGGCTTCAGAGCCTCGTCTGATATCATTGTTTCTGGTAGACTGGATTGGATATGATGGAGACTGGTGTGTCACTGGAAACAGGATACACAGACTCATAAAACAGCCCCCCCCACACACATTTTTTTTCACTTTGCTGTTGCTTTCACTGCAGAGTAACAAAAGCATAGCTGGGGACCAGAGCCGTTCTGATTCCGGGCCAGCTGCTCCAATAGCTGACAGGCTGAGGTGTCTCAAGTTCTGCTGAGGCTGACCGAGCAGAGTCACAGAGGGGAGGCAGCTTTTGACGCAGCTGGACACAGGCCCGAGAGGCGGGAAGCCGGGGGAATGCGTTTGGCGCTTGGGCGGGCAACATGTGTGCTCAGTTGACAGTGATGGTTTTAGCAGACACTGGGAGATAGAGTGAATATAAGTCTGGAAAAAGTGGAAGGGGAGAAGGAAACCACACGGTTTACAAATGTGAGGAGTTCTTTTTATTTAACATGAGGGGATACCGCCTGAAAAGGCAGAGAAGTTCCCACAACAACTATCAATTTTCCAATGATAAGCAGAAAGCCCTCTATCCCTGCTTGTAATCCTGCATCTCACTGACCAGGGGGGTATTCCATGAAAGTAGTTAAAGAAAGTCAGACTTTCCTTTAATCCTGCTTCGTGGAACACCCCCCCAAGCCAGTGAATACGACCTGGCCCTCACCGCAGCTCGCCAGTGTAGCTTTATCACGCTATTTTTTTTCTTACACTGCAGTAATGTATCTTCTTGTAACTGTATTTGTATATTGTACAATATGTTAACAGTATGGAATCATGTCTTCACCCAGGCCCCTACCAAACAGTAATTTGTGTTTATATACTCCACATGTGCCAAAATAGGACAGTTTATAATGAAGAATTCTTTAAAATGACTTCCCTGCTATTGGTATTCTGCATGATACTTCTTTGGGATGTGAATTTCAAGTCTCCAAACGCTGGCTGAATTAGGATAGCGTATGAAAATCAGGAAAATATTGTGCTTTTTTCATAAACAATGATTCTGGGACAAGGATTCTGATCTCATTTAAGCCCTGAATCCTGAACCCTCTGATTGTCGTGTTGGGACTATCTGCAAAGGAAAGTTAACATACACTGACTGCAGACGTACAGGCAGAATTGGCAGCCTTTGTCTCTCAGAGGAGATGCGGACATCAACGTCGGACTTGTCAGTGTAATTAAAGGGTGGTTCCCTATGATGTAATCCCTGCCCAAGGTTGTAGTTAAGCACAAGCCAAAAGCAAAACCAAAAAAAAAAACTCTGAAGAGCAGAAGCATTAGAAGTACGTATCTGAGGGTAAAAGACAGGCTAAGACAAACAGAATGCAACAAGTTAACAAAAAATGTTCAACCAGAAAAAGTATTTGTGAATGTCATACATTTAGAAAATCGACAATCTCTCATTTTATACAATACGCTCAAACACCCTAGAACAGAACCGTATTCGACATGTGTATTATCACATTCGTTTACAGTTCAGTATTCCTCTATGTATGTGCTGCCATCTGCTGTTTAGAGTGCAAAATGCATTTAATTACAAGGGGCGCCAAAGAATGGCTATCCACTATTACCGTACTAGATAAGTTTCATTAATTCCTGAGCTATAGTTTAAAATCTGTAAAATTTTGTTAGCACTTTTAGTTTTCCAATATGTCGTACTGCTTTACTTTTATTTCTGCTGTGTTTAAGATTTTCCAGGTAAAGGCACTCCATACATGAAAAATCCATTAAAATCTAAGACAAATGATAACTGATTGCCGCGATATTCTGCTGTGGTATACCTTCCAGATTTTAAGCAGTGACCAAATTTTTTTCAGTGCACCATCATATAGGCTTTAGCGTAAACAGGAACGGGATTTTTTTGTGTTTCATATAGATTTTAAAAAGTCTTAAAAAGCCTTTATAGAAACAGCCCACCTCCTAAATCCAGCATATCTAATGCAATTTTCATATGCAGTGCAATAACATCAGTATCAGCTTCTCTGATGCACAGATGACCGAACATTGGTTCAGGGATATAATATTTTAGCTTCCTCCCACAGCTAATCATAGACTTAGTCATCTCCTTTATTCTTGTAAAATACATCCCCCTACTCCCATCCCAAAGAGTAGGGGGCCCACATTGTCCCTGAATAATCAAGAGATCCCTTTTTATTCTTTATTATGTTGCCATAACAGATGCTGTCAGATCTGAACGATTGCTAACAAAGTGATTATTGTTTGCCTTTTCTGCGTCTCTCGCTCAAACCGGACCCTCTTCGAGCACCATGAATGGGTGGCACTTTTCCAGGTCACCCCCAGCAAAGATGGAGAAAGGAGGAACAGTCAAACTTTCAGCGCGGAGACAGTTACGGTTCCTTCAAAGACGAGCTTGACAGCTAACAAGGCAGCCGACATTCTTCAGACGTGATCTCGCAAACTTTTCCGACTATGGTGCGGGGTGCGAGGTCGCGACCCAAAAAATTAGCCTCCTGGGGGATTTTCGCGTCATAAAGAGAATAGGATAACAAAGTGCCCAACACTCACACTCTGCCTCTCGTCCCCTTTTCTCTTTTAAACGTCCCTTCGATCACTGTGCGCTGCCTTTCACTGAATAACGAACACTTTGATCAAAGGCTTGCTCAAGCTTTTCTGCTCTCTCTCCCTCTGTCTCTCGTTCACTCTTTTAGATAAAGAATGGCGGTATAGCCCTTCTTTCTATAACAAGCACTGTGCATATTCCCCATTAAGAATGACCCCCTCCTGTTCCCTGTCCCCTCACTGTAACCTCATGACAGGTGGTCCGTATGCCGGTACGCAATATGTCACATTCAAGGCCCTGCTCCCAGATGCACGTCTACCACAACCTGCAACCCTGCACTGAAAGCTCGTTCAGCTACTGCTTAGCAACGAGCCGGCCGTGAATGCTAACTAGCTCTGCGGCAGCTGTGCCAACCGTCAGGACCTATTGGATGGTTCTTCTGTGCAAATCAAATCAATCCCTTAACAGCCAGCTCTCAAGGGGCCTCGCAGCGATGGCGCGTCTACCGTGCAGGAATCCTGGAGCCGTAGAAGTTCAATTTCCCTAACGCAGGGGGCCTTCGAAAGAATTGCAGCGGATCTCCTTTCTTTGGCTATGTAATGTGATGTAAATGTCATTTATAGTCAATGTGTACAGCCATCATTATTGTAGCCCTATTTTCCATGCAACCCAAGATTAATGTCACAGGTTTTGGGGCATGTAACAGGTATGGGGGGATAAAATGTCACAAACACGATGTTCATTTCTTGGGCCTCTTTTTTTTTTCTCTCATTTTTTGAAGGCCTGATACAACATGCTGAAATATTGCGGTTTCAGATGCGAAAGCTGTCTTGACAGAGCAAAGGCAGCCCAATACGCACGGTGGAAACCAGACCCAAGCATGACCACCAACCGTAGGGCCCCTGGAATCAGAGACGGCGGGGCAAGCACCTTTTTTTTTCCTGCAAGTTGAGCACAAAACATCCTCTTGCAGTTAGGTTGTTGACATCTGGAACACACCTGCTGGCCCAGAAGGGGTTGGATGGTTACAGAGCCGTCTGTAATAAGTAATGTACTTTGCAGTGGGGGAACATGGGAAAATAGAGTCTCAATGACTCGCTAACTAGGGTCCCTAAGATAATTATTCGTAATTTAAGACCAAAAGCATCAGCGTGTATATATCTGCGTTGCCTATATCCTGAGAGACCAGAAATAGCCAAGCACAAAAACTAGTGCTGCTTATTAGAACAACACTGAACCGACAATGTACTGTTGAAGTCTTAAACAGAATGGGAAAAAGAGAAAAACACAAAGGAGTGTTTTGAAAGAGGCCGATTTAGTAGAAAATGATTTACAGAGTTCTGCCTGGTAAGTAACTCCTGCACATTGCATACTTACTGTGAGCTTCCATCCAGTAGGCGGTGCTGGTACTCTGTGTCTTTTCTTTTTATTCTTTAAGAGAACCAAAACAAATTTAGTGATTGTATGCGCAATATATGCACAGGTCCATATAGTGTCTTTTCATACATATGAAAAATATTTATAATACACTGTGAACAGAGAAAATTAGGAATCTTCATACATTGTGGGAGGATATGTAGTGCTGGGGAAGCTCCTCTGAGCTTCTGAAAAAGTAACTTAACTGCTGAATCCTGGTGAGGCTGAAAAGTGGGTATGAGGCACTGCCCATGTCAGCCTATAGATGGACAGCCTCACTCGGGCATCGAGGAAAAACCATCAGAGACAATAAGCAAAACAAACTCGATGCCCCCAGTACCAACACTGCCAGGAGCTGCAGCAAGAAACGAAAATCCCACTGGCAAACGAAAGACCTTGTTTTTGCCATAGCTGAGTAAAGTATAACACTCATTGCGCAAACCAGTGAGATGAAAAGCACAACTCATAGATGGCTGCCATCACTGGAGCGGATCCAGTGGATTCCTCCTTGCTCCAGTTGCTCAACTCCCAGTTTAATGTCTTCCCCAGGACCAGTTCAGTGGGTTCTCTTTTGGGCCAAGGAGAACTGTATAGCTAAAACACATCCATGTGTGCCCTGCTCATAATAAACATCGTTATTGTGAATTTATTGTTTTTGTCTATGTGATGTATATGTTCTCTTAAACTTTAAAGTTCTGGCGAGTCCAGGCGCACCTTTACAAAGGGAACTTGCATAGTACCCGCCCCGAGTTTCAGAAACTCCTTATTCACCAAAGAGAAGTTGAAGAGGCTGAAATACACTTCTCTCCCCCAGTTTTCGGTTCCACTTTTTTCCACGTTTTTATCACACTGATCCATTTTAAGCGGTCTTTCCACAGGCCTTGCCATTTCCACGCTTGTGACATCGCTTGCAAGACTCAAGCTGAACATCAGAAATATTTGATGAATGCAAATTCTGAGCTGCTAAATGATTGTGGCTAGTTGAAATGAAATATATGACATTAATAGGGTAACAGATATTTCCATCATAATATCTTTTTTTAGTACTGTCTGTCTCTGCAGATACTGCACATTAACTTCCTCATGGTCATCAGACCAGAGTTTGTAATCTGCTGACCTGCTCTGGGCTCTGCTGAGTGAGTATCGTGGTGTAGAGATGTACTGATAGTGTGAGTTTGAGGGAGTGTGGAATCTGGTGTGTTGGGGGTATACCCTGGACCCAGAACCAGAGAAGTGTCGTTCCTTGTCAACCACAGCTGTAGCCACACCTTGTGTCCGGGGTCTCTCTCACATTTCTACATATTTCTACATGTCACATCCATTGATTGGAGATGTCCAATCCTACAGTTTAAAAATTCCCCATCTGTTTGTAGCATACTGTGCTAAACATAACATGTCTTAATAACGATTACAGTAGCATATTTTCTGTCTAATTAAAATCTGGTAAAACTTGAATACATTATAAACAGGGAGTGTAAGTTAAATCTACAGTATTCTTTTTTTGAGTCAAGGAATTAACTATTTTACATCTTTATGGAGAAAACTCAGAAGTGCTATGTACTAACCTGATGTGTACTAACTTATTGTGTACAGCAAGCACTGAGGAAATGAATGGACATTTGACATCGCCAGCCATACTGAAGGAAGGGCAATTGTAAAAGGAATTAAAAAATGATTGAAAAGAGACACTTCATTTATTGAATAAAATGACATCCAACCATCCAGGCAGGCCCTGGTGTCTATCCCAGACAGCACAGTATACAAGGCAGGGAGCATGCAAACTTATATATATATATACACACACACACACACACACACACACACATATATATATATATATATATATATTTACTTTTTCTCTGCAAGAGAATAAGACATGAAAAGAACCAT
>JAODKC010000028.1:12065862-12089043 GCA_026777985.1 Mormyrops attenuatus
GTGTATACCAGACAGATCAGTCTACACTCCTGTGCGCTAGCAAAAATATATATATATATACACACACACACACACACACACACATATATATATATATATATATATTTACTTTTTCTCTGCAAGAGAATAAGACATGAAAAGAACCATAACCTACATACTTAACAAAAAAACTAATAATGGCACTATGAAAAACAGGCAAAACCAAAATAAAATGTAACCTAAAGCTAATGCGATGCTTCAGAATGGATTACAGCTGTCAGCTCTTGTTTGGAATTTTCACGATATCGATTGAGGTATTGCTCATTGTACTCAGCTTTGTTTCTGCTAAACACCTTGTGTTTCAAAGTTCTGCTTACAGTTGAGAGACTGGCGGGGCATGGGGGCGAGCTCAGGCCCAGCTTGGCCGAGGAATGCAGCCTGGCTCGTCTGTCCACCAGAGCGGCTCAGGCGTTGCTCTGAGGAGTCCAGGCACCCTCAGGCAAGGGCTCGCTTCTGTCCCGTAGCGGGGAGGTGAGACAAAGCAGATTGCTGGGTAACAGTGACAGACCTTGGGGGGGGGCGTTATGAATCATGTTATTCCGTTTACAGAAAAACGCATGATGATCACATCGCAGCTGCTGCAGCGGGGGGAAGGCCGAGGGGCAGCGTGGTCTAAGGAACGGGCCTCACTCTGCTTCAGCATTTGCACCATTTAATTGTCTATATTTGCATCAGTGGAGGTGCCTGACAATCAGTTTGCATATTATAACTGCACACTGCATGCGATGCATGTTATGCACTATATGTATGGATGCATGTTGTGTGTATTGTATGTGTCAACTTTCAGCATTGCACTGTATTGCATTGTGCGCTAATTGCTAGTTATATATCGTTATGGTATCTCCAACAGTAGCGAGCTGTGCTGACAAAGACTTCCACCGGCCTTGGTCATGTGGCAATAAAGGTTCAGATTTTAGACCACAACACTAGTAAATGATTCTATCACAGAAGGAGGATAGTGTGATATCCCACACAGGCCCGGCCACACACACAATGATCAGACGCGATAAGGCCACCACCTTGGAGAGCATACGGGCGTGTCAGCTGATGTTGTTTTTCGTGATGACCGCGGTTGGTCGGCATGTGGGCCACTCAGAGGTGCAGCGCCGCATGTAAGCAGCATTGGTAGGGAATCATATCCCTTCGATAAAGATGATAGGCTTGAGCTCCCTTACTTAATTTTCCCTCTGTGGCAAAACCACATCTTTCACGGTAATTAAGGAAAAGCAGCCCTGCCGTGTGTTCCGCTTAAACACTCAGCCTGGGGCGAGAGGCAGGCTGGTAGGTGTATGTGTATGTAGGCGGCGGTGGGGCGGTGGGCCACTCCCCCTGCATTTCCCTAACTGAATGAGAGAGTGAAAATGCATGGGACATAATTACAGTAATTGATCATTTTCCTGTCTCTCTCTCCCTTGCTTGTTTTGTGCTTTTCTTCTTCCACAAACACACCAGTTCTCCTTCAGTGGTGTCCTCTTTAGTCATTTTTCTTTTTTCCCCTTTTCCTCTTCCTAAGGGATCCGCTGCTGAAGTTTAAATGGATGTCATTCGATGTTCTATGCAAACCTTCTCATCATCTCCCTCCTCATCTATCTGTCTAAAACTATATATGTATGTAGTCTCCATTTAATTCCATTCAATTAGGGTCTAATGTCAAGAGACTTTCCAAGAAATAAAGAGTTTCTGGCTTGTATGGAGAAATAGATTACCTGTTCTGTTATTGAAGAGATCTCAAAAAGTCTAGAATCCTTATTACATATATATATAATCCGGGGTGCCTTTAGAGATTTTGGGCCCCATGAAAGTTTATTATATTGGGGCCCCAACCCAGATAAATCCAATAATGTTCCATATTTTTTAGGGCCCCTGTCACCCAGGGCCCCTTCGGAATTATCCTAAATCCCCCACCCCCCATTACAGCGCCTCTGTGTATAATCTGCAGTAATGCGTGTGTTGCATGTATGCATTAACATGCATGAAGAAGCCAGGCCGCAGCATGCAGTGAGAATTACTGAATAACAGAATCACATTCATTTCATGAGGCTGGTAGTGCCCTATGGCCCATGGCTAGTGAGCAACTCAGCAAAACTGACCTTGCAGCACAGGAAAGTGGCATGTCACACATACGTACTGGGTCCCAGTGCTGAACAACAACAAACACAAGCTCAGCACCTGGCTTTTCACTTAAAGCGATGCTTTCTCAAGGCGGCACTAATGACTGTGCCCAGTGACTCCATATTTATACACTTACGGTCAAAGTTGCTGCCCAAAACCTGA
This sequence comes from Mormyrops attenuatus, assembly GCA_026777985.1. Taxonomy (NCBI): domain Eukaryota; kingdom Metazoa; phylum Chordata; class Actinopteri; order Osteoglossiformes; family Mormyridae; genus Mormyrops; species Mormyrops attenuatus. The sequence continues at coordinate 12,068,176 of JAODKC010000028.1, forward strand.
AGCTGAATCCATGTTCTGTTCCCTGATACTGGTTCTAATTAGCCACGTAGACAGGGCTGGACTTCATCACACGTGAGCAGGACATTAGGGACCAGCTCAATTGAAGTGTTACAGACCTCAGAGGGCACCCAAAAGGCCCTTTTGTGGTGCAATCTGATGAAACCTCTGACAGAAAACACAGCTCGAAAACAATACATCTGTTGCCTTAAAAACATCTGAACACATCCCACAGGCGGAAATAGCTCTTTCCGCAGCGTTCCAGATACAACATTTTCAAACTATTTGTGTATTTTTGAGGTTTAATACGAAACACAAAACAGGGTTGCAAAATGTGGTGTGTTCACGGGCAGAATTCCATCTCTAAGTATAATTTAATAACCGCACATTCATCTTACATGGAACTCACAATCATAAATCATAAATAACTGGGAAACATTAATATGTAGATTTCATTAAGATTAAGTTTTTTTGAGACTAGCTGTAACTGAGATATTGAGGAATGTGTTGGTAGTTTCCAGGATATATTAAAAACTGAAGCTATTAACAGCATCTGACTAACCATGTTCAAGATATGTGCTGACTAAATCCCAGCAATAGAGAAGATATACTTTACAATATATTGTCAATACTGAACTGTAAAGAGTGGCACATCTGAATTAAAAACATCCCTCAGTGCCAACTCTAATGTACTGGTATGAGCTGTTATTCTACATCTTTCCCATTATTTAAAGCTCACCAGTGATTTAATCAGATTACCTGACATTACATTACATACACCATGAACATGCCAGAAAATGTCCACTTGTTCCCATTATTATATATTAAGTAGTAATAAAGTGTGTAATCTTTGAATTTTAATATAAAAGCCTCAGTTATTGATATGACTGCTACTTTCCAATCATACGAAAGTGATTCAGGATGTAGAAATTCACTGCATTTCTGCTGCACAATACATTTTTTAATTACATATGGATTTTTGCAGCAGGAGATCTGTACAGCTGGAGAAACAATTTTCCATAGCATTTTTAAAAAACGTGTTAATGCATACAATATTTCAAATGGCTCTGAAAAACTTGATATACAGTGTCTGTTCTTCAGGTCCCGGGGCAATATCCTCCTTGGTCACTGACAAAGGACCTTTCTGCCATGGCCTGGTGAATCTCTCTCTCTCTATCTCTCTCACACACATACACACACACACACACGCGCGCACACACACACACACAGGTTTGTAATTATATCTTTGTGGGGACTCTCCATTGATTTCTATGAGGGAAATGATAATCCTAATATGACGGCCTTAACCCCTTCGCAGCCCTAAGCTTATCCATAAGCAACCAAATAAAGTACAAGACTTTTGGCATTTTTAGTTTTTTGATTGCATTCACAGATCATTTTTCCGGTCCCCACAATGTCAAAATAACAAGTTTTTATAACATTGAGGGGGACATTTGGCCGCCACAAAGTAATATAAACCTAATCACACATACACACACACACACACACACACGCACACACACACAAACAGGCCACAACATGCCATAGCACCAGTGTTATGCTAATGACAGTGATTATCAGGGGACAAGCTGCAACAGGGCAAAAGAAGCTGCTTCTTCTGCTGTTCTCGTCTCTGTTTATGTTTGTGTGTGTGAGAGGAAGAGAGGAAGTGAAGGGAGATTGTATATGAGCACCCATGCGGGTCCCATCACATGCTCACCTATGAGTAAGTGTGTGTCCATCGCTGATGATACATGGGGCAACTCTTCAAGCAATGTTGCCCGGCAGTGTTGCAGAGCGGAATTGCTTGAACACTTTCCCATTGAGAATGGGCAACAGATTTCTGTCTGGAAAATTTTGATCTCACTGGAGAACTTCTTGAGGTCATCCAATCAGAATGCTAGCAGCTGAAAAATTAACAAAAAATGGCAGCCCCTGCAGCAATGGTGTGAAGACTAGGAGGATGTCCTTATACCACCGGTATGGTGTCGTGTGTAAACCCATGACAGGGAATTTGCCTCATTTAATGCTTAAAATGCCAGCAAACATCCAATTTTATGTGGTCAGGCTGCGCTATAAACATTGGATAGTTTTTAAAGAAAATGCCAACTATCTCTTGCCTTGATAAGTTGCCCTGTATATCACCTGGTTGCTCATTGCCGGCAACATTACCACCAGAATGGCTCAAAATGTTGCCCTGTCTATCATCACCCTTACTCAATGGATGGAATGAACATCAGCTCTGAAAAAAATCAAAAGACAGACATGTATTGAAAAACTCAGTGAGTCAGAATCAACATGGTAACATATATAGCATAATAGACACTCAAAACAGTGGTTGTATTGTTCTTAACAAATGCATAGACAAGAAGGATAGGGGAACCAACCAAAGACTTGCTACAGGAAACTGCAGATCGTTAATGAATTGGGGATTGTCCAGTTCATACACCAAATACCCTGGTCAGGATCACAGTGGTGGGGGGGGGCTGGTTTACACCCTGGGCAATCGCACAGCACATACATGCACACATGAGCAATTCAGACATCTCTTTATACTGCGGGAGGAAAGCCATATGACATGGGAAGAACATACAAACAGCACACGTGCAGTGTGGAGGTGAGATTCAAACCAATTGCCTCAATTGCCTCAAAAAATGAGGCAATTGTGTGAAGATGCACACATTATATAATAAGGACATCAGATTAAACTTCCTCAAATCAGCAGTCTGGATGAGAAGAGTACATAATGTATTCTGTCAGTACACACTGAGGGCAAGAGAGGTCTTCGTTAGCGCGGTGTGCGGCCCTTATGCGATATACCTCTGACTCGTCTGTTTTACCACCAGGCCATAAACTGCAGTATTTAAAAAACAGGAATAACAAACATTTTGGAATCGCTGTGTTTTTCTCAAGGAACACAGATTCACAAATGCAGGGGTAAAGATTTGGCCGTCGACCACAATACAGCAAACCCCCTCCCCAACTATAAACTGCATCCCCCCCACAGTTATGGCCCGGGTCCTTTTGTAAAGCAATGACTTTGGAGTGTATCGCTCCACTGCAGTTCATGACGAGTTCAGCCAAACCACAGCGCAGGGCTCTCCTCGGTCCTCTGGCTCTCCACGGCCGACTCAGCAGGCGGGTGGCCGTTGAGACGTGCTGGCAAGTTTGGCCCCCCCCTCAGGTGGGGTTCAGGCCCAAACACGGCTTGTTTTGACAGCTAAATATGCACAGAATTTCCTCCCTTTATCTCGTGCATTTCATTAGGAAATGAAATCTGGTGTTTGTCTAAATCTGTTTTTATTATCTTTTTATTGATTTATTCTAGTTTTTTTTTTTTTTTAATCGTTCATGCTTTGCTTGTATTTACTTGGAAACACGTCATCCACAGGCCTACATTCAGAATCTGGTAGAGAAAACCTTTAGATGCAAAGCCAAACAAAAAAACCCACTATTTTATTGCTGCATAGAGTCTGTATGAGGTTCATTTCCTGCCTAGGTTAATTATATATTTATTAGCAATCCTGAGCGATTACAATGCTATTGATCTTTGGAATAAATAAGAAAGCAACTAAGTTTCAGGCTTACCTCTTCTGGTCTGCTGTGACTAACCATTATGCCTATAAATGGCATGAGCTCCACACAATCTCTAGTCCTGTTGCCTGCTTCTTTCTGGAGGCTGGAGTTCACAGTAAGTGTGAGACACCAGTTAAGTAAGATTTTCTGCGTGTGAATGATTTACTGAGAACTGTGCCAAGAACATCGACTCAAAAGGCCAAATGAGAATTTTACAAGAGCGACGGATGTAAGCAGACCGTATTAACTCTGAAATCGCAAGCAAATAACCACAGTGATGCTCAGTTTTATTGGTTGGATCTGTGTGACAAAGTCCAGAAGTGAAAAGACTTTACATTGTAATGAAGATGGATGTGCAGACATCACTGGAGGAACAAACAGCTCCATTTTGACCCCTACCCTCCGACCCGTCCAAGGACTAGATAAAGAGCCCTGGTAGTGAGGGGGGCCTTTTTGCTGAAATTTAACATTGCATGTGACCAGTTCTACAACAGCAACATTACTTGGTATTTAATCAAGCACTATTACAGAAAACACACGCGCACATATTATAAAGAACAATAGCATTGCAATCCTTCAGGATCGCTAATATAATTACCATAGGGAGGAAATAAACCCCATACATAGGGGGGCCATTAGAGATTTTGGGCCCTTTGAAAGCCGGTCATATTGGGCCCCCAACCGGGACCAATTCAGTTAACTTCCATATGTTTTAGAGCCCCTGTCACTCAAGGGCCCTTGGAATCCCTCACTTTACAGTGGCCCTGCCCATACAGTATATATATCCAATATGTATTTTTAACTCTAATTTAACTTTAGTTGGGGGGGAACAGTGAATTTTGTGTGGTTTGCTTTAGTAAACTAATATATTTCTCCAGAACAGGACCACATATCTGTTGCTTCTTCATATGGAATTTATTTATTTATTTTTTAATAAAATATTTGCATTCCATTATGTGTGGTGTTTATTGGTGTCATGTTAAATAAATGCTATTTTATACATTTCTTTCTATTTAATGGTTGAGGTATCCATTCATTTAGTTAACCCACCATTACTGTCAGAAACTCATATTTCGGCTGGTATGCATGGCATGCTTAATGCATTTGCTCGTAAATCCTGACTCCAAGCCCCAACATCTTTCTGAACACCGCCTTGATCAGCCCCTACAAATATACCTCAACACTGACTTTTGAACCCACAACCTCCAAAATCTCAGGCCAACAAAGGAACAGATGGGCAAATACATATATAATGCAAAGAGCATCTGAGAGAGTTTTTCCCCATAAGCAAACAAAGCTCGCCCCTAGTCTACTAGACTGCTTAAGGAACACATAGTAATCAGGACACTGCTTTCTACTTTGTTACTGACCTGCCCCAAACATCTGGATCTTATGAACTCTATACAGCTAAAGCATTACCCTGCGGAAAAAAGCGCAAGAGCATAAACAAGGCAGTACATTCCAACTGGAGCACAGTCCTGCACTTACAGATGCATACACATACACACACACACGCGTGCGCACCATGCATCATAAGCACTAGAACACCGGCATTAGGCAAGCACACGCACACGCAGAAAGTCTTGGGAGATTGCGTATGACTGCAGCAAACACACGCGCGAGAGCTGAAGACTGGCCCCATGTCAGTATAACCTACTTGACACGACCCAGCTGGAGTTCTGTTTGAGCACAGGCACCCCCCCACACACACACACACACCCTAAACCCCCCCCTCTTCCCCACACATACACGCACACACACCCCAACCCTTGAGCACAGACACAGTATTACAGAAAATTAACCCTGGATTCTATAAACAAGCTCAACAACAATGATATATAAATCTGGAGGGATTTCTGAGGAGGACAGAATGAACTCTACTCAACTCCGGGGCTCTCAGCCTCATCCTCCGGAGGACAGTCATGTGTAGTTCATGACGATGAGGTCAGGAGCAGAGTATGACTTAGGTTGCTCTGAGGACCAATATCCTCTGTCTCATATTGTCCTGTTTTTAGCAAAACGACACTTGACTGACCAAATTTTCCGCACTATTATGGTTAATCTCACATTGCCGATCGTAATGCCGGGCTGACAGAATGTTTGCATTGTGTTGAGGCCTACTGAGGTCCTCAAGGCCTTGCCCCTGCTGAAAAGAGCTAATTGTAGGCTTCTGATCAGCTCATTTGGAGCGGATCAATGGTCTTGATGACATGGACTAAACCCAAACCTCAGCGGGAATGCAGGTGAAACAAAACTCCTGTTCTCTAATGATGGCCTCTGTAGAAATAAGCCCTGGCCCAGAGGTCAGAGGACACAACCCTGTGGTTAGATTGGGGGGGGGTGGTGTCCGACTGGGATAGGGGCAGTGGGATGAGAGGTTGCTTTGAGTTGTGATGACCATGGAGGGGGCCCAGCTGTAAAAACATCCCCGTGACATGGAGAGCTGAACAAGGCTGGACTTCACTAGGGACCAAGACCCAAGATATGGGGACACAGAACAGCTTTCTTTCTTCCTAACATTTGCCCCAGGTCACTTTGAAGAGCCAGGACTGACCCACGGTAGTTAGCCGGCCTCCTACTCCTGGCTAGTTTGGGAACACAGGAGTATTGTGTTGGCGCACCCCCTACCCCTGAGTGCACACTTACCCACAACACCCCACTTCTCGTCACGTCTCTCTCATCCTCTCCATGAATTTAAAAAGAACTACATTAGAGTCACAAAAAATAAAAAATATATATATACACACACACACACACACACACACACACACAGAAGATGGATGGATGAATGGAGATACACATTTATATGAAATGGTTTTCTTATAACAATTTGCACTTGGACTATTGCATTATGACATTTGGCTGATGAAAGAATGCAGCCTTGACTACAGACCTGGTCTAGGTAAGACAGGAAAAATCACGCCAACAGAAAACCACAAGCATTTGGAAATTTGCTTCAGTTTACAGCCATGTCATCCATCCGAATATGCAAACATTTCTTAGAAACTAAATGATAAAATATTTTGAAGCGTTCACTTTAGTTGTGGTGACATCCAGGAGAGTCTGTGAATTCCCCACTATTCAGACTATATCCTGACCCACTATCCCGTTAAGAGGAATTGTTCTGAGGACAGGGCCTGTCAGAATGTGGATGTTTTCAGATGTGTCTCATATTCCTATAATATCTAAGAGGGGAAAGTTTGCAGATTATTGTGGATCGTTCTTTATCTCTTATCTTTTCTTCTTATTTTGTCAAATGGATACAAATTCTCTTCTCCCTCTTCCTCATCATCAGTCTGCCTGACTCTTCACCTTCTTCACCTCCACTCCACACTTCCTCTGGCTTCGCACCCCGTGGATACTGGATTCAAGTCCCCCCAAAGTTAGGGTCAATGAAGCAATTAGGTCACACCCCTTACATTGTTTCCCCAGCCCAGGTGCAGATGTACCTCTGTGCTAAACTCTCCCAGCTCATCCCACAAGTAAGGATGGCTTGAATATCACAAATCTTGCTTGAGGGCCTTAATGACAAAATGACGGCAGTTTAAGTTTAACTTAAATTGATGTTATTCCATCCTTCCATTCATTTTCACATGATCCATCACAGGGTTGCCGTTAGCCTGGAGCTTATCCCAGACAGCACAAGACACGAGACCAAAGACACGATGTCAGTCCATAACTGGGCACACACTGACACACATAATCACATACTGAGGGCAATTTAGAGACACTAATTTACCAAACCACATGTTTTAGAACTGCTGGAGTAGGCCCACGCAAAAGGCACACACACAGAGTTGTGGGAGTTACTCGAACCCACAGCCATGTAGGTGCAAGGTCACAGCCCTACCCAATGTGAGACCCCAATATGGTTATTATTCATCTAACATAATGATTACTGTTTCAGCATCCTGTCTAAGTTATACAATAGTCTAGCACCCTGTGTTAAGGTCTGGGTCCCCTGACCAGGATAAGCATTTAGTAGATAGACAGATGGATGAACAGGGAATCACTATTTTAGCAGATACTGTTTGCCCTATTGGTCCACATGCAAAAAACAAACGTACTAACTTCCTCTGCTGTTCTTTCCTTTCATTTCAGAACCTCTGAATTTCCAAGACTCTATAGCAATTCTCCTCACTCGTTTTTCATATTCTTCTAGGGCATGCCCATCTTCTGCAGCCAAACATGACCTAGTCCAACATGGGATTGCTCCTTAACAACCCACATTGATCTTTTAGAAAACGCTAAATATGATGCGAGCATAAACTTTCATGAGGCACATCTATGTGTCCAAAACACATTTTAGCTGAATGGGCTGCCAGTCACAGGATATACACCCATTCATGCATGCAATCACACGCTATTTCAAAATTTAATTTACCTTTTCGTGTATTAATATCCAACTGCTTTTAATTCATTCAACATCCGACTTTATGGCTCCAAGCTAAAATAATCATCGGTGTTTTTGATCGTGGCTGGAAAAGAATTACAGTAAAAGTCTTTTTTTTAGTCCAGAGGAGGTTTAAATATGTCTCTTGTTGTTCCTTGTGTTTAAACCTTGTCAACTCGTCCGTTTTGACACTATATGAGCCGGGAAATTTAAGAGCCATGTTGCTAGACTGTGAAAAGCTAGGCGCTGGTTTGGTGCTTATCGGTCTCTCCAAGGGGTTAAACCACATCTGCTGATGGGTGTCGGGGATGGGAGTTTAATGAGATCCATCGATGCAGCACACTTGGGGCTCACCGCCGGCCCATCTGCATTACGCTCTGTTTAGTGTCAACACCACAATGAGAGAGCTTCTACGAGGGAGGTCCTGAGTGCAGGCCACGTCGCTTGCCCTGCCTTCAGAGTTGTCATGTGGCCTGACCAGGCCCGGTACTGTGGATCCGTCAAGTATGCAAGCAGTGGCCCTGGGCCACACACAAAGCAATACCTTTGCAATAGGGGGCGGTTAGCGGCTCTGCGGGCTGAGTCTCCTTGCCCGCGTTCAGGAGATCGCCAGTTTGAATCCCAGCCTCAGTAGAACAGTCACATATCTATGGGCCTTGAGCAAGGCCCTTAACCCCCAGCTCCAGGGCACCATACGGTGGTTGACCCTTCACCATGACCCCCAAGCTATGAAGAGCAAGATGGGGTAGGTGAAGAGATGAACTCCTATGTACCTGTACTTATACATCTGCAATGGCCAATAAAGGTTTATTATGTTACAAAAGTTATTACAAAGGCCTGGGTGACCAGATGACTAAATTCGGGTTATATGTGACACTATATGATGGGAAGGGGGGGGCGGGGTCGTCCGGCCAAAGAGAGCACTTGTTTTCTCCAGATTGTATGAAATGCCATTTCTCTGCTCTTTGCTCTCCTGCTCACCAGCGCAATCTGCCCCCTGCCCCCCCCCCCTTCTCCATCAGCCTTTAAATCCACCGGCTCTTCCAGTGACCCACCTATTTTTTTCTGCAGCATTAAAGTTTGCACCAGTTGCATGGTGGAAACAAAAGAGAAAGGAGAGGGAATGGAGAGAAAAGAACGTTAGAGGAGTTTTACAACTTGGGACATAGTTTTGGCTTTGAGCCAAGGAGCAGACAATAATACACTATGCGAGCCGTAGAAACTCTCTATAGCAGTTCAGTGGAGCGTCAGGCGATTGGGAGGGCTGGGGAGAGAGAGGTTGGTATAGAGCAGCTGGAGACCAAAGTGTTTCACATCTTTGGACAAAAGAGGGTGGGAGTGCTAGAGGGTGTTATTGGACTGGAATTATGTTTGAGCCAAGGCCCATTGAAGCTATGAGCCTGTCATGCCTGACTTGCCATTGGCCGTGATCGCCAAAGCGCAGCGTCCATGGCGCAGGCTTGCATGGCCACCTCAACCTCCGCTGCCCCGTCTGCAGAAGTTCGCATTCTGCCCCGTCCTTCTAACTTAGTGGGCTGTTCCTGGCAGCAGCGTGTTGCTGAGTCTTGGAAAACCCTCCGAGCAAACAAACAAATAAAAAAAAAATATACTGACTGACGAGCTGTTTGCGTTACCCTATTAAATTTCTAAATCGGTAAAAGAAAAAAAAAAGAAAAGAAATGCCCTTCACCTAATCAATGTCAGCTTCTTGTTTGTGCTTTTCTGCAGAACTTTCATGGGTCGAAACGTTTCTCTACAAAGCAGTAAAAGAGAGACTGGGGAGGGGGGCCAATGAGGTTGTGGGCATAAAGAAAAGAAAGGAGGGTGTGTGAGGGGTAAAATAGAGTGGTCCCACTCTCTCAGATCAAAGGTTCTAGTCCATTGTGAACAAAAGACAATAGTTAACTGTTGCTAGGAGCAGTGGGATGGGGTGTTTGAGGTTGCTGGGGGGGGCAGGGGTGGAGAGCTGTGTGCGTGTGTGTGTGTGTGTGTCTGTGTGTGTGTGTGTGTGGATTAGGTTTATATTACTTCGTGGGGACCATATTTTGATGTTGTGGGGACCAATTGTCAGGCCTCCACAAAGATCTGTGAATGCAATCAAAAAAGTAAAAATGCCAAAAGTCTCGTATTTTGTTTGGTTACTTACGCTTAAGGTTAGGGCTCGGTAGGGGTTCAGGTTGTCATGTTGGGATTAGAGTTATGCTCATAGAAATAAATGGAGAGTCCCCACAAAGACATAATTACAAACCTCTGTGTGTGTGTGTGTGTGTGTGTGTGTGTTGGGGGGGAGTGGTAGAGACCGTTGCCCCCCTGCTGCCTGGCTGACAGCCCCATAGGGGTAGTTATGTGTGATTCATTAGAAAAATGATGGAAAGAGCCTGGCAGCGGCTGCAGAGGTTAGACTACACACTCCCCCCCCCCCCCCAGTCCCCCAAGCAAGACTTAAGAAGTTATGATTCGCAAATGTTCGGAGCTAATTTAGAGACATTTTATTTTTTCATTATGTTGCAGTTGACTGTGTAGCTCAATTCTCTCTCAGCCACTTCCATCATCCACATGAAAATGAGTAATGCACCACATGAATTACAAGTGAAACTGAAGTATTACTCGCCAAATCTGGCCATACGATCCTGCCTAGTGGTGCAAATGCATTAATGCTTCTTCCCGACACCAGAGAACCGCAGCTCCAAGCATTCGTGCTTCAGGATGAGCTCAGCTGGTCTTATTATATAAATCCCCTTTCCCAAAGCTTGTCTTTAGACTTTGTGGGGTGCGTTTCCACATGATAGGGTCAATGTGTCTCATCAAGCCTTAAAGTTGAATATCCCAAGGGGTTCTCAACTTCGGCCTCCTAAATGGGAAATGGTTACATAAAGGCCATCTGGTTCGGGGGGGTGTGGTCGAGAATTAGACACAATCCATCCACCGTCATACTGAAGAAAACAATTTGTTCCAGCGCTGTAGTTGAGTCACATCACATTTTCTGATTCATGAAGGTGTCTGACATCTCGCTCCCTTCCCCCAACATGCCCGAGGATGCATCCCAGTACCATCATGGCAAGTTAATGTTGGTGTCCCATTCTGGAAAATCCCAAAATGCCATTTAGAGGGGCTGAATGGGGGAGGGGGAGATGTTGCCATCTACCAAAACACCTAGATAGCTCTGATACCAATGGAATTTGATTTCAAAAGTATTCAAAAAAGGGGTATAATCCATTGCGCTTTATGCATCGTGTGAAACACAACAGAATATAATTCAAGACATCAGGAAATGTGCTGGCAGTAAGACTGGCAGGAAGCATGATAAAGACCACAGTTACTATTGCCAAGTTCTGCTTTGGTATTTTATTAATTCTACTTTTTCTTCCCTTCTTTATGTACTTCTTGCATAACTGAAGACACGCATGCAAGTCAAGGAAAGAGAGAGGGCTGGCACTTTTAAGCCTGAATCGGGAACAATCAGTACCCATCGCCCCTGACCTCCTCCTGCTTGGTTCAATATTAATCTGCTGTGACAGGACCACTGTTTACCAAATCCACACAGGATTCTGTCAGATGAATGGGCCGCACTGTGCTCTTCCATTAACCTATGACCCCTGACCCCGACTGGCTAGGCGCGCCCAGCAGCTTGACAGACCAGTCCTGACAAGACCCTGATGGACAGAATACATACTAAGTGTGGCTCTACACGTATCCTTCCAAATCCAAATCCTGGCCCCAAAATCTACACATCTCTTCCCCATTGGACTCTGTCTTACGTCTGCTCCCACTCCTAAGTTCTCCGACATTTAACAGCTAGGGCAACCTAGCGATTCTGCTGGATACTTTTCAGTAAAAACTAAAGCCTTAGCATTAGCAAAAAACGAATAAAACTTCACAGAGGTGCAGTACAGCACAAACTAAACCGTAAAACTAAATGTTAATATGCAAGCACTGCAAGAGGACATGTTTAAAATATGGAATCACAAACAAAACAATGAATAAAGACCAAACAAATATAAAATTTATAAAAGAACCAACCACAAAATCATTGTATTTCTGGACTACTTCAACTTTTGCATGTTTACAGACCTATGTAAGTACCCACTTTAATTAGGAAAGATCCCACATCCCACATTTTTAACAGGAATCATTCGAGGTAGAGTCAAGCTAAGCTTTGCTCCCAGTAAACATATTCTGTCTTGTTTTTGTGTTCTCACTTTTGCTTAAACAAATTTCTATTTATGTTGCTCTATAGCACAGACTCACCTTAATTACTCTTTGTGATAAAAAGTGGACAGTCACATTCATATTCAACCAGTGCGTTTGAAAGTGAGGGCAAATTACAGTACCACACTTCCACCAGCAGTTGGCAGACTCAACTGCTCATTTCCTTGAGTTGTGCAGACTGATGAAAGCTAATGCATGGCAAATGGGTGCAGAGACATCAGCATGTTACAAAAAAACAACAAAGAAATAGATTATGGAGCAGAGACAGGTGAATAACTAAAGAACCACCTTCACATAAGTGAGGAAAGTGATTTATTATTTATCTATTGTTTATTTATTGGAATTTGTGGCCAGACTTCAATCTAACAGCTCGATAAATACCTTTAAAGCTACTTTTCTTTTTCGTTCTATTTTCTCATGCTTCATTGTATAAGCTAGTGATAGGAGACAACAGGCTTCAAAACCCACAGTTGATGAAGCCAATCACCATCTGGTAACACTCAATAGTAGTCAATAAAGTAGCCAGTTGGGAGTGATTTACAATGCACTATATTGCCACTTCACTATATTGCCATTGTTTGCATCAAAGCCTTGTATCTAACTATCACTATTACTAATCACAAACATTTGCACACTGAAATTTGAACACTCTGTGATATCTCACTATAAATTATCAGGCAGCAATAGGTTGTAATGTGGTTCAGCTGTTATATGACTGTGTGCAATTGTGTAGAGTAAAAAATAAATATCCAGGGGCATCAATGCATTTGGAGAGAGATGTTAGCAAAGCAGCTAGATGTTATGCAAAGGAAAAAAAAGATGCAATCAGATTTAATGGAAACAGGAGACATGATAATGTCAAGAGCAGACAAGAACCGACAGAGCATGTGATACGCTGTCTCCTTGTGTTTGGAAGACGTATGTTTTGTTGATATAAAAGAGGTGATGAAGGTTTTCGGGAGGACTCAATTGCTGGAGAGGGAGTAAGGCAAGAATGAAGACGAACCACAGAATGAAGACCTGTAGCTAGCAGAGTAAATGGCTCTGTGTTACTGGACCACAAGGTTAGATTAAACACTCACAACCTTGGAAAAAAAATGTTCTAACGTACTAACACCGAAACTGTGCTCTGCCAATAACCCTTTTCTGGATAATAGCCAAAGACCCTTCATCAGCTGCCCCCCTTCCCATTCCTCAGGCGCAGGCCTGACAGCTCCAGTCCTCCTAACTCCAACAACGCCACTGGACACAAACATTCAGCCACCGCAGTCTGTCCTGCTGCAACCTCGTCAACCTCTGACCCTGCTAAAGAGCATATTGTTGTAAAACTAACTTTTGGTCTGTGTAAACTGAGGAGGTCAAGAACCTTGGGTCGATTGAGATGGTACAGATTTAATGGTATGCATGCTAGAGAGTGGGAGAGAGCAGTGTTTCCCAATCCAGTCCTTGGGGACCCAAAGACAGTCCACGTTTTTGCTCCCCCCGAGCTCCTGGTGCACAGTCTTGCAGGGAGCTGGGTGGGAGCAGAAATGTAGACCGTCTGTGGGTCCCTGGGTGGGAGCAAAAACGTAGACCGTCTGTGGGTCCCTGGGTGGGAGCAGAAACGTAGACCGTCTGTGGGTCCCTGGATGGGAGCAAAAACGTAGACCGTCTGTGGGTCCCTGGGTGGAAGCAAAAACGTAGACCGTCTGTGGGTCCCTGGGTGGAAGCAAAAACATAGACCGTCTGTGGGTCCCCAAGGACTGGATTAGGAAATGCTAGTCTAGAGAATTTTATGCACATAATGTCAAATACCCTTGCATGAAAGCACAAGCAAATAAAGCAGCAGCACTAGAGTGTGGTAAAGTTATATGTAGTTGTAACACTTGTCATTGTCTGAGTGTGTTTGCTCTGTGAAAATGTCCCAATTTACCATGGTAAACTGTTCACATTTGCTGTTCCCCAAGAGAGCTGGGCCACCTTTCCATCTTGCACATGCTGTGTGGGGTGGGGGAGGAGACTGACTCCTTTTAATTGTGACAAGATGAGAATCCACATTTGGTGGATTCCTCCACAGCTTGTTGCTCTTATTGGAAATAAACTTCCCTTCAACCAGAGCAAGTATAGACGATCTATACTTCAACACAACAAACACCACTCCCTACCTCCGCAAAGTCGGACACCCGCAACTCAAGTGCAGCTGTGATGGTTAAAGTTCACTGAAAATTTTCTATTGATCTGCTAATTCTTTCAGTCCTGAGCTTCGTGACAGGAAGCCACACACAAAAGACAAAAAAAAATGAGGAATGACCAGCCCATCTGAGTTCCTCTATCAGCCGCCTGACCTGCTGCTTCCCTCTCTACACAGCTTTCCTGTGGAGATGATGAAAACCAGTTGCACCATCCCTAATAGCAGTAGCAAACTCCTAATATCATATTTTCCTCCAACCCCATACAATTCATGTGTCACGTCCACCACTCGCCCAGCTATATAAACTTTGCTGAATTCTCAAAAAGTGGAGAGAGAGGGACGGACAGACAATCTGCTGCTTAAGGAGAAATATTTACCTCAGACGATGACGCAAGCGGTGCCCCATGTTTGACCCAATCTCAGCTATATATAGAGGTTCCTCATTGCAAGGCTACAGTTTTGGTCTTTCACTGCATGTGGGTCCCATACATTCCCAAACAAAAGCTTCCACATCCACGACACAATCTCACAAACATACACAAAGATACTCCTTCAACTACACACACTCATTTTCACACTCATTCCTATATCCTACAAACAGAAGCGCAGTAAAGCGGGGGGAGAGTTAGAACGATTTCATGGGCCCCTGGGAGACAGGGATTTAAATTTGGAATTGAATTGGATTGATCTGGGATGGCAGTCCAATATGATATGCTTCCATGTGGCCTAGAACCTCTACCTGTGCTCCTGCATGCAAATATAGTCTGATGGGTACTAATATGGAATTTATATACACTTGTTTACTTAGCCAAAGCGACATACAATATGTATTTTGAGAAAGCAGGGTCCGAGAATCTCCAGAATTGAATGTTTCAGGCTTTGCTCATGGGCCTACGTGGGATATCGTTCTCCTGGCGCTGGGATTTGAACCAACAACATTCTGATCAGTGGCAGAGTATCCAAACCTACTGAGCCACTCACACACACCTCACCCAAATTTTGGTATAAAACTCCATGACCTCCAAAACTGACCCCCTAAAACAAGGAAATGTATCTTACCTCCTCCCAGCACCACAACTTAAATCTATTACACATCCCTTCTTTGAAAGGACGCTGAGATAGACGCAAACAAACATGCATGCACATAAACGTGCAGGCTCCCTTCCTCTCCCATTACCGTCCCATTGCAGCCCGCTTTCCACAAATCATACGCAAATGTTTATGGCTTTTTCCACAAGCGAAACACAAAACGGGTGAGAAGAAAGATGTCTGGATGCACTACAAGTTAGCCAGCTGGGCCGGTAAACAGCCCTCACTGCTTGTATTATAAATTCCAAGACAGCTGGAGTGCATTGACTGGAGCAGAAAAATCAGGGATCAGGAAGAAAGCCTAAATATCCCTAACATAGCCAACATATTTAATTCACTGTGCATATGAACACTGAATTTATTCATAGTTGCATTAAAAGTATCATCTTATATTATATAACACGGAGTCTGCTAGGAGCAAGCTATCACTGAATATACCGAATGGTTGCTACTTTATAGTCTGCTGGAGTTTGACAACATTCTACTCTTAGTGTTGATGAACACTACAGCATGAATGAAACTGAGGGATACAGCAGTCCTTAAATTTTACCATGGTTTACCACGGTACGTTGTAATAGGATAACACTGCTGTTTTAAGCCGCCTGTAGTATAATCAGTACCAAGATGGAAATTCACAGAGGATTTAACAAAAAAGAGTAAGAACCAGAGGTGGAAAGTTCAGGTCCAGAAAGTACAAATCCACACCGAGATTTTGATTCAACCAACCAGTTGAGTATAGAGAGACACATTCACAGGGTACTCAACTGGTTGGTTGAATCAAAATCTTTGTATGGATTTGTACTTTCTAGACCTGAACTTTCCATCTCTGGTAGGATCTGTGTATAGGTTGTGGACTATCTGTCCCAAAATCACATGGTACATGATACATGGCACATGGTATACCATGGGAATTCTTCTGCAGGGGACTAGAACAGGAGGAACCTTTGATGTATCAGAAGGCCTGCTCACAGTTAAGTGAAAACAACAACTCAAGTTAACTGCTCAGAGATGAGTGCAAAAGCAGATGCCAACATTAAATATTGCTGTCATCTGTTTTTCTTTGAAATACCTCAGAGAGGCGCTGGTGTCAGGAGTCGCGCGCGGTGGGACTCGCTGAAGGGCCGTCGTCACTCTGACTTCTGCTTTTGACCTCTGCCCCTCCCATCTTGCATGTCAACGCATCAGCTCACTGGAAGCTCGCGCTCGCTCACGGAGCTGGTCGACAAAGGTTCCCTCAGACAGGAATACAAAAAGTGAGAGGCCACAGTAGTGACAGCCTGATGATGGTGTGGTGGAGGTTTAGTAAGACTGACTGCTCCTGGCCAAAGGAGTTCAGTCCCTCCATTTGTGTCCTTCAAACAGACTGGCTCCTCCCCATCTACACCCATAATCTACCATCCATACTCTTCTGTGTGTGGCCTTTCTGCATGGAGTCTTGTATTCTGGCCTTTAACTTCGTCTCCATCTCCAAACTGTTTGGATTGTTTCCCTCTAGAACTAATTAAGTTATACTGGCTTTTTTGACCTGTGTTTTGATTCTGGACTTTGTATTTTGTTTATGACACTGCGGTCTCTGCTTCACAATTATTGGTACATTGGTTGGTCTTATTCAAAGAAGTTTAAATCACAAGTCTAGTTTGCTACATCTGAGCTACGCGTCCTCTGTCTCCCAGCCTCCGTAGCACTCAATGATCATTTAAGTTAGATAGGACAAGTGTGCTGTTTTCAAGCGACTCCTTTCATCTTCTGTCTTTCTCAGTGCCGTCGAAGCTAAACATGGCTGCAGAACCATTTAGTGGTACTTCTCCAGTGGGACTGAAGGCTCCCCTGAAGCTGAAAGCATTTCTGGATAGGATGGGAAATATGACAGCATCAGCTTTGCTTCAGTCCAGGCCTCCCTTAAGCTTTCATTACAGTTTTTCATAAATGCAGCATCAAGTTTTACTTATACCATATGTGTACACTTGGGATTCAGCCTCATTCAGGCAACTGTCATGTATTGTGTAAGCTGATGAACACTGCGACTTCTCATAGCACTGGAATAACACTGGACTAGACGGCTTCCCAGACTTTTGTCAGAAATGCTGCAGTTTCAGTTATGATTAAAAACAAATCAAATAATTACAGTGCATGATAAATGCAACATGACAACATGTCTGACATAAAGATTTCTCCTTTTTATGTCTCTCAACTCAACTCAACAGGCACATAGGTCTTTCTGAACAAGGCCATGAGTGTGGCATTGAGCAAAACAGGTAATGGGTTAACATCACAGGTGGGCATGCTTTGGGATGATTTAATTAAGCACTTCACACACATTTATTTAATTTTTGTATTGTACTGGCTCAGATGCTGTTTTCATTATTTATTTACTACTTACTGCTACTTTTATCTTTATGCAGTGGTTTAAATTTATTATCAGCAATCGCATTGAGTTTGGAAGCTGGAAACTAAATCTTATTGTACTTGTGCAATGATAATAAAGGTGTTCTATTTGATTCTATGCTTTGTTTTACAGTTAAACAAAACATTAGTAGAAAAAGAGAAATTAAGTAAAGTAATTAGACTGGATCAATACAATATTCATCTCTCGGTTTGTCTGTGTCACTGAAGCCTTGTGGAAGTAAGGAACATAGAAAACTAATCTGGCAGGGTATTTTTCCCCATTTTGGTTCTACAAGACCACTTGACTGGCATTTGGCTTTGATGGACTGTGTTTGTTTATACAGGGTAAACCTGCGATCTGGGAAAAGCCATAAAGAGTATTTTGTGTCTGCAATTAAAACTCCACATCCTTGCTCTGAAAGCATTTGTCAGTGGGGGTGGTTTTCGAAAGAGAACCAAGGATCATTTCAATTACGTTGCACCTATAACAAGCTCCTTCTGTTCTAGTGCCAGCAAGCTGTTCATAACATAAATTATAACAGGCCATCAAGGAAATGACTCAAGCCACCTCCTGGAGTATCTTATTTTCTTCCTGGTCTACATTCAACTTTAGCACTCAGTTTAAAAAATGCTGCCCAGCTGTTTATTGTTCTTGTTTTCTGCATGTTTCTTTTGGAAGGTAGAGTGCACAAGTAGCTTAATTTTATTACATGTAAAGCATGTATAGATCTAACACTGTTCTCCATTTAACAAGATTCTACCTAAAAAAACACAAAAAAAATTAATCACTACATATATGATATCAATTATGCTAATGTCTTTGGTTTGCCATGACATATTGTGTACAAAGGTCTATGGAACAGGAAAAGCGCAGGAAAGACAGTTTCTGCAGTTGAAGATTTACTGTCGCTTCCATAATGTTATGGCAGGGAATGATCCCCGGTCCGGCTTACAGACAAAGGGGTTTTTGTTCTAATCTAAATACAAATCACAAATCAGAAATAAAAGGGCCCTGAGGGTTAAAACAATGGCAGGCAGAGTATACAGCGTAAACAGGGGGTAAACCTAACACTAAGGAAACACAGAGGAAACAGGAACACAGGCAAAACTGACAAGCACCAAATGGGAACAAACACACAGAAACCAGAAGAAACACAATGATCGACCGAGGAAAAGGGCAAGGGCAGGCACTTAAATACACAGATAACAAGGGCACGATGAGGGACAGGTTTAGTTCTTTACTAATTACGCAGAAACACTAGAGACTAGGGGCAACTAGGAACAGGTGAGAGTAATAAACAATCACAATGGACTCGGGGAAAGCCAACAAAGGCACAAAAATAAAAACCAATACATAACATAAATGCATGATAACTCACAAGGGGAAAAACAAAACTCAAAATGACCAA
The DNA here is from genome assembly GCA_026777985.1 of Mormyrops attenuatus. Classification (NCBI taxonomy): domain Eukaryota; kingdom Metazoa; phylum Chordata; class Actinopteri; order Osteoglossiformes; family Mormyridae; genus Mormyrops; species Mormyrops attenuatus. The sequence continues at coordinate 12,087,404 of JAODKC010000028.1, forward strand.
CAAAGTTTAGGGTGGCTTCTGGTCTGCCTGGAACACACAACAGTAGGAGGCGGAGCCCTCAGCTGTACACTTAGCCTCTTCAACCACACAGCGACCCAGGGAGTAGGGGAGCACACTAGGAGCAGAACAGAAAGCTAAACCCAGTGAAACACAGGGAAAGAGACATCTGCTGGCCAAACAGGGCGATGCCGGAGAGAAACAGAATATGGTTGGGACTGATCCTGACACGGAAGAGCACGGGAAAGATGTTCTCTGCAGCAGGATGTTTATCGTCGCTTCTGGACCCCAAAAAGAGTAGCGTTGCACAGTCTAAGAACAACCCGCGACCTTACGTCTGCCTTCACGATGTTTCATCTTCAGTGTGGAGTGTATGTGAAAAATCATGAGACCCAGACGAAAATATTTTACAGCAGCCTGGTGAAAAGCATAGAACACTTTAACGTGACAGGTTAAAGAGAAGCTGAAAGGTCAAGGGGGACAAAGAGAAAAGAGTGTATCATTCAAAAAATGATTTACTTGCCCATGAATACAGAGCAGAAATTTAATACTAGTGGGAAAGTGAAGGGAAGCATACAAAAAATAAATATAAGCCATGATTTGAAGCTTTTCCACCGTCTCAAATGGAAACTGTTTTTATTTCAGGGGCTAATATATACTTATGGAGTCACATTAATAATAATTACAAACAAAGTCTGTTAGTCTGGGCCCACTTTCCCTGCATTGTCAGAGTGGCATCATAGTGGTTAGGGAGGCAGCGAGCCCCACTAAACCAGCTTATTAATCTGGCTACTTCACCATCCCCCCACACCCAGCCAGCCCCCTCGCCCAAAACCACCATTAAATGGCATTAAAATCCCATTTTTAAACTTCAGCCTTCGCATGTAACTTCCTGTGGCGATTAATCCTTGGACAGAGTTATGCACGGCAAGATAGATTCCACCTCCCCCAACATGTGGAATCCATCGAGAGCAAGAGAGCTTGGCAGTGACGGGACGGAAGGATGCCGGTCCAGTGCTGGGAGAGCCCTGGGAGCTGAGGTTTCAGGCCAGGCCCATCACCAAGGGAAGTGTTGCTCTATTACTGGAACTGAGACCTAACTCCCACACTGCTTTTTGCACAGGCTTGGGCTAAGGAAATGATTGCTCATTCTAAGATCATCCCTCTGTCAGAAATTTTTAAGCAGTAAAAAGATATGCAGTATTTTGAGAAACGAATGGAACACAATTTCTCAAGATGTATCCTGTTTTTTTTTGCAGATTTTCAGTAGTTTCATAATGGGTTTTTTTTGTTTTTGTAAATGTAAAAACAGAGCTACGTGAATTGCTTTAAAGTCAGTCATTTTGACTCCTTAATTCTTAAGTTTTGCCCGACCACGCCAGACATTGTCTATCACACAGCCTTACGAAAATGTCCATTTTCAAGAGACATTTCCGTTCCATGTTTGTGGAGAGCAGATTATATGGACTTAGTGAATTGTGAGTATTTTCATGATGCCAGTAGTAACACCTGCTGCTTGTACAGCTGCAACACAGAGATACTGTGACTTCTGCATGAAAACGGATACAATGTAGGGCTACGAGAATGATTCCTGGTCTTAGAGGAATGTCGTATGAGGAGAGGTTAGCTGAGCTGAATCTGTT
>JAODKC010000028.1:12089143-12109978 GCA_026777985.1 Mormyrops attenuatus
ATTAGTTAGGTTCTCCCCAAACGAGCTTGATGGGCCGAATGGCCTCCTCTCATTTGTAAATTTCTTATGTTCTTATGATACCCTGCTACTCCAAGTTTTTCCTGAATATTTCATGATAATGCCAAATGGGAATTACTGGAGACTGCTGAATGTTGGTTCTGATCCACATGACAGGAAACAGGAAAATAGTTAATAAATATGTATTATTTGTGTTCATTTGATGGCCCGATGAGGGCTTTCCTGGGCTGGGCAAAGAAAACATTCCCATTCCTCAAGGAATTCCCAAGAGCCCATTCCTCATAAAACGTCCGGGAGAGAAGAAGCAGTGAAGAATCAGGGAAATCAGGCAGAATAAAGCAGCTCTACCACATATTGCTGAGACAGTACATTGTGCAGACTACTTACCTCCTGCAGAGAGGAAAAATAACTAATCGATTATAAATGATCAATCTGTATTGTCTATATTGACTGTTCAAAACTTTTCTTTATATTTTTTACAACAAACTATTACTTATGCATATCTGTTTTTCTTAAAAATAGTTATTTCATAACCTAATTGTTTCAGTGTATTTTATAAAGAGCACTGAATAAGAGTTTGGACATACTTTCCTGAACTTTGAAATTTTAGATTCCAAATTTTCTGTGCCTGCCAGTGTGGATTCTTCATAACAGTTTTTTATATTTTCTGAAAGTTTTGTGAATACTTTCTGTCCAGGTAGAATATCATCTAATCATCTATTACTTAATATACATATTATATGACTAAAATGTTATGGAGTAATTAAAAAAAGAATTTAAAATTTTGTACTGGCCATAAAATAGGACTGAAACTGAATAGTTTATTGATTTCTTGTTCGTGCTTCATATACAAAATGCTTAAATATGCCCCCCATGGCACAGAAACGCACACATGCTCACACTCAAACACACATTTTTATTATAATTATAGTCAGCCCATCCAATTTCAATCTAATTAACAATCTCCAAACCAACAGTTTCTTTTTTTTTCTTTTAAAGGTGATGACTATAAAAAAAAATCTGAATGTATCCTGTCCCACACTCTCTCAAGAAAGAGTCATTTGTGTGTACCTTTACCTCACTTTCTAGAGGGCAGAAGTTTAAATCTGACAGCACCAAGTGCAGCATAATTGTTGGTGCCTCTCACCCCACCCTAGCTGAACCCCAGACTTTGCTTCCGCACCCCTCAATGTTAATTTGATGTTAAACTTGAATTCACATAATATAAACTTGGCCTTTGGGACCCTATTTCTTTTTGAATCCCAAACCCTTATATTTTCATAGAAAATGACTTACCTTGGACAACCCTAAATGGCTGGTCTTGATATAAAACTGCATTTAAACATTAGCATTCACCATCAATTTAAAGAACGATAAACAAAGCAATTTCAACAATCATTCATTTATTTACTGCTTGCATAGAAAGGGCATGGTGATGTCTCACCTGGACTCTATTCATGAAGCTGTTTTATCACAGAAGGTGAAATAAACGTTTACATTAGGTGCCATCTCACCTGGTATTTGAACCTAAGACCCTTTGGTCATAATTCTTTTCATAAAAAACAGAACTGTTCCACGTGAAGGCTTTAATAAAGAGAACCAGACAGATAACCCAACCTTGGAAAGGAGACATAGCAGCTGGGTAACGATGATGTTCCTGATGTTGAATTCCTTTACGTATGGTGTGTGAGATTCTTTGTGGTTGAGACATGATTCAAAACGTGAAGCAAATGTGGTTTTGCCACAAAGTGCCTTTAACACCATTCTGTGCGACATTGTAAGAGACGATCGATTCATATCAGACAAATAAACCCATGGTGAGGCAAATTATGAGACCCAAAAGCAGTACAGTAGGATCTTTAATTAATATACAATTTTAAATTGCATCTCTTATTTAAAAGGGTTAATAGAAGAATGTCAATGCAAAAATGATTTTGTTATTCTTGAGTGGCAGTCACAGTGCTTACTGCAATGGGCATCACACAACCAGAACTGCAAACTAGCATTCATAATCAGCACTTTCTTATTAAACTGTTTTCAGGCCCATTTTGTTTAATGGCTTGTGGATTCAGGGTGTTACACATTTAAATGGATGATACGTTTAGGAAAACAGTGTTGCAAGCAGATTGTAAATATTCCTTCCAATACTTGTAAATCTGCTGGATTGTGAGCAGAGTATTTTCAGCAGATGTTGCTGCTGGTGTGATGCCACCTCAGCCTAGCCTTCCTAAATTGGCGGTGGAGCCGTGATCCTGCAGCCGTCGGCCAAGTGTTTTGGGTTTCTTCTATGGGTGGGAATACAAACACTTCGTTTTGCACATCTGTGAACTGTTGACACAGTGAGGATAGCGACTGATACAGCTGTGCACAGATACTCATATGCAATGTCATTGTTTCATACTAGCTAACTTTGTCATGAAATAACACAAACTAAAGAGTCTGGCCTGTGAACACATCCCCTATCTTGTTACAGATTACTGTGAGAGAATGTGTTAAATGTAACTGTCACAAGAATATCAGTGCAGTGAAACAATGGGCAAGACACACTGTTTGTCCATGATCTGTAGTCAGTATGATGATCCCTATGATGTCTAGTTTTATAAAACACATATGAGGCCAAGGAAATGATTAATGCAAAAAATGTACTCGCCAATTTAGTGTGAATTTCAGACCCAAAGCATTTCAAAAACCAAAGACATATATTAAAAATGCTATTCCCTGCATCTAACATTGCCATCAAAGTGATTAACACTCATTTTGAGGAATGAACTAACTTGTAATCTTTGTTGACAGATACAAAATAATAAATTCTATTCACATAAAATAAGATTGAATATTTCACAGAAATATACCATACGGCTGACAATGTACCAGACTTTCTTGTCCTGGATGATGATTGATAGAACAGTGTAAGTTTTGTCATTATGGTCATTACTTTGATTAATTTATTTGAAAGACATCTATTATGGAACTATCAAGATCTTAGCTTAGTTCAGTTGTTCTTTAGTTTGAATCACTCTTTTTTGTTGGGTTTTGTACATGGCCAAGATAGATGTCTGATACATTTCTAATACACATGAAACAAGTCTCAGAAGTAGAGAGAACCAAAAAAAACATGAGTTATGTTTACTCTCAAAATGTATTGAATTCTTCACAAACTGTGTTTTCAGGGACATCTTTCGAACTGCATCTGAAGGGGCTTTACTGTCTCAAAACTTGGCTGATGCAGTTGAATGGCTTGTATTTAGTGGTCTGCCACTCATCAGTGTGGGTGAAATATGACTGTTTGTTTTCGTTCTTTGTTCTCTATAGATGTTCCAGTAGTGACTTGTGCTGAGATGACGTTGATCACTGTCAGCATGTCTAGTGCTCAAACACAGTAGAACCCACAGCGTTAACGGAACGAAAGGTCAGAGTGGAGTGGCACTGATAGCACTGATACCGGCATGTCTTGGTCCTCCTGTCGGTCTTGCCCTGTCCACCAATAGTGATGTTATCCCAGGCTATGGGAATTCCCCCCCTGTGCATATCATCTTGTGTTCATACAGCCACCTTCTCCTCCAGAGCAAATCACTGAGCTCATAATTTAGGGCAAATTTTCTGTATCATTCTTTGAAAAACTGGGCATGACAAACTAGTTGTTTATAATTGTTTTGTGTGTTTTTGTTTTGTTTTAAAGCATAAAACTGACACTCAAAGGACAGGAAAAGCAGTTTTGAGCAGATTTCACAGAAACAAAAGACTTAAAGAAAATGTTTCCCTATTAATTTTTTTTCTTCGAGATTCGAGATTCAAGGCTATTCTGTAGAATTGTACAGTGTATTGTAAATGACTATATTCTCATTTGCACAAGTAGGGGTACAAGCACAATGAAATTCTTACTTGTGTTCCTCCCTGCAGACTTAGGCAGCTTCTAACATAGGGCCCAGTCAACTATATGCACAATAAATACAACAGATACAATATACATATAACAGATACGATAAACATACAATATATACTGTACATAACCAGTGTACCATACAACAGCACGCAAGCTGCTGAATTAGGATTAAAATACAGTGGTCAGTTACTTACAGGTCATGAAACTATAGTGTAAAAAGAAGTTGTTTGTGCATATTTAATAGTCTTTTGGTCTGATACAATATACAGTCACTCTTACTGTGCCTTGTTAAAATAACATTCTTTGTCTACAGAGAAAAGTTTATAATTATAATATTATGTGATAAAATTGTAATATTACAAAGTGCATTTATTTTTCTCAGTCACATGAATGCTTTTGTTTTGCAAACAGCACTGTGACTGTAGCGGAAAGCTTTTTTTTGTTCCTTTACTAGTTACTTTTTGTACTATACATACTGCAAATGCGAAACTATTCAAACATTCTTGTCAGAAGTTTCATCCATGGACTGGAGACCTTCTAGATCCTGAACTGCAGCATGTAGTTAAGAAATCGTTCCCCTGCAGAAACTGGATCCATCCATTGGGAATATTCTAAAATAAACCCTTCTGTTCTCCCATATCGGGCCTTGTATAAATAAGATATCGACACAGACAGACACCACCATGGGAAATGGCCAATCCGACCCTGTAAACACGGCCGGCAGACCTCTGGCAGCCGCTCACTCAGGGGGGCTAGAGCTGGAATTCATAAATAAATCACTTTTCAGGGTGGATCATGTGTCTGCTCCCTACACCTAACATAAACAATTCAAGGCAGAAATAGCCGATTCAAAGCCCTGCAACAGGAAATCATTCCCATTTGTGGCATAATACGGCATCATACTCATTATACAATCACATGATTCCCGTTTGTGGCATAATACGGCATCATACTCATTATACATTCACATGATTCCCGTTTGTGGCATAATACGGCATCATACTCATACATTCACATGATTCCTCTGCTTTTCATCTTCTGTTGAAATTAATTGTTAAAAAATTACGTAGATTTCTAAACTTTAACAGTGCGACGATCCTACCAGTTTATTTTATTGCGTAAATGGATACTTCATCATTTACCATGAAACATTTTCATTTTATATCAAATAGCTAATAAATTGCTTGAAATGACAACAAAGCAAAATGTCAGCATATAACTGACTGGTAAATTTTACTTACATCATACGTGTATTTAGTTTGCTATTTAACTTATTGTGTCACTGACAAGTTACTGAAGGAAGTTCCAGCATGATTTAGACTCATTTGGAAAGTTCCCCAAACCCCCCTTGAATATGTAGGTAAGTCTGAGTATGATGGAGGTGGAGAGCGTACGACAGTGAGTATGTCTGGACAAAAGAGCATTCGTGAAGACTGTAACATTATAAATAGGAACCAAAGATGAGGTTCACTCGAGGTGTAAGCTAGCCCGAGCATAACCCCATCACTGGTGTGTGTGAGTTTGTGCAATTCCCTGTCCTCTGTTTGGCCTCGTTCAACCCGACTTGACTGCACTTGATGTAATAACTTTGTGTGCTGTTTGTGAACCTTCACCGAGTGTTTGCAGAGCACCTCAAAATGTCCTCTCTGCTTACTGTCCCTTTTTAGTTCTGCTTATTTAAGACTTACGAAATCAATAATTAAATTACATGCCAAATATTGATTTTCCAAACACACTGCTTAGAGCCACTTATTGCTAGAATAATTGCATAAATGGTAAATCTTTTCATAAATAGCTTTTGAATTGTTAAGCATCTGTCAAGTGGCTTAGACATATGTCTCTATCCATTACTTAGATCAACAGCAAAGGCAAAATATTGATCAAGGTGTTCAGTCATTGATTTATAAATAATATCCAGGTTTATGCCTTAATAATTTTTGTATTAGAAAATATCTCTCCCATCTTTCATCTAGCATAAGAAGGTCACCTATCTTCCCATAAATGAATATGAGAAAAAGACACTTTGTTTTTTTTCTCATTTTCATTACTAAGAAGTTTCCAGTGTGGGCATAAAAGGGTTAAATGTCTGTGTAGGGTTGAGTGTGTACACACACTCGGCATACGCACTGTAACACGAAAGCGCCAACCGTCGTGAACCTCCTCTGCTTGTTCCGTGGCGCTCGGCCTGAAGGTCAGGTGGAGACTGATGTGCAGAAACTCCGCGGGGCGATCTCGTTGGTGAGACTAGCGGTGGCCACCGGAGAACACTGAGAGTGAGCCTAGAACATCCTGACCCACTTCAACTCGGCTCCTCTGCGCCGTGCTCTCCGATGACATCACTGCTTGCATCAGCGCCTCCAACACAGGTCTTATTTACTTTGTCCTCTTCTCGGCGCTAAGGCTTCGGTGCTGTTTGGTCTGTCTGTTTCATTGTTTTCCTCTCATGCATTCCGAAAAAGTTACACAACAACCTGTTGCACGGATGCAAAACATGACAGAGGACAGAAGAAAAATAAACTTTTTTTGGCAGAATCATTGCCAGAGCATACACATGATATGCATGTACATAAAATACATGTGAGGTAAGTAGAGGATGTTGCTCAGAAGGAGTAGGTATCTGACTTTGTTTTTTACCTAAGTGAAGTTATTGATGTTTTTCTTGAGTCAAAGTTCAGAGCTCAGGCTCAGACCTCTGCAAGGCTTGTGAACAACTTTCCGCACCGAGGCATATGCCACAGGATATGAGGTCAGTTTCTTAGGCAGGTTGACAGTACAGCATAGCTATGACAGTCATACAATTAAGGCAGAGAATGCAGAGAGTGTATAAAAAGGGTATTTAAACTCATCACCTCTTCCAAGTGCAAGAAACAGAGCGGCATTGTGGGTCATCTGGTTTCACCACATCTATAAAACAGCAAATGTGATGTCAACAAGAGAAAGTGTCTCGGAAAGTACCAGAAACCTCCCCTGTCAGAAGGGGAATTATCTCACTCCTTGTCGTTAGCTAAAACTAGTGCTTTGGCTGCTCAAAATAGGATGTGATGACCACAAAGACCATGCTTATCTTAGCCGCTTTAGAAAACACAAAGGTCAATGCAAACTTTCTTTCATCAATAACCAGAAAATTATCGGAAATCAGAGAAAAAAAATATAACTGCACTGAAAATGCACTGCTCCGGCAACCCTAAAGCTTTTCAGTTTTAAAAGAATATCATACTTGTGTAGGATAGTTTCCTGTTTAACACACATATTTTATAATAAAACATATTTTTCTTACTTTACTTTTCTATTGGTTACATACAAAACCCTGAGGTAGTAGATGCAGGCAAATCAGTATCACAATAAAAGGCAAAAAGCACTCCTGCACTGTTGAGGACTGTCCTGTGGCCTCGTCCTTTTAACTTCATCACATGAGCGGCAATTCATGACTGTGGTCACCCACAGTGCTCCAGATTAAACACTGGCAGATCTCTTTCTCCCAGCAATGTAAACCTGAAGTTGAAGAGTGTCACAGTGAAACTGCTTAGCTACACCAGACGGCCTCTGAGTTCATCGGCCTGTTTGTAAATATCCGATAGCAGCTCCCCATGCTACAGGGCAAGGGGGAACACTGTCGCAGTGCTGGAAAAACACTGTCACAGTGCTGGATGGTGATGGTTATACCACAAGATGTGCCCAGATAAACTCGCATGCCTTATTTCAGAGGAGAAAGTGATCAGTGAAAGGGCTTCTTGAAATTTAAAGTAGAATTAACAAAATTTTCCAAGGACAAATATTTAACGGCTCCTCTTGTTCCATTCGTATGGGCACGGTAATAGAAATAATACCAATCTTACCTGCAGGATAACCAGTTTCAAGGGTTTCAAGACTGGTAGCCGTTGTGGTAGAAAGTAAATGGGGTATATTGTTATTCAAACATTAGATTGCAGTGGCTGGTTGATACTATCATGAACAGTAATACAGTGAAATATCAAGTGTATTACACAATGTAGTCTTTTTGTAGGTGGGAATTTTTAAAAAAATACAATTTTGTTTAACATTCATAATATCCATGTTTTGATGTTAAAATAGTGTAAACAGTGCTGGAAAAAAACAGCGTCATAAAAGTAAACAGTGATGTAACATAATTTTGTAACTGGAATTGCGCAAGATTAGCAGGTACCACAGCGGTGAAGGACATGGTCGCTGGAACAGGATTTAGAATGGGCTCTGTTGTAATAGACTTTAACCTTAATTTCTCCAATTTTATACACAAAAATATTTTGTGTATAAAATGGTGAACCACTAAAATAAATATTTTGAAGGAAAGAAGGCACCATTTGCCCAATCTAGTTGAGATTTTGGAAAGGAATTCTTAGATGTGCTATGTTCATTATTTAAACTGTATATCGTAGACTTCGTACTAAGTTGCCCAGCAGTTTAAATGGAGTCAGCAGCCTTATAACCACCAGGTGCTGCTCTCTGCAGGATAGTTGGACTCTTAAGGCAGCTAAACAGCTAAATTTAAACTCTAACAGGCTTCTGGCAGCTAGCTGTGGAAAAATACGTCAGCTTCTGCGAGATATTATTTAGCCAGAAAGAGGATGAAGCAGAATGCTGTTCCCAGACCAGATACAGCAGCGTGGACAGAATATTTGCAAGATCAAAAGTAGGCTAAGTAATTTGTCTCCACATACATTCCTGAAATACACAAGGCAGCAGAAACCCATGGTCACATAAATCTGTGAGTAGTTACACATGCCTAAACAGTAAGGCGCTGCAGAGTTCGGGGTGAGACGTCTGTATGTTCTTAATAGGCAATAGGATTAGGCATAGCTTGGAGGCAGAGCTGACCCGATTCAGACAAAATAAGAGGGCTGTTTCTGATCCCAATTATAAGCATTATTCTGTGCTGCAGGCGTCTTAAGGAGGAAATTTGTTTTGGACAATCAAGTGGAAAATCTAAAAATATATACCAACCTTCACTGATTTTACTAATTTCTAATAATCTCTGGTCTCCATAGTCAGGTAATTTTATCATTCTGAATGCCATTCCACATCGATTATACTACCTTACTCACGTATATCTGAAAATGGTACACCTGTGATAATAAACAGAATGAAAAGTAGAAGATAGTATAATGGCTTAGTGTTTTGCTGAATCACGTCTGAGGATTTCACAAATTCCTTTGCTATTGTACGACAAATATGCTTCGGTGGTTGAGATGACAGTGGTGTCAGACAAACCTGTTTTTATCAGTGTCCATCTCAAGAAGAAGGCCATTCGTGACTCAGTCATTCATTCTCAGAGATGGAATGCAAGACGTCTTACTCAGTGAAACTCTGCCACAGTATGCCAGCCTAATGTAGGCCTGTTGGAAAGAGTGGGCAGGATACTGCAGATAGTGGCCCTGGGCTCCGATGCCGCAGGCACTGACGCTCACGCAGCCGGCCCTGCCTCTCGCAGCTATATAAAGGTCGTGACACTTACACAAAACTTCAGCAGCAAAGAATTCTTTATTATCTCCTTCCAGAAAGGCAAAGTGGTCTCCACCAAGCACAGCCCCCCCTTCCCTGCCCTGCCGGATCTGCCCTCCCCCTCCCCCTCCCTTTGCACTCACACACTGACAGCTGTCTCAGATTAGGGCTGTGAAAAATGAGGCAGTCAGGGCAGCATTGGCCGCCCCCCCCCCGCAGCATTCCTTAGACGTGACAGAGCACTTTCTCCCTCTCCCTCTCTCCCTCTCAAACACACTCCCCATCTCTCATTCCTCCTGTTTGTTTGCCCCATCTCCCTCTGTCCATTTCCTCTCTCTCTCTCTCTCTATCCTTTACAGCCCGCATGGTGGTTGAAAGGCAAACCATCAATATTAATAGCTGTAGTATGGTTTTGTAATCATTATCATAAACATTTGTTCCTTTCCAGCTTAAATCAATCTTTCAGTCAACTGATAATCTGTAATTGGTAGTATGAATCATTTACTGTTATACTCAATTACACTACAAGTTACTATTTGTCATTTTAAAAACTCTACATAACATGTATATGTACATTTACAAAACATATATTTATGGAATAGCCCTCAAATCCACTGTCACACATGTATAACTTCCTTTCTGTCTCTGATCTTAAGGTATGAGTATATACTTTTACATTATATAACATTTATTTTTATTTAGCAGACACCTTCGTCCAAAGCGACGTAAAGCTGGCGCTCATGGCACATTCCAAACATACGTGTTGGCGAGAGGTTGGTTAGGCATAAGTGCAGCTAGGCTGAGCCTCCAATGAATGTCCAGTTTTAGGCAGTAGCAAGACTGAGCTGTTTGTTTTTAATACGCAGGGTGGACAGGTAATGTCTCTCCTGTTTGTGGAGCTGTAGCCAAACTCTCATTTAACCTGCCCCCCCCCCCCCCTCCCAGGTGTCCTTCCAAGGCAGCTCCATCTGACAGAGATTAAAGGCTAGCAAGGGTTACCCTCCCCAGGACATTGCTAATCCTTTAGCACAATACAACACTGTGTAGGTCATGAAGGGTGATGCTCTTCGGTCGCTAGCCATGCTGCCAGCTTTTGGGTTTGGTGCACTGGTTTGAGTACGCTTCCCATATTGATAGAGAGGTGAGTTGGTAAATGGAGTATGGGGGGGGGGGGGATTAAGGAGATGAGAAGAGAAAACCGGGAGAAGACAGTCAGCCCCCCCTTCTTCACGATGAAAATCCAGCATTTTGCCGCACACGAAATGGCTAGATATATCACTAGAACCGTGGCCCTTTCAAACCTTGTTATTACTAGCATTTTCCACTTACCCTTTTTCCGCAATTTGAATTTGTTTGTTCCTGAAATGTCCAAATTTCGTATAATTATGTTGCTCTTAGATGTGAGCTCTTTGTTCTCAGAGGATGTGTGTCTTCCAGTCTGACATTAAATAACAAAAACAACTGCAGGACAGCGTACAAGCCGGTCTCAGATGTGGCCAATGGTTTGCCAGCGGTGCCTAGCAGTTTGGTCTCGTGGCTGTGATGTCGGTGAACCCCTAACAAACACAGCCTGACACAGCCGAGCATATGCTGACTCTGATCTGTGGTCTTTTGCCCCCAAAAAATAGGCTCATATGTTCTTACTAAAGAGTCTTAAACTTGGGCCACTAAGCAGAGATTTATCAGCGGTAAAATGGTTAGCAAAGTATGCTTGTGGCAGTGTGCGGCTCAGTCGTATAAGATCTGTTCCCATGTCTAGAAGGTTGTGGGTTTGAACTGCTTAGCCAGAAGAGTAATCATATTACTATTGGACCTTTGAGAAGAGTTTGACCTTAACCGTTCCTATGCACTGGTTGACCCATGTCCCAAAACTGGCTCTCACCTGTAAATACATGTGTCCGTACATTTAATCTAGCCTAAAGCAAATTGCATATGCAATGCATGAAAACATATTTAACTAATGCACCCTCTTAAGTAACACCCCCTTAAAAATGAATGTTGGGGTATTCACTCTCCCTTTACCCATTTAAATAATTTTTACTACTGGTAACACTACTTGAGGGGACATGAATAATGTAGTAGTACATTATGCATTAATTAACCAGTAGCTAAGTGTTTCTTAAGTACTGCTCTCATGCTCACTCATCATTAATCACCCATGACAGTTCATGTATTTTGTGGGGAAACCTATATTAGTTCATGATTTGTTCTTGAGTAGTAAATGAGTTAATAAGTAATTTGCCCCCTCGAGTGGTCTTACCATTATTAACTAATTAGTTAACTGCTAACTAATACAGTGTCTGAATGGAATGCATGAACTGTCATGGTTGATTAATGACGAACAAGCATAGGATCAGGAAGTAACTAACAATTAATTACTGGTTAATTAATTCATTAAGTAAGTACTATGTTATTCATGTCCCCTCAAAAAGTGTGACCCAACTAACATATTGTTACGATTACGAGTAACTACTGCAATAGTTTATATCTACATTATGCAGCAATATGCTTATCAGTCCACAGATTTGAGTAATCAGGCAGAAGTTACATTATCAAACTATTCGGCGGAATACCCTGCATTCATTGCTACCGTAGATAAATATACCACCCTCTACAGGTGTGAGGTATTACCGTAAACAGTACCAATATGTTACACTAATCACTGTTCCTAAATCAGTCTTAGCATTATATTATTACTTTAAAAGAATAATATGATACATACATAACGGTCCAGTTCCATTTTCAAAGGCAAACAGTTGCCTTGCATCACCTTTCATGAAAAAGACAACATCTATTCATTAATCATATTGTTAAATGGGAAGCTCTTGTCCAACAGACTGCTTCTTGTTGAATCAGAGACAGTTCCACCATACAATTTCCATGAAATAAATCACTGCTGTGCTCTTTAAACAAATAAGTTCCTCTCTGTCGTGCCCTTTTCCTCTGTCTATGTGTCATGACTTTACACCACAAAAAAAAAAATCAGAGTTGTAACGAGACTTTAAGTTGCAACACCACGGTCAAAGCAACTAAATAAATAAAAAACAACCCACTTTGTATTTTAAAATACAGTTCAGTCAACATGCACATGCCACCAGCGGTCTCTGCCAAAGTATGTGACCTTTTGTGTTGAAAACTCACTGTTTGTGCTGGCAGCAGGCCAACTCTCGCTTAGGGACAGTGATAAAGAGGCTGGGCAGTGAGGGGGAGTTGAGAAGCTAATTTCTCCTCTTTATAAATAAGTCCTTGAGGGCACTATGAGGGATCCCAAAATGTCCCACTGCTCCAACCAAACTGGCCAGACATGACCTGCCCTAAACTCGATTCACTTCCCAGGTTTATAAGGTTTGCATGGGGCTCTGTATGGAAACCAGTGCAATGTACCTAGGAACTGATTGCCTTTTACAATCAGCTGGATGTCTGACAGGATTGGGAAAGACACCCGACAGCAGTGCAGCACAGAAACCCTATGCTCTCATTCTCCTCCATGCTTCCTAGTACTAAAGGTTATATTCAGAAATCTATTCCATGGGATCATTCTGACCACTGGAAAATCAGGGGTTTTTCTTTTTAATCCAGCTTGAAACCATATTGGGGAACTGACAACCCGATACATTTTAGTTAATATAAGCAGTAGCTGAACCAGCGTAAACATAGATAGATAGATGGATGGATGGATGAATGGATGGATGGATGGACGGATAGATAGATAGATAGATAGATAGATAGATAGATAGATAGATAGATAGATAGATAGATAGAAAGGCAGGCAGAGAGGCCCTGTTCACACTTGGTTTTAAAATGCATCTTAGGTGATCAGATCACAAATACACAGCCGAGATACATGGCTGTTTACACCTGTGTCTATCTTGCATCTCCAAGGTGTCCAGCTGACCACTTGTGTTCAGATTTCAATACTGCCCCATGCACAGTTATTGTGACACCCTTGTTGGAGGTGCATCGGGATGCATTCTTTTTTACACTACAGAAGATTTTGGGCAAATGTGTTGCACCTCGGCAAGCAGTTTGTGTGATCGGATCACATTGCGGCTTGGTGATTGTTTACACTCGTATTTAGCGCTGTCCATTTGCGATCCAATCATCCAGGATGCATTTTAAATCCAAAAACAAAAAGGTCCTTAGATGGATACAAGCATAGATTCAAATCAAGTTGTCACAGTACTGGACTTGGATTGACTAACATGCCCCACAGTAACAAATTGTGGTTGACCACATAGAAAATATAACGATGCTGTCACTGTGATGTCTGAGAATGTGGGTGACATAAAACTAATAAAGGCATTGAAAAGAAGAGGTACAGTAATAAGGGAAATTCTCAAGAAAATGAATGTAATATGGTCTAGATTTCTGAAAAGTATTCACTTTTTGAAAAGTAGAATGGTAAAACTTCCCAGTAACAACTTCTGGAGCTGACTAGCTCCTATGTACAAGAAAGTGGGAGTTAATGAAACCATCTTTCATCATATGCATTCCGCAGTAAACGCCGTCTGTTTCTCTGCCTGAAACTAGTCAATCTGAAACTGATGTTGAGTTGAGCAAGCGGAGAATTTAGCCGTTAACTGATGCATTTTCAAATACAGTTTGACTGACTGAGTGGGAGGGTAATAGACACAGTATACCATTTAACGTAAAGCTTGTAGGTCTGAGAGAAATAACCTTTAAAATCTGAATATGGTTATTATTGTGATATTTTCATACTAGCACCAACTTGGAATGGCTAAAAAATATGTAAATTTGACTCAGCTGTAGGTTATCTGGGTCACTCTATGCCTAATCAAAACTGTCGGTATACATTTTTTTTTTAAATGTGTGACGGAGTGGAGACTCTCTTTTCAACCCACCTCTGCCTATGAAGGATTTAACCTACAACATCCTGGGGTGGGTTTTAATCATTAAAGGTAAAAAAATATGACATAGCTAGGGACTCAAGTTACATGACTCACAACTCAACTTGGACTTGAGTCACAAATCTGATGACTTGTTACTCAACAGCAAAAATGATGGAAAGACTTAGACTTGACTTGGACTTGTGTTCACATGACTTGAGACTCGACTCTGACTTGCAATATTTTGACTCAAGACTTAACTGGGTCTCGCCAAGGAGGGACTTTTTTTCTACTGATTTTCTTAATTTAATAATTAAGATTTGTCTTTAAAGAAGACTTTTAAGGCACAGGAAAACAGGACATCTATGTATCTGTAAATTATCTAAATCTGACATGGTTTTTGTGCCAAAACAAAGAAAAGAGGTAAACTGTGACCAGAAAGATTGAAGTGATTCATTGTCGTTGTTGACACACCACCGCACACAACAATAAAATGTGTTCTCTGCATTTACCCATATATATGACATAATAGTGAGCAGCTAATTCAGCACCCAGGGAGCAATGCTTGGGGGAAGTACCTTGTCAGTCAGGGATTTGGACCAGCAACCTTTCAATCACAAGTACCCTTCACTAACCACTGGGCCACCACTGCCCCCAAAATGAGGACTGTGGTAGTAATGCTCTTTGTACCTTAGAAATCCTCGGTTCTGCCATAGGAACAGGAAGAAAAATGAAAGGCCTACATCAGTGAGGTATAAACATGCCACTTTCATTAACGTATGTACAGAGAGGTTTAAATAATTCAGTCTGATCTGTTTTTATTTTCTGCACATTTCTCTCTCCCATTGCTATCACTGCAACATACAGTACAAAAGAGAAAGCATTAAAGTAGATGTGTCAACAGCTAAAGTCATAAGAATGTGTGACCGGAAAAGTAAAAAATTAAGTCACTGCATGCAAACTTTGTGTCCTGCCATACAACCAAACACTTAACTGTGAGTGAAAATACTGAAGTTCCTTCACTCTGGGGCAAGAGATATCCTTTGCCGCTCAAACTCTTCAGCAACATCTGCAATTTCACTTCCCCATTTACTTCTGTCCCTAAGCAAAAGCAGTGATTGCAATCAAGACACTGATGGTAATCATAAGCTGCATGCAGTGATCATGTAGGCACAGATGGATTCAAATAAATGTAATCAAAATTGGGATTCAGTAACTAAGTGTACGATGAAGGTCAGTAAGGCGTATACGCCACCTCCGCTAGCCTGCACACACCGCCAACTCTAAATTAGGAACACCTGTATGGACTGCAAAGACAAATCAGTCAAGGAGCTTAATTTTTATTTTTAATTACCGTAAATGTCAGGAGGCCCATTTTTAATCTTCACCCCAGCCAAACCATCCATTTTCCTGGAAATCTTAATCTCTCTGAGTCCTTTAATTCAGTTGACTGCGCTTTCAAGTAAGACAGTCAGAGGTGGGTAATTCCAGAAAGTAAAAGTCCAGACCAAGATTTTGTTTCAACCAACCAGTTCAGTATAAAGAGTCACAGTCACAGAGTACTCAACTGGTTGGTTGAACCAAAATCTTGGTCTGGATGTTTACTATCTGGACCTGAACTACCCATCACAATTTATCAATGATGAACATATGTGAGATCAGTATTTCACTTGTGTTATTCATTATGTGTTACTTCAGTAGTTCCTTCAGTAGTTCACAAAGGTTTACAGAATTAACAGATATAGTAACAAATATAGTAACTGCTTGAGATAAAACATGCATCATGATTCATTAATGATGAATTAACATGAGATCAGTATGTAAGACTTCGTTTGAGGTTAATAAGTAAGTAATAGTATAGTAGTATATTATTTGTGCCCCATCAAGTAAAGTGTCACCAAAAATGCACCTCAGTAATGGAAGTATCACTTCAGTCCTGCAATTAAAACAAAAACTGGGGAATTGGGAAATAGGAAATGACATTAAATTGCAAATGTCATAAATAACATTTCCTTAGCATTCAAGCTTACTGGCTAGACCTGTCTGGCACCTTCCAAAGCCCTGGGAAGGTGAAAATGTTTTTTTTCCATGTTATATTCATTTTAGTTTTTCCCGTTTGACAATTTTTTCAAACGATTAAGTAGTGAAAAAAACAGCAAGTGAATCAACTACTGTATCACAATATGAATGGTAGTGCTTTTATGGAAATACCACAGGGGGAATGTTGTGGGATGATGCGAGTGGAATTCAAATTGCCTATATAAATTATCCAGAGATTTTCAGGTACGGATGGGCCCAGTTCATCAATGACGGCATGTGGACAAGCATCTGCAAGTTGTACAGAGATGCGTTATTTAAAAAATAATAATTCTGTCAAAATAATGGCCTTATAAAATCTATTCGTGTCTTTTTTCTCCAAAGGTATGTTTCCATCTGGAACTGATTCACCCTTAATCCCAGTTTTAAATGGCACATTTTTACTGTGCTGTGTTGTGATAGTAAACTCATTAAGAAAATGCTTATCTGAGTATAAAGGTAAAATAAGGAAACAAGACTAATTTGTGGTTTAACAGGCTTTTGATTCAGCTCCATGGCTCCAAATCAACACAAAGCAAAACAACAAGATGACTCAGAAGAGTGAGCAGGTGTGCAAAGGTACTTAACACAATACTGACGATCTTTGCGTAACTATTCAGGTGTGGGAGACCTTGTGAGCAGGATGAAGCAAGAAGATGAATGCATCTATAAAATGAAACAATCTGTCTGATGAGAGACTGCAAGTAATCACACACGATCATTTTTAGCCAGTTATAATGATCGGTGCTAAACATTTCTTTTTCCTAGATTTTTATCTCTGGGAATAATGTTTTCAGCCTGTGCAATGGGAGGGATGGCTGGAAGGTAGGAGTGTGCTGCATTTTATGTAGTGCAATGGAAAAAGGGAGGTTTCAGTGTGTCTTAATTTTTTTTCCCATGCACTGAAGCACACACAGGGAATTGCAACAAAACTCAAACCAGAAACAATTCAACCCTATCCATATTTCAATATCACAAACCCCAAAATGAGCATCAAGCGAGGACACAGATAAGCTGACAAAACACTTTAGCAACTACTTGTCCTGGAAGGGCCTTTGTCAGTATTCACTTGGAAACTCTTCCGGGGGCATGGCGAGATGTTTAGGAATGAGCGCACAACATCTTGTTGAGATCTCTGCGATGAACCGAGAGAAGAACCTGACCTCTTCTCTGTCCTTGTCTCCGCACTCCCACGCTCGCAGTACACCGCACACGCGTTACACCGCACACGCGCAGTACACCGCACACGTGTTACACCGCACACGCGTTACACCGCACACGCGCAGTACACCGCACACGCGTTACAACACACACGCGCAGTACACCGCGCACGCGTTACACCACACGCGTGTTACACCGCACACGCGCGTTACACCGCACACGCGTTACACTGCACACACGTTACACTGCACACGCATATTCACAATCTAGACAGCACCAAACGAACAAGAACAACAAAAATCCAATACAGCAGGACAAACAGAGGGTGTTTTTTTACTCTCTTCCATAACAATCTAGAGCAAGAAATTGAAAATTTATCCAAAGAGGGTTCTGGCATCAGGGCAGTCAGGGCAGCTTTTGCTGAATGGGAAAGTGTATCACGTGGAATGATTATTTTTCCTAATTCAGCTCCAAGGACACTGAACAGCTGTATTTTATTTTCATGCAGTCAGAGCAGGGTGAGTGTCAGGGAGGGGGGGCGGTCTGATTTGTTTCTCCCACTCTTGCCTCATCCTTGGACAGACTAGCCAGACCTGTGAAAAAGGGAAGGTATGGAATAAACGGTCATGTATTCTACATGGAGTGCCAGTAGGAATGGAGGGAGACTCCGATTATCGTAAACCAGTGCCCTTTACATAAGATCTGAATAGACTATTATTAAAAATAATAATAAAATTAGTAATCTATCATGAAAGAAACTAAAGCTCGGAGTGGTATTTTAAAAAGTAGTGACTTCTGAGAAAGAAGGATTGGACTTTTCAGAAGCATTTTATATTTCAATTATCTGTACTGGCAAGTGGCCTTAGGTGGAGGTTGTAAACAGGCCTCTCTGCTTATAGATGTCATAATACTTTGATTAGTTTTTTTGGTGAGGCATTCTATTTTTATCTATATGTTTGAAATAGTGAAATGAATAGTCTCTGAATCCAAATTAAGACTATTTCATTGCACTTGATTGTTACTAGTCTCAAACAGAGTAGCACATGGTTGGTTAGTTTCAATAATATTAGCTACCTGATTAATGTAGATCTGGCTATCAAAATAAACTAACTAAACTCTTATTAGAACTACAGCTCGTAGGGTAAGAAAAAATCTCAAACAATCTGTTTTGCATTTCTTCCAAGGCATCCAAAAAGTTAAGAGACTTCAGTGTTGATTAAGGGTGTCTTAAAGGCAATAAATAAAATGCCTCGCCTGCTTTTATTCCCATCTTATTGTGCACTTGGATGACCATTAAATGGGAGTCGGCACTGCCTGGTTCCTCGGTTCCTCAGCCGTCGGTTCTCCTGTAGGCCGCTTCTGGCGCCGCCGTTCTCTGTGGCCGCTCCGCGCGCTCTCTGCATACTTCTGCCATTGCTCACTGAGCCGTTTCCTCATCATCATCATTAAAGAAGAAAATAGAACATTTCACAAGAACAATGACTCCCTAGGAGCACGAGTCACATTAGTTCACTGTGAAAAAAGAAAAATTAAGCCGGCAAACGGCAGAGCGTTTTCAGCTGGGCTTTCTTGGGCCCTGTTCAGGCCCTTTGAAATGCACACCAGGTGAGTCTGGTGAGCACCATTCTTCAGCTGAACCAAACAAGCATTCTCACCAGCTGCTTAACCAGAGCAACCAGTTATGGCTGACCATAATACTTCACATCAGTTTATAAATTCCAAATGCTCCATTTGAGCTCAATTCGCTGTTAATATCAAATATCTGCATAGTCCGAAGTGAGTCCAAAATAGTACACAAAGCCCCTGGACCTCATTCATTCTCAGTGCTAAGAATTTAATGAGTAAAATGTATAACTGCTCCCAGGCACCCAGGAAATGTTTATAATTAGATCAAGGTGTGGTCTTGGGAATAGTGACAGTTTTATGGTAAGCATGACACTAAATTCACTCAAATCACATGTTGGACTGACAGAGTGTCAATTCCAGACACACGCAATGAGAAGCTTCTGCTCCACACCCAGAGTTACCTCAAGTGAGAGGTCAGGGTTCACAAATTATAGTATCAACGTTCAAAACCAACCACGGTGAGTCATAATCATCCAGTTGTGGGACTTTCAATATTTTAGAAAATGGAAATAGCACAAATTTACCATTTGATTATAAAAGTATGTCAATTTGGAAAAAAATGGCTAAGAACTTAAAGATTATGGCGATGTGAATTTGGTATCAGAGGGTAGTATCTTAGCTTTGGTCCTTGAGGCACATGTGTGTACACATTGTAACTGAAATGAAATTCTAAGGTGAGGCGAGCACTCCCCATTCTCACGACTGTACTAAACAACACTTAAAATTTGCTGGTTTATATACAAAGAGACTGAGCATAAAAGTAAGTACAATGAATTCACCTTAATCAATGTTGCATACGTGAAAAGTGTAATCCAAGTACGCCAATGACCATAAGGAAAGTTCTGGATCAAATAGGCATCTGTATTGTGGACAGATGGTATAGAAGATGCAGAGAATGGGGGGGGATGAATACTGAAGAAGCTTTGCACATTCCTGACTCACATTGATTTTCTGGATTTACTAAAAAGGAGGAGAATATCTCATTTCAGCCTAAGCAGCCAGTGCTGTGACCTAGGCCTTGGGTCATGACAGTTCCATATATGTCCAGGGTCTACACATCCCAAACTTTAGCCATGGGCCTCGCTTTCCCCCTTATTTATTATTCTTCTTGCCTCTTGTTCCCTTCCTTCACTGCATTGTGTTTTTGCTCACTTCCT
The DNA here is from genome assembly GCA_026777985.1 of Mormyrops attenuatus. Classification (NCBI taxonomy): domain Eukaryota; kingdom Metazoa; phylum Chordata; class Actinopteri; order Osteoglossiformes; family Mormyridae; genus Mormyrops; species Mormyrops attenuatus. The sequence continues at coordinate 12,109,369 of JAODKC010000028.1, forward strand.
TCTTCCATTTTCTCTCTCTGTGCAAATCTTGTAATCATGGTTTGGTATACAGTGGACTTTTCATTGTCCTATTGCATCTTTGTTGATTTGCTGAAATATAAATTATTCCATTCCTCCGAATGACCTAAATAGAAAAATGTTTTCGTGAAACCCGAATTTGGAAGCAGCAGGGGATTGCAGGCCCTTAACTGTATCTCTTAAACGCAGTGGAATGCACACGGGCAGTACGTGAACAAAATCTATTGTTGAAGTTGACTCAATATCATTCCTGTTTTCATCTCCTTTTTCTCTTTTCTCATTTCAACTTATGTTGCATTATGTTGAAAGTACACAGGCCAACTGGAAAGGGGTTGATTGTTGGATAGAGCAGGGGTGCTCCTGGTCGAATCCCAACTAAGCCCTTTCATCTGGAGATAATCAGTCTAATTACCTGAGCTTTAGTGCTTTGGTGACGTCTGCGGTGCCACAGAATCAACTTACAGTCTGAACTGCCAGGAAAATCTGTATTTTTCCTGCTTTACAGATTTGGCATTTTGTCTTAAGGATTGATCCCCTGACTTCAAGTGTTTGATGGGTCACTCTCTCTGTCTGGTTCTCTCTCTCAACACAT
>JAODKC010000028.1:12110078-12146451 GCA_026777985.1 Mormyrops attenuatus
CCCCCCCCCCCCCCCCCCCCCCCCCCCCCCCCCCCCCCCCCCCCCCCCCCCCCCCCCCCCCCCCCCCCCCCCTATTTTGTCTGGTTCTTCATAGCGCATGTGCCAGAGAGACCATGTCTGGGGTCCATGTCATGTGACATGGGAGAGAGAGAAACACAGAACTCGGTCATTTGGGTTTTACACAGGAACAACTTTACTAGAGAGAGACAGTGGTGCACCACTAACGACACTGTGGGCAGGCCTTTATGGTCAATTCATTTTTTATTTTTCCCTTCAAAACACATCTGCCTCTGCACAAGAAAAAGACAAACAGAAACCAGATCCCCGATGTGAGCTAGAATGAAAAAGGTGAGAAAATATAACACATTTAAAAAGGAAAAACACTCCCAATTGAGCTTCAGCTCCAAGGTGAAAAGGAGCTGAGACAGATGGGTTGGAATCTCTGTTTCTGAATGGAGAATACAAATAATTACCATCTGACTTAATTGCATAAACAATAGCAGTGTTGGAAACAGTATCATGCAGAAACAGAGCAGGCACAAATAGTAAAATGGTACCTAACACACAGTATTTTATTTGTATGATAATTTCTGTTCATTCATTTTTGTTTTGATGCACCAACCTGTTCACCAAGAAACACTACACATTATTACACAAATCCTTTACAAAAAAAAGTAACAGGACCCATACACAGGACATGCAGAAAGGCTGCGATCTATTCCATAAAACATTAGTGCCAAACTAATAATACAGAAGGTATTGTTAACTGTCCCCACATTACATTGTACGAAGTAGCATTTTATGTTCCAAAGTAATCAGAATCTGTGAAACTTCCCACAACAGCAGTCCATATGATCTGTTTGGCAGTAGTGTGGGTGATAGCCAGATTCAGAAATGGTTTCGGGGTCCAGAAACAAGGCCTTTGTTTCCTGAAACTGTAGTATTACACAAAAAAAGCAGCAGCAAAAACTGGTTCTAGACTTTGCATGTTGCATCATCAGATAAAAGCTTTGAGAAAAAAAGTGTAACTAAATTGTGAATATTATTATTCCTGGGACGGCTCGAGATAACCAGGTACAGAAAGCAGTCCTGTCTAAATGAACCCTGTCAAATTTCCCATGGCCGAATTCTAGGCCACTTCATACTTGTGTGACTTCCATCCCGAAGACTGTCACACACACATGTGGACCAAATATATAGGAAATCTAGAAGAAACTTATACATGACATCAGCATCTCACTTAAGAGACACTGGTTAGAGGCTCTGTCACTGAGAAGCAAAGCGCAGACATGAATAACTGAAAAAGAAAAAAAATGTTATGCCATAAGTAAATTACATTTACTTAAATTACAGTCTGTTACGAAGGTCTGGGACATGGCAGAGAAATGCAAAGTGAGTATACAGGTATTTTTACAATGTACAGTAGCTCAGGCTGAGGCTGACCAGATGTCACTCATCGAGAAAAGTGAGCCATGTGGATGGTGATAACCTGCCTAATCAGTTTAACATTAATGTCACAAGGCAGCCTCAGATCAATGGTTGTGATTGTGAATTCTTCCTGGGTCAGCCTTGTAACAGCTAGACATCCTCCTTTGCAACTGACTGGAGGAATGAGAGTCAAGCTTGGCACTGAGATTAATATTTTGGCATGCATGTGGAATGTGGGAATTCTCCATGGAACAACCTGCAGAGAAGCAACTAGAGGCAGAGACTGTTCTATTTTCGTAGGTCTCTGAGCCTTGTGTATAGAGTACTATGCAGGAGATTACAAAAGTAACACGGCACATTGCTTCCTTTTTAAACCACACAAACCCAGGTCAAGGACATGCATTCTTACAATACATTTTCTGATTGTTGGTCTTTGTGACGGGACGGGATTCGATGTAAAAAACCGTCTTATTACAGATATAAAAAGCGTCTTATCCCGGTTCTAAAAAAAACTGCTGCAAAGTACTGCTAGCAGTTTATTGCAAAGTTTATTACAGTTTCATTGTTACTATTCTACATGTACCGAAGCAATGGATTAGTAGTCTATCAGACCATAAGTATACAAACACTTACTTTCCTATATAGAGTTTGGGATAACCATAAAACTAGAACAAACAGTACATCTATCAATCTGTGATGAGGGCTTCCAGAGCTTTTGTCTGTGAGCGCAGATCTTCATGGTAGAACCTTCTGTTTCCATATTTCTGCTGAGAGCAAGAGTGAGAGATCAGCATTGGAAAAGAAAGGGGAAACTGAGCACCACCCACAGGACATGAAAGGAACTGCAGGATTAGAGTGCACTTCACATAGTATAGTTTTACTGTTAGAACACTTTTTAACGAACAAAGTCCGCAAACCTCCATCTATTTATCGCTATACGTGACACCCTATACTTTACCTTGAACATACTAATAACTACCATTCCTTATAATTGACTCCATAGTGTCCTGCTGGTGTTGCTACACAGATAATGACAGTACATGAATTCCATGTGTACCCAACTTCTTAGTCGGGTGAATTACGAGGAATAACGATATGTTAGAGCAGAAATCACTTCTTCAGCTGTCATGCTGGAAGCTTCTTTTAGACCTTAGTACAACATGAAAATGGAGATGAAGGTCGACATTTCCAACGAAACCATTAAAAAGAACAAAATCGCATAATTAAGTCATTTTGCAGTGTTGGTTTGTGGGAAAGGCATGGATTTTAGGTCTAGGCAATGACTGGAAATTGAGAATTTCTTATCTATAAAAGAGGTTGGGCAATTTGTGCTGGGATGTAGGCAACATGTGTCTTTCCAAAGATTCCGGGAAGGAACTTCAGCGGTGTTTTGGGCTCTGGGCTGCCCCCTTTGGCAGCATGTATTTATCGGCGATCGTGACACCGACAATGACTACAGCAATCATGCATACCACGTACACCAGTCAAAATATAACTGTTAGAATTCTGAGAAATACCCTGAGATAAAAAAACACATTCAGTTTGTAAGTGGCAGCGAACAGGACTGTCAACTTGTGGAAGCTAATATATTTCTTAATTCCAATTTTCGAATAAAAATATTTACATATTTAGAAATAAGGGCCTTTTAGGTTATGTGGATATCATGCTTCAGTTTGACCACTCAGAAAAAAAAACTTTTTAAATCATAATTGTAAAGTATCAAGGTTTCCTTAGTTGGAGTGTTTTGGTTCCATTGGAACTAAACCCCCCCGCCCCGATCCCAATGGGACTACTCCTTTTGTAATAAATTTCCTCTATAAATCTCCCACTCCGGCCATAAGACCTTAACAACTTTTTAAACGAAGAGGATACTTTAGACAAATTATACTTCAAATGCATATCTGCTTTGTTATGCAATACCGCTGACAGTGGGTGAGGCTGATATTTAAAGTATTATTCCTAGTTCATTCATAGTTTTGATTAGCATGGTCTCTACGTGCCTCTACTATAATCGTTCTTAGATGCGCATATTACTCAGTAGGTAAAGAAAGTATTGATGATATTACTTCTGTCCCGTCTACCTCACTTTACACGATACAGTCAGTAGGAATCTTAATAAATCTATGGAAATCCCTAGAGTTGCCTGTCTTCATATATGAATTCTAACATAAACTTGTTCAAACATTTCTCACTTAGCAGTAAATCCTTAAGGCTGAACTTAATACACAATAAGCACACACAAGGAATCTATATCCATGTAGGATGAGTTAAGTTTTCCTTCCAGGTAACAGAACCGGAAAGTCCCATAAATGACGTTTCAACCCTTCAATTAAAACACATTAATCATGCAGTAGGTATACGGTTTTTAAATCCATACAATCTAAGCAATAGTCCACGTCGAAAGTAAACTACAGACAGAAATATTTTTTTTAATAAAATGGCAAGAATATGTATTTTGTATATCTGTCAATGGCAAGATTATGTATTTTGTATATATTAAATATTAGTTTTTTCCCCCCTCATACTACTGTTTACACAATCTCACTTAAATGAAAAAGTTAAGAAACCGAATACAATAAAAGTTCTGAAATATATAACGTGCCTTCCGATTACTGGAACTGGTTATAGTAACATTAAATCAACAAATGCCTCCGCTAAAATTACCCCCGCTACGATGCACGGTATGAGGAAACGCGCATGTATGTACACGCAGCGATCGAGACGCGCCGCAAATCAAGCTGTACTTGCATGTAGCTTGTTCAAGCGCGACAGTCATCGTCAGCTGTCAACGCCCGCTTAGAACAAGCGCAACGCATGAACTTCTGTACCGGTGACTTAATAGGTATAGTGGGGGACTCTGTACATACATAAAGGATTTTTTTTTCTTTTAATCTTTATTGATTGCATCAAAAGACCTAACTTCAACAAAGCAGAATAAAGTTCGGCAGTACATTTCCTCTTCTCGCTGATGCGAACTGGTGGGAGGGGGCGATAGAAGGAGGGAGGGAGGAAGGGGAGATAGAAAGAGAGAGAGAGAGAGAAACGCAAAAAAAAAAAAAAGTAGATTCATATGAAAAGCGTCAGTCAAAGTCAGGCTCCTCCTGCTGGGGGAGAAAAACGAAACGCGCAGGAAATGCGCAGGACTTAAGGGAGAAGAGGTGGAGTTTCGGAGCTAAAAGTATATAAAGGTGCTACTAATCAGCCAGTGAGTTATAACTTTAGCTATTTTTTTTATTATAATAATTTTATATTTAACCTTTCGTCCCAACGAAGATGACGACGGCTGTGGTGTCACCTTACTTCGACTTCGGCGACGTTATTAACAAGGTAGTTAGAAACGAGACGCTTTTTTGAGCCCAACTCAACCGGTCAGCCAGCTTTAGTTTACCTAGCGTTTGTTAATCACGTTTTTTAAAGCTGATTTCTCTTGAGTCACCGACTAGCGCGTCACTGCGTTTTAAAACACTGTAGTATCGGTGCCTAGTTGAATATCGGTAGGACCCCGGTGTCGTTTTGTCCTTTTGGGTAAGAAGAGTTCAAACTTTTTTTTTTTTTTTTAAAGAAAAAAGTTGTTTACTTGATGTTTATCGTGCTTTGACTAAGATCTCGGTGGTATTTTGGAGTTTCACTCCCCACAGTGCTCTCCTCGTGTTTTTTTTTTTTTTACTTAAAATACGTTGTTTATCATTCGCTACACCTTTTGCGTAAATTTTAACACGTAACTGTACGCAAGCCTTCGGGAATCTGATACGTGCCGTGAAGTTTTGAATCGTACGTAGGCTACTTATAGACGAGCGCAGTTACTAAATCGCCGGCTACTTTATAGACGCATGAGAGGTGAGTGAAGAGGCTGATCCTCGCCGGCTTCTGCGTTAGAGCTTTATGGCGAGTGTCGGGTTGATCGATTATCCTGCCTCATTTGGGGTGATTTTTTTTTAAAAAAATTTTAATGTGAAGATGTAGCGTGGTATGTTAATCTATCTAGACCGTTTTAGTCGCACAAAGTTCGCAGTATAAATGCAGTGAATGAACGCTGCATTCCATGAAAGGAGCCCCGATCCGACTTCGGCACGCAGCGCCTCATTTCGGGTGATATTTAAAGTTTGATATGCAGATCCTTGCGTGTATTTTAACGTGTCACCGACGCGGGCTGGACTGTCGAGTTGGCGTCTCCTGCAGCTTACGGTGCCTCTAAATTACCGTGAATTAGCAGCTACGCAAAATCTGTGTTCACTCTGGCGAACGTTTCACGCACTAGCGCCTTATTTAGAGAAGTTCATAACTCGTGTTAAAATACGACGTCTCCCTTTTGCAGGCTGAAGCTGAACGTTAAGTTTGTTTTGTTTCTCTTGACATTGCGCGAAATCGCGCTGTGAATATCTTCACCTAATGCTGTTTACAAGTAATTCAAATCTGATAAAAAGGCGAGTGAAAAACGGATGGCGATTTGCGTGCGGCATAAATCAGCGGCTGTGTTTTTATTCGCCTATAGTTGCTGGTCACAGATTCTGAGTGGGGGGGGGGGGGTGTCTGGGGGAGGATTTTATTAAAAGCTGATAACGAGACGCGCTTAAACTCTGGATAAACTATGGAGACGCAGTGGAATTTAAAAAAAAAATAAATAAAAAAATCTCCGGTTTTAAGATATTAGAAGTCTTATGAGTTTAAAAACTGGTATAATGGTTGTTAAGGACAAGAAACCTCTTCAGTGTGAGTTTTCACAGGTAAATGCGTTTGTGCTTATGTTTCACTTGCTATTGTAGCTGGGCAACAATTTATATTTTTTTTTTTTTTTTTTTGTTCCCATACACATTTTTTTATTTTTTTTTTCCCCCGCATGAGTCATATGGAGTAAGACAATATACAGCATTTTCTCTCGGTGGTTTTACATAGTTACAGAGTACTTGGTGGAGTTGGAAGTTCTTTATATATGTTTGTGTGTTTAAACCTTTGTCCCTAATGTATGTGGGCATTGCCTGGGTTAGGCTGCCAACATCCTTATTTCAAAGAATAATTGAACCCATTTTTTTACAGAATAACAAAATGCTGAACTACAACAACAACATTCTTGGCACCCCCAACTCCATGTCCCTTCCATGCACTGGTGCCAGTCCATCCATCTCTAACCCCACTGGGACCCTGCTGGACAGGAAAGCAGTGGGCACCCCATCAGTAGGAGGGATGTACCAGCGCAGGCACTCTGCCACAATACCTAACTCCAAGTTCAACCAGAACCAGTTCCTCAAGATGGACCAGCCACTCCCCGCCAGCAGCAACAAGGAGAACCGCTTCCGGGATCGCTCCTTCTCAGAAACGGGGGAACGCCTCCTGCAGAAGTGCACCAGCAACCCCGGCGGAAGCAGTGGCACCCAGGTCAACTCTAGCCGCTATAAGACGGAGCTGTGCAGACCCTTCGAGGAGAACGGCACTTGCAAGTATGGTGACAAGTGCCAGTTCGCCCACGGCATCCACGAACTGCGCAACCTCAGCCGCCACCCCAAATACAAAACGGAGCTGTGCCGCACCTTCCACACCATCGGATTCTGCCCGTACGGCCCCCGCTGCCACTTCATCCACAACGCTGACGAGCGTCGGGGACCTCCTCCCCTCTCAGCCTCCAATAAGATGGATCGTCCGCGTCTACAGCACAGCTACAGCTTCGCGGGCTTCTCCAGTGCCAGCGGCTCGCAGGACAGCCCCACCTCCGTCACCCCGCCTCCCATCTTCTCTGCCGATGACTTCGTCGACTGGCCCAGCAACCCTTTCACGTATTCTAGCCAGGAGTTGGCCAACCTGTTTGGTCCCAGCCTGGGTGCCCCTGCTAGTGCTGAGCCTCCTACTCCAGGTCCCCCTTCCCCATCCACACCTTACTACTTCAGGCCGTTGTCAGATTCACCGCCATTATTTGAACCTACCCCCAGTCCTCCCGATTCCCTCTCTGACCAGGAAGGTTACCAGAGCAGCTCGGGGAGCCTGAGTGGATCAGAGTCCCCCATCCTGGACACCACCCGTCGCCTTCCAATTTTCAGTAGACTTTCTATCTCTGATGACTAACTCACATGCACATGTTTTAAGATGGAAAGAAAGTAGATTTTGGCACTCCCCTCTACCTCCAGTCCTTGTTTCTACCTTCCCAGAATCTTAAACCCTTCCTCCCTACCCCCATTTTTTTTTCTCCCAGCCCTAGATATATACAGAGGAGCAAGGCAGATTTTGTATAGTGTTTTATTGTATACCTGCAATAAGATGAAAGGTCTACTCCAAGTATTTCCTGTTTTGAGTCTAGTTAATGACCAGAGAAGGAATGCTTGCACATGTACATACCCCCCCCCCCCAGTTTCTAAAGGACAGTCACTAAATTAAGGGAAGCTTAATCATTTAACAGAAGCAATAAACATGGATCTTTTAACCTTTATCACCACCAACTATGTATCCCTGATCCCAACTGTTTGTTTTAGTGCCAAACAAAGAAAGCATGGAAAGAGTATCTGAATGGTGTTGGTAAGGTATTGGACTGTGACTGGCCAGATCCTGACTGCCCCCCTTTCTTCTGACTTGTAGCAGTGCAGCAGGTGTCTAGGCCTGTGGAAAGCTCCTGATGGCACCCCCCCGGGGGCTGCTGCTTCGCGTCCCCTTTCCTGAGATAGCCAACGTGTATTAAGGCTGTAGTTCTAACTTCCGATTTAGTCACTCTTTGCCACGGGAATGGACATTTTTAAAGTGCGGGGGCTACCTACAAGGGTTTTGTTGGACTACTGTGTTCTGTATTTTTGCATAGCATTTTAGCCCCCATACGTGCTTTGCCTTGTAGTGAATTAGTGGATGAGGAAAGCCTGCAGGAAGGACTTCGCAGACCAAGACCAGGTCCCAGAATCAGCCAGGAAAAGACTCCTATTTTTGGTGCTACGAGTTCAATTCCCCTCTTCCACAACACAAACAACCTAAAACACACGATGCCTTTAAATCTCTCCTTTTTTTGTGCACTCTCTCAACTTGCCCTTTTTCCCTCCTGTTGCTGGTCACTGGTTGTGTGTAGAAGGGAAACTTGACATGTAATCTGGTAATGGAGCGCTAACCTAAACTGCAGGTGTGGCCTGCTTCCCCTGTGGAGTCCAACCCCCTGCATTCTGAAATAAGTTCACTGAGCTGTCCTCTTGTAGAATCTGCTCCACGGAGCACTTTGTACCCTTTCCATTCAGCTTCTTTTTGGTTTTTGTTTTGCTTTATTTTTTATTATTTTAATATTGTTACTGTTATGGTTGTTTTGTAAAACTTTCAATGGAAGGTTTTGCTTGTCACTGCTTATTTAACTTATCAAAAACATATTTATTGCCGATCATATGCATTTTTTTTGTTAATTTTGTATTTATCTGGATAATGAAACGATAGAATATATTTTCTTTTATGTTAAATTATGATCTTTCACATTAATCTAAAGATTGTGAAGACGTCATTTTTTTCCTTTTCACAGTTTAATATATTGTACTGCGACTTGTTTGCAACTACTCTGTTAAAATGAAACTTAATTTAAAGCAAAAAAAAAAAAAGCATTTTATTTATTGTAGGTTTTTCCCCCCTCTTTCCCTTCCCCTTTTCTCCTGATGTTGGACTGCAAAATTGGAGGAAAATTACTGCCACGTTTTTTTATTACTATTATTATTCCCGGATTGACCTGACAGGTCTTAGGAGTGACTTTCCCAAGACCAGTACATATGTTTCCTGGAATTATTTTTTTCAATCTAAATGGTATACTCCCTCAGGTTCACCCTGTCATAACCAGCTGGTAACTAATTAATAACCTCCCAATGTGCCAGGGGTAGTCTTCCCCATATGTTCAAAGTATGCAAGCTTCTAGTAACTTCTGTTTTAATGAAGCTGGTAAGTAGCTTGATGCAGTTCTTTGTAGCAGAAATATCTCCTTTCAGTAGAATTGGAGATGTGGGTAGGTTTAAAGGTTATTCATGTATATGGCCCCTATTTTGTAAGTAAAGTCTAAAGATAGTAATGTAACGACCAGTTTCTCTATTGAGGAACCCATAAGCTTACAGTTATAAATTACAAATGAACTTGATTCTCCATTTACTGGTTTGAATACCTTCGAGGTATGATGCAGGCTGCAGTGATTGTATACAGAAAAGATGCACACATGCCATTTGGTAGGGTTATGCAATTCAGAATGTTCTGTTGGGCCAAGAGGGAAGGGAGATTATGCCATTAAGTGCATTTCTAAAGCTAGATGTATACTAAGTGGAAAGATGATTGCCAGTAGGTTACTTGTCAGAGGCTCTAGCTGTGACATTAAGGCTTTTTATTTGGCAAGGCAATAATCAGTCTCAGTCCCTTTGGTCGTAGGCCATAGCTGTGACCAAACCTGTACATATCATGTTCGTTATAAATACTACTTTTAGAGTGGGCTCACCCTCACCCCGAAGTTAAGTGCCTCATACGAATACATTCCAGGTAACCAACACATTCTGCTTTTTTCCATAGAAAAATGAGGGAGAAATTAATTCCATGTTCTGTTTTTCCTTGTAGCTGAGGATGGAGAGGTTAACAGGACTGACACAAAGAAAGTGAACTGTTGAATGTATTTCTGTTTTACAGCTGTTGCTGTTCACTACAGTAATTTCTATGTGTGAGTTTATACAAGTTTTTTGTATTGACTGATTGCAGTTAACCAATAAACCCCATATTTTTGAGAAAAGTTTGTCTGTGTGTATGAATATCTTCCAGTTTTTTTCCTGCACTGAACTGTGTGGTTGCATTTCTGTGTTTGATGAAGGGCCTTTAATCACCTGAAGAAGTTTTTTTATTCTGTATTTTGTCAAAGATGAACTTTAAAATATTTTACAACAAACTTTAAGCTTAAATGTATTTATGTATGCAGTTTTTGTTTAAGACTGAATGAATGTTAGGTCAAACTAGGTTGAATGACAATGCAGATTATGTTTAAGGCTACTATGCTGCTAGGAAATGACATTTCTTTTGACCAAACATTTGTTTGCAGCTTATTGTTTATTTTCTGTGAAGTACAGCTCTGACCACCTTGGTAGAAAGGGACAAAGAAGACATTTTATAAGTTATTTGTAGAACTATTGGAACACTCAGTTGAAAACATGTTCCTGAATATACAACAAGAAGTGGCAGGTTTGATTTCAATTGGACTTTGAAATTTAGGGTTATGGCCTGTATTGCAGAATCATTGATTGTGACCTTATCTGCACATGAAAGATCCCACAATACACAGACACTCCTCCCGTTTTTTTATTTGTGATTATTCAGGTGACTGGGGTGTATTTGAGTTTCTCCTTGTCCAGAAAGGCTTCTTGTGTGTATTTGTGGCTCGACTATTGCTGTGTTTACCTGAGACTGGTTCTGCAAGCAAGAAGATGCTCAGAATGTCTTCCTGTTTGGCCTTACTTGATCAGCATGATGATGTCTGCATGTGTTATCTATAATACTCTTGTTAAAAATAACGAAAAATGACCTTTAAAAGGAATGTGTAAGCATTTCAGATTATCAGGAATTTTCATTTTCAGAGGTGCCTCAGTATTCTTGGATCTATAACCGCAGGTTGAAAGTATTTGTATTTGTTCCCCATATGTTTATATAAAACATTCAAACAGACTTTTGTATTATAATTAATAAGTTGTTTTGCTCCCTAATATGAAACTCTGCTTTTTATACATAACATTAATATTTGTGGCTAAGTACATGAATAAGAATTTTTCCTGAATCCTGGTTTATGTGAGATTTGAGAGACTTTTTTTATATAGCAGTAGTAGGACTTCTGTTGCTGAAGGGGCAGTAGTGTTGTTTTGCATTAAAGGAGTGTTGCATCATTTAATATAAACTGTTAGCAATGTCTAAAACATAAGGGTTACCATATGAATATCTTTATGTGTGCATGTCTTCCTACTATGAACGTTTTAAATATACATTGGAATCCAGGTGAGTACTACTGTGCTGTGCAACTATGCAGCATTTTCCGGTGTGTGTTTAATCAAAGAACAAGTATGCGTGACATGAAAAGGGCCACTTCCTGTTTGTGAGACATGTGCATTAAATGACATTAAGCACATACCAGGAAGTGGTTTTTACAGACCTTGGGGGATGGCAAGGTGCAAGGTTTTGGGGGTTTTTATCGATAACACATATTAAGATAATAGCTGTCCCACAGGCACCTGTGATTTCCATCCCCAGCGTTAATGTGCATGTGCAAGAAACAGAAATGCACACACGCACTCAACACTGGCCTTCAGTCTCGGAAAAGACAGCTGCAGACTCAGAGCTGGAGGGTAAGCAACATCCCCACAGTAGAAATGTAAGATTTTATGTCAGGTGCCTGCCTCTGTGTTTGAGCAAGACGAAAGTAAACATAGTAGAAAAACATGCTGACTTGGTTCTTTTTCTTATCTCAGGCCATGACTGAGGGCAAACAGAATGGGCTCTGGGGCAGAGGTAGGTGTGGAACTGCGGTGAGGGTTGGTCACCCGAGAGCAGGTCAGGGTCAAGTGTGGCCAAAGGGATTTGGGATGTTGGAGGGGAGGAGAGGGGCGTAGGGCTGCCCTGAAGCACAGGCAGGAAGAGACTGAACGCCTAAGCTCACGATCTGGTGCTAGAGGGAGAGAAGAGATATGGGCCCTCGACTAAGAACTTAAACAAGCTCTGAAGTTTGTATATTCAGGAAATACCAATGTGCATCCTGCAAGCTTGATCATCTAAGATTGTGAGATACTTCCCTGGCTTCTGTGTATATTTAACATTTTTAGCACCATGCAATAGAAGACGTTTAAACAAAACTAAGGAATAAGATATGGCTTTGTATTATGGAATGCAAGAGTAAAGTAGCATATAGAGAAATAGAACAGGTTAAAATTCAAATATCTTTCTTTGGCACAATGTACATTCTAACGAACAGTAATTATCAGTGTTTTAAATGTTTTTAAACTTATTGCCACCTATGTTTGACCTCAATCCTGAAGTATCATGCATCATGTTTTCAACACAGAATGGTATTGTTTGGTGTGCGTAAAATCATCAGAATTACAGCAGGTGTGGACCACAGGAAAGGTCCTCCTCTCCTCGTAGCATAGGTGTGGCATTTCAGATTGGCCTGGGAGACATGGGAGTTCATTCTCATGGGAGTTCATTCTCGAACACTCTCTCTGCGAATGAAAAAGCTAAGACTACCATAAAAGTCACATTACAGCAACAAACAATGCCGAAATCATAAAAGAAGCTATTTACAGGGTTCCCTCTAGTCTACATCAGGTATGACCATTCTGGCTGTGTGCCGTAAAACGTTAAATCCCAGTGTGCAACTTGTACTCACTGTTTATACTGTTGATGGTAGACGGCTCAAGTGAAGGTGCACAATAGACACCACTTAACCACTTATAGCCTGGTCTCCATTTACGTGGCAATGCTAGGATGGTTAGAGAAAAAGGAGGCTAGCTTAAAGCTTTGTGCTATAGTACAGCTGAAAAGAATGATTTCCGTGGTACCTCCAAAGCGACATGCAATTCAGAAAAAGCTCGGGTCTTCAAAATGTGCTTAAGAATGCTTTGCTGTCAGCCATGCTGATGCTGTGGCTCGAGGTCAGAACTGGGGACTCAGTAACATGTTTGTAAATAAATTTGGCAACATTTCTCAATTGCATTTCTGCTATGAAAAGCATAATTGTTCATCACTGAAAGAGGTCTTTTACAACTGGGATTTAATATTTCATATTCTTGTTTTAATACTAAGCAGCCCTTTAAGTCACTGTTTACATGGCACTCAGAAAATGCGATACAGTCACAAGATTGGCATAAAGGTATATGGGTCAGGGCTATATTCCACAATAAAATAAAAAGCAGTGAAACATATGCATCTGGTTTAGCTATGTCCACTTGAAATATAGTTTGCAGATACTGTTAAAATCTAATTGGGCCTCTGTGTGCTTGGTTCCTTGGTTCAAAACCCACTGCCACCGCAGTTGTTTTTGTGTTCTGCTTTTGCACTTCCCTGTTTTGGAGAAGAATTGCATAAATGCACATTGTACAAAAAAAAAGCGGGCATTTCTCAATACATAGAAAAGCGTGTTGCAGACTGTAGGTTTCAGCAACTGGCTCTTCCTGTGTGTAATGGACTGTAATGTGTGTGTATGTATGTGTGTGTGTGTGTGTGTGCTTCTGTGTGTGTGTGTGTGTGTCTGTGCTGCAATGCATATGGAAGAAAGTAAACAATATAGCAACCATAACCATAACGGAACAATGAGTGCTTTGGTAGTTGCCTACCTGTTATGATCTATAGTTTGAACTTTGATCTCTGTTATATTGTGAATCCCACAATGAAACGGGCAGGTTTCTTATCTTGGTTTATTTCTCTGACACTCTGGAAATATTTAAATAATAAGACTGTTTTTTTGGGCTTGGCAGACAGGCTGACAAGGAAGTATGTACTGGGCAGAGTTATGACCTATGTAACTTTGAGGTATATGTCTGGTGTATATGGAATGTGAGTATGGATGTGGCAGGCCAGAAAACACATACTTTATTATTTAAAAAGATCAGTATGAAATATTTATGGTTTGGCTGTTATTATTGTTGCCAACACCCCCTTTCCCCTGTTGCCCTGCAGAATAAGCGCAAAACATGCTGTGACAAGCATCCCCAAAAAACTAACCTGCAAACGTTCTTTGCAAAGCATCAGGGAAAGAGTAGGCCGGCCAAATCCTCTTCAGTACTTAATCACCTTTTAAATGGCACGACTAAAAGGGGAGAAAATGATAAAGACCTCATCTGTCAAGAGCAGCTCATGAATCCACGAATTCTGAATTCCTAATGTCAACATCAGTAATTGAGAGAAATATACCATATTGTTGGATTATCTTACATATTACATTTAATTATTACAGGCTATATAGACATTCTAACAGTGTTTAAAGACACCATGGTGTAATGTTAAAAGCAATTACCTTCCAGGTATCCATGTGAGCTTCGTTTTATGCTCAGCTCATTGAGTGAACCCAATACCTGTAGGTGTGTAGCTTGAGTCATTGTCATTGAGTCTGAAGTGGACATAAAGAGTGACCTTTAAAAAGAAACTATTCATACCTCTTTTCATACCCTGAACCACTCTGAAAGCTTGTATATTCGCAACATTCTCAAAGTCTGCTGTAGCTGTCGCATCTGTTTCCTGAATTTCTTAGGCAAATACGACAGTATTTTTGTACTTTCAAGTCCCTAAAATGCATTTTCGGTTTCTGTACGGCAGTCTATTCGCTGTCTATATTTAGGCTTGAGTTACAGTTTCTTATAGCTGGAGAAGAACCAACCCTTCCAAACACACTGAAATTTGCGGTTCTGCTGGATCACTTCATTACAGTAAGAAGGTAAAAAAAATAACATAATCTACGTAGTAGCCCAAAGAATGGCAATAGTCCACATCTGCACATAACCTGAATACGAAAACTAATCTTCTGAATGTTTTTCAACACTTAACATTGTGAAAAGGTGCTATCACATATAGCCATATATAGAAAAATCAGTTTGAGTTACAGCATTTGATCTTCTCAGCATTTGTCTAACACAGGCAGCTCCTTCTAATGCTCAGTGAGTGTTTTTGAAGCAAAAAAATACATCCTGCCTTATTGTGATTAGCAGCCCCTACTTCAGATCTAAGGAGCCAGGGTAAGAGTTGATGAAGGATTAGACAAAAAAAAACTAGAGTAAACAGTCAACTGAAATTTTAAAGTCTCACAAATAATCTCTATGAGTAACCTGCCATCAAGGCTAAGCCCTACCTGAACCCCTTAAAGTCAGATCCCACCCACTCCCTGCCCTTGGGGTTAGCGACCTGCCGCGGCTCAGCCACACGCACAGATGCTCAAGCAGCAATATCCCTCCTGACACACCTCAGTCAGCCCGAGGCCCTCGGCAGTGCCGGTGCTGCACAGCAGAGACGAGTCACAGCACGGGGCATGCTCTGTCTCCGCGTGGAGTCTCAACCTGTCCCCCCTGGGGGGCAGTACCTGGTAGAGGAGGGATGGGGGCAGGAGAAACATGTAGGCACCATCCGGTTGGGTCACTGGAGTCTGTTTTTTTGGCCACAGTAAAGCTCTAAACCCCTAATTTCACAACACCTACCTTCAGGCAAAACAAATCACCCATTTACTCACTTCAGCTTCAAATGATCTTTGTCACAGATAATGGTGGATAATGCAGCCATTAACCAGTTACTCCACATTTCAGTCTCAAAGATAAATACTACTGTTACCACGGCTACTACTACTACTACTACTGCTACTAGCAATAATTATTTATATTAACTGTAAACGTATCCTTATCCACCGTAAGTCTACATACTTGGCACAGCTAGGGTGTTCGGTTTTATTATCTTGTCTGGAAATTACACCAAGGTCACAACATACTTTAAGTAAAGTGGACATTTTGCTAAAACAGTGTATATGATAGACTGGAAAGCCCCATCCCAGTCTGTGATAGGTAGGCCTGTTCATCAGAAAGGCCCTCACTGCATAGAGATTATATGTCAGAAGTTAGTCTTGCTGAGCTTATAGGTCAGCACCCACCCACCCCTGAGCACACAAGCTCTGGGGGCAGGAGAGCTGGCAACGGGGGCTACTGTTTATAAAAAAGTGTGTTTTTCTGGACCCAGTCAAAACACTGTGGGAACTTTTGTACTGCATTCTTGTGAACCATAACTTTCTTTGGGTACTCACGTGCAAAAATGCTGCTTAGGTTACTCCAGGAAAAACACTTGTTCGTATGATAGTTTGACATGGTGTAGCATGCTAAGCATAGTTTAATTCATAGCTGATGCAAGCCATGGCTTAAAAATTGCAAATGCGTTTGGGTATACTGTAGAATTTTTAAGCAATACGTCTTTCATATTGTATTTTATTATATGGTACCGTGCAAAAATCTTAGGCAGGCAAAGAAAATGTTTAAAGCTGTTTATTTGAGTACTAAGTGTATGTTTGCCCAGGAAAATACACACAATTTAACATCAGAACACGGAACTGGACAGCAACACTAACAAGAATTTCTTCTGTTCTGCAAAAAGCTACATATATCCTGCTAGATGTCTATATAAACACTGCTTCACTTCCTAATCCCTCCCCAGGGACACCATAGCCATTGCTTACAATTGTTAAATTTCACCACCATATCAATTAAT
This sequence comes from Mormyrops attenuatus, assembly GCA_026777985.1. Taxonomy (NCBI): domain Eukaryota; kingdom Metazoa; phylum Chordata; class Actinopteri; order Osteoglossiformes; family Mormyridae; genus Mormyrops; species Mormyrops attenuatus. Next base: position 12,126,690 of record JAODKC010000028.1, read on the forward strand.
TAATTAATGCAATAATTTAAATAAATAATTTGATTTGGTTATGATTAGCCAGACTTGCCATAATATTGGTTGAGTCAACAAACACATGGGTATATCGGATGGTTGCTGTGAGTACTGAAGTGATTTTAGGAAAGATTTTGAAATGACTAAGCTAACACACTTTGACATTCATAATATCATAGTTTTCCCCCAACATAAAGATTATTGAAACATCATTTCTTTTGCCTGCCTAAGAATTTTACACAATACTGTATATGGATATGGGTGGATATTGTTGAGATTTTTATTTTAAAATATGGACAATAACCACAGTAATTTTTCCTCGCTGATTTTATTATCACAGCCTTCGTTCAAACAATAAAATGACACATTTGCTTTTTGTGTCATAATGCTCAGCTGTACTTCAGGACAGAAACATTATTTCCACACAATCAAAGATCTCTTGGAAACAAAAACTCAAGGGGACAAAAGACAATAAGCTAAAGCTAAAGTTGTTCTGATTCCAACATAAACTGATTTCACACCTGTTTCCATTGTGTTTTACACAATCTCAGTCTCAGTCTCCTAGGTTCTTCCCCCCCGTGCACGCTTCCTGAGTAGCTTCAGAATTGATGAGGTATTTCTTGCTTTTTTTCTCTTTTTTTTCTTATTTAAAGTGACTTAAGACCTTAATCACTTACACAGTTGGATGTTGCAGTGAAATTTTTAGGTCACGCCACCTTCCTCGAGGGAACCACAAGCAGGTCACCACTGGCAAGCGTTATGTTATGAGTCTCTGTTTAATCCCAATGCTGCCTGCGATGAATCTTATATGTGGCGTATTGCATTACACATATTCCATTATTAAGTTGCATTAACGGTAATAACATGCGATATTGACTTCCTCTCTCTTCCTAAGTCTTTCTGGCAAACAGGGCTGCAGGAACACTCAAGGAAGAGAGTGTGGGCTTGTTTGTTTATTCAGGTCAACTCTATGAAAACTGTCATGGTCTTTAGCTCTTCCTGCCTCTGTACCAGGAAAAGCATATTGTCTAGTCAGCCACTCCAAACCGACAGCCAGTGCACATGGTAGAATAATTATTTATGGGCTTATGGCCCCCAGCGGAGAGCATGGATTACACAGGGAGAACTGTAAAGCTCTTTTTAAATTATTTTATAAAGCACTTTCATAGAGTAACATAATAAGCTTTTAGTTTCACTCAGTGCCGATTGTCTGCTGGTGCCTCTGAGTTCTTTGTGACTGTGAAAACGTAATATTTATCATATTGCTCAGTGTCCATAACTGAGGTTTGCTCCAATTGCTTCATAACACTATAGTGCTGACATTTAAGCGAGTTTACTGAAATGTACAGATAAAAAAAAAACTTAGCCCTCAAACTTGATGGATAAATTAAATTTAAATATGAGACATACTTTAATGTTCATGCTGACACAGGAACACGATACAAAAGGAAACTAGTTATGATCACAACAAAGACAATATTTACTTAGAAAAAGGAGTGAGTGTTTTTGAATAAATTGTGTACTGAAGGCAGAGCCATTGGACCTGTTCAAGTTAGCACTAGATTAAATTCTGCCAGGCGATGTAGAAAGTGGTGTAATATCGCCAAGTATTTTACTCTGTGGTATAAAAGTATTTCAAGTGTGTTTCTACCAAGAAAATCCACAGTTCACTCTCCTGGAAACTGACTTGACGAAATTATTTAAAAAAAATATTCAAAACCAATGGGGATAGAATGAAACCAGGGAACCTGGATGGGATGGTAGGTAATTTTATCCTATATATTGTCTTCCAACAGGTTTTTAGATATGTGATTGAATATGGCCTAATATATCAGTTCCAGCTTTGATTTATACCCTTCGGAGAGAAAAAAGGAGAGGAACAGAAAAACAAAGAAATAGTCTTGAAATGAACACCTAATCAAAACCTGCCATAGTATAAAGTAACAGTGGCGGGCCCCTTTCTGGAGCCTAGCCAGACGCAAAACTCGATTGGTCATTTCATTAATAAGGAAAATAATACCACCAGGACACCCAGGAGCTCTATACATTACCTGGCAATTACAGAGGGTGGCCGAAGGGGAGGAGATAGAGGGACATGGAACATATGGAAGACTCAGCAAGATGGCCCAAGGGGCCTACAACTTTCACATCATCAGCCTGGCAGTCCGAGTCCATTGGAAGCCTTACATAATCATCAGCAGCCTCATCTGGGATTAGCGATGGAACAGCCAACACAAACAGAAAGAATGGGATCAGTTTAGGGCAACTAGCAGGATTTAACACTCCATCGACAGGCAAATTCAACAGTGATTTGTTGGGAGCTGGAACAGGCCAATGTGAAGCTTAGTAACAAAAGATACAGGGTTCCAGATCCTTATCCAATGGCTGTTAGTGTACTACAGCAGTGTTTCCCAATCCGGTCCTTGAGGACCCACAGACAGTCCATGTTTTTGTTAGTGAGCTGAGAGGGAGCAAAAATGTCGGGTTGGGACTGTCTGGCAGGGAGCAGGAATTGAGCAAAAACGTTGACTGTCTGGTAGGGAGCAGGAAGGGAGCAAAAATGCTGACTGTCTGGTAGGGAGCAGGAAGGGAGCAGAAATGTGGACTGTTTGGTAGGGAGCTGGGAGGGAGCAAAAATATGGACTGTCTGGTAGGGAGCTGGGAGGGAGCAAAAATGTGGACTGTCTGGTAGGGAGCTGGGAGGGAGCAAAAATATGAACTGTCTGGTAGGGAGCTTAGAAGGAGCAAGAATATGGACTGCATGTGGGTCGCCGAGGACTGAATTGGGAAACACTGAACTAGAGCAGCTCTTTTCCAGGACCGACTGGAAACTTTGAGTCACCTATGAGCTATTCTTGTGTTTCTTTATATGACTTATACTGGAGGCCTTACAGGTGATATGGAGCTCTGAAAGTGGTGCTGCACAAACGATTACTCTGCCTGTGCTGGCCTGACGCTTCTTCCCAAGCTTCTTATTCGCATCACAGAGCATATTAATATCAGGTAAATGCTTTCCCAGCATGGATTTGTCTACATTTTTCCCATTATTTTAATTAAACTGTGCAGAATGAGTAAGCACATATTGATGAGTCACAAAGGCAGACCTGCTGCAATCAATTCAGGTTGTGACCAAGTGCCATAGACCACAAAACCCTGAAAATATGTTTAGGTAGAACAAGAAATCACTCTCTGACCCCATGTAAGGAAGGCAAACAGCATCTTTTGGAAAAATTCAGGCAATACTGAAGAAGGAGAAGCTAATAATATCTTCAGATGTGCCCAGGAGTGGCATGGCTGTACTGAAAATGTTCAGCTTCATCATATGATGGGAGAAAGTGCGTCACTGTTTCCTTGGGTCCTGTGAAGGAATAAAGTCATACAGTAGGCTTTGTCAGTGTTTTACATCGATTCCCAGAACCAGGCATTTTTTTGTATCTTTTTTTATGTGAAGAAAGGTATTTTTGAAAGATAAATCTTCCTTTGTAGCATATATTGCCCTTTGAAAAGCCTCTGAAAAGAAGCTGTGAGTCTTTGACAATGCCAGCAGTTATGGTGTCGCTCTGTGATGTCAGTTGTGTTCCGTGAATGTCACTCTGTCAGTTCCGTTATGGAGCACAGGGTCAGTGCTGTTCTGTGGGTGTTCTGGGGATCAGGGTTCCTCTCTGTAGATCACAGTCTGATGGGCCTCCCCTCTGCACCCATGCCCTTCCTTTTTGGATGAATCAAAACAAGTTAAAAATGGCAAAGGCAGACAATTAGCAGAGCTTGTTATTGCTGATAGATGCATGTCCTTCCCACACCCCCGGTCCCAGGGAGCACACCCCCGGCTCAGGCAGCTGTGTCCAGGACTGCAGGCACATTTCTCCCGGCCAAGTTCCATGTCCACGCTGATTATGGCCCTGGAACAATGCGGTCCTTTGTTGGCCTGATCTCTTCCTGTCAGTATGTGAGGAAGAGTCCCGGCTAGCCTCCTCGGGTCTCTCTTGCACAGATATATGCACGTGCGCGGGCACACGCAGTTACAGAGGCACAAGCGCACAGACACGTAGGTGTAAGCACATAAACACGTGTAAAACAGGTGGGTGGTCGCCCCTATTAAAGAAGACCCAGACAAGACACAAAACGCTGGTAGCTGGACATTTGGCAACACATTGGAACTTCTCTGGCGTAGGTCACAAAACTCTTACATTTATTTAGCAGGTGCTTTCGTCCAAAGCGATATGTGCATATAATGAGAGCTTGGAACTCAGAGAGTATGCCAGCAACAAGCACCCCTGAAGCAGCTGGTGATTTGGGTCTTGCTCAAGCACCTAACTGTGATATGATTATGCTGCAGGCCAGGGGATATGAACCCACAACCTTTTGGACGTGGACACAAATCCCTAATTTACAGACACATTCCCCATGATGCTTCTTATTTGCCATTTCTTGTAATACGTCATATATCATCTGTACTGCAAAAAACAGACAATTTGACACAGATAGTCTTAGGTACTGTGAAACCTACAAATGTTTAATAAAAAAAGGTTAAAGGAACACTACACCTGAAAATCTGTGTCCTGTTCCTGTTGACTGGGCAGGAAGGCGTTTCGAAACTAATTTACAGACTGAAAGTGAGAAGTTGCAATGATGTTTCTCAAGGATTTCTTACGCTTGAAGGCTTATGATTAGAACAACGAAACGAAGCAGCCATTTTTTGGCTTCTGCTTGAATCATTGTAAAAGTAGCAGTATGATAACAAAGACTAGATTTAAATTAAGGATATTTTGAATGTATAAGCACAATTACTAATACTTTCTTTCCTTCTTTCAATTCTTTGTCTTCCCTTCTCTCTGTTTTTGAATTATTCTGGATAAATGATGCAGGATTGTATCACAACACATCCATGTAAAGCACCTTGGGGTGACTCTGTTGTGAAAGGCGCCAAAAAAACATTGATTGAATTATAATACTAGTAATAAAAGTGGTTCAGTTTGTAACACTTGCCTCAGAAATCCTACTTCCACTATGTGTCTTGAGTTTGCATCGGATCACGATATTGTGTTTCAGAATTTGTTATAATTTTGATCAAAGGGACGAAAGGATCAGACATGAGAATACCAGGAATGTGAGATCAATCAAATATTTTCCACCACAAACATTTATTATAATCATCAAACAGGAATGAAAGCACATTTATACTATGTATCATATTCAAACAGCACCTGTTGCTACAATTGTTTACAGACTACAAAGTCAGGGACAGTGTGTCTGGGCTTTATTTTGCCACAACGATGTGCTACGAACTGCTCTAGTGGCCAAAATTCTGGAAACGCTTCCAAATTTTAGAGATTGCAGAACTTTATTCAAGTGTTGCTCCAGTTACTTATTTAATCGTCGATTGTATTACATTTGTAGCATTCTTTGATTGTTTCTAAACATTACCGCCAATACTGGCGTAGTAATTTTTCAAGCATAATGGCAAAAATGCTAGGTGTTCCCAGAGTTTTGGCCACTAGTGTAGATGCTATATTGATGTTTTACTTTTAACAAAATGCAGTAATACCGGATGACATGCATAATTCCACTGCCATAACACAAATTTAAACATACACACACACACACACACACACACACAGAGGTTTGTAATTATATCTTTGTGGGGACTATCCATTCATTTCTATGGGGAAAACTCTAATCCTAATATGATGGCCCCTACCCAGCCGTATCCCTAACCATAAGTAATGAAACTACTTTTGAGACTTTTGGCATTTTTAGTTTTTTGATTGCATTCACAAATTTTTGTGGGGACCTGAAAAATGGTCCCCACAATGTCAAAATAACAGTTTTTTTTTGGTCCCCACAATGTAATATTAACAAAATCCACACACACCCACCTACGATTGTGCGCAAAAAGAGAACACATTTTAGATTTTAGATTTCATTAGTCCTTAGTATACAATTTGATTGTATAAGTATATCATGAACCTCAAGCAGAGCTTACCAGATTACAATATGCAAATGATAGGAAATTTCTATTTTTCTGATCAAGTTACTTCCAGAAGAAAGTCTGCCAAAGAGGAGGACATGCATGAAGTCAGAGTTCATTGTCATGGTTACAGACTTCACCTTTAAAACACGTACAATAATATATCTGTAAACATCTAAAACATTTTCTTAGAGTCCACAGAGGACAGAAAAAAAGAAGCGTGTACAGTAAAGAATGAATGTTTGCAAGGGAGATCCTGGACGTGTAATCAGACCTGAACTGTGCCATAAGGACAGCAAGAGGTGTCTGATAGAGATTTTGAAGGTTCATGTTATTTTTGAGGAAGTGAGGGAGCGGGGCAAGGGAGCCGGGGTGGGGGCGGGGGGTTTTGGGTGAGGGACACAGCTGCTAGAGTGTGTGAGGTCACCCTAGGAGCGTGTGGGCAGCTGGAGACTGGGCACCGCACAGGAAAAGAGATCAGTGCAAAACGAGTGAAAAGGCCACTCTGTGTTTTTCTTCTTTACTGTTTTTCTTTAGACCCTTACATGTGTTACTGTTCATTGCCAACTGAACAGAGTGTCCTGGGTGAGTAAAGTCAAGGCTGCAATTGTGTGTACATATGTATGTGTGTGTGGGTCTTTTGTATATTACATTGTGAGGACCAAATGTTCCCATAATGTGAAAAAAACTGCTATTTTGATGTTGTGAGTTGTGGCACCATTTTTTTTGGTCCCCACAACGGGAAACTCAATTCTATAAAAATCTGTGACTGCAATCAAATAACTAAAAATGGCAAAGGTTTTGTACTTACTTATGGTTAAGGTTAGGGCTAGGTAGGGGTTAAAGTTGTCATTGTTGGGATTAGGGTTATGCCCATAGAAATAAATGGAGAGTCCCCACAAAGATATGAATCGAATTATTAGTAAATTCTAAGTACACCACACACACACACAGAACAACAGTAGCAACAAATTTAATTTATATAGCATCTTTCATCAACCCAAGGACACACAGACCAGTTTAGGCAGTTTCAGAGGAATTAGCAAACTGACCCTCAAATACAATGCTAGTGTGTACAGAGTAATGTCCGCGCCCTGAGCACTGAACAGTGAGATGCACCTGTAGAATTTTATTTGCTGAGGTTTACTCTTCAGTGACAGTGTAACATGTTCTTTTCTGTTGTTTTCTCTCAGTCTCAGTGCGCAGTACTAAGAAAGTCCCTTCCTAAATATATTTAGGCAATACCTGGTGAGAGCATAACACTTTGAACTGGTGCTAGATGCTGGAATTTGGCCAATGACATATTTTACAACTCATCCAGGTAAACAACAGGTTCAAAGTGACAAAACCGGCAGGATAGACTTTCATTTCACTGCCAGTGTGCTAAACAATTCTGTCGTCTGGTTTACAACTCAAACAATATGTTATATATCTTTTTACACACTGGATCTTGAACCTTTTTGACATCAATGCAGCATGCATTTTAAACAGTAGGATTCACAGCCCCTGACCCTGGATGGAGGACAACACAGCCTCATCTAGTAACACAAACCAGGAAGCTGCACACTTAACACAGACCAGAAAGTTAGATCCTGAATATAAACCAGGAAACTGCACACTGAACACAGACCAGAAAGTTAGATCCTGAATATAAACCAGGAAACTGCACACTGAACACAGACCAGAAAGTTAGATCCTGAACACAAACCAGGAAACTGCACACTGAACACAGACCAGAAAGTTAGATCCTGAATATAAACCATTAAGCTGCACACAAACCTGAAAGTTAGATTCTTTAACACAAACCAGGAAACTGCAAAATGCACATAGACCTGAAAATTTGATCGTCAACACAAACTATGAAGCTGCACACTGAACACAGACCTGAAAGTTACATCCTCAACACAAACCAGGAAGCTGCGCACTGAACACAGACATGAAAATTGTATCCTGACCACCCACCAGTTGCAAAGCTAGATAATCTCAGTGCCCGATCATTTGGCTGAGAAATACAGGATGGATATCATCTTCATTTCATTGTTAAATACTTTCTGTAAGACACCATAACATCAAAACAATCACCAGTAGGCAACACTATTTTAATGAGCGGATTAAATATTTTATTATTTCCGAGAACAAGCCCTCCCAGCTGTACAGCCTGCTGCAAGAAACTATGACAATTAAACTAAATCATGGAAAATTCTTGTGTTTAAACATTTTTAAACAGCGTATTTAATTAGGCCTGCTCTTACTTGGTTCATTTACTTCTAAATGTATGCCATTACACATGATCTCCCCCTTTTGAATGAAGCATGTTCCTGCACCGTTTGTATATTTTATAATAATGTGCAAACAGACAGACAAATAAATAGACAGGCCAAAGCGTGACATGGAAAACGACAAAGCAGTTTGAGTTTAATTATGTGTGCATCCCTGTGTGTTCTGGAGTGAATGTTTCCTTCTTGGTAAAGGCAAGGCAAATTCAGGCCGGACATCGAAAAAGAACCCCCATCCCCCCACCTATTCCCACTTATTAAATGTGTGGGCAGCCTAAAATTGTTGGTGGTAAGGGGGAAAAAGAGAGAGAAAAAACAGGCATTCCTTTGCTGAGGGTGCGAGGGGACTGACGGGCTCACACCGACCCCCCTGCTGCTTGTCAACCAATGGAGGCAGGAGGACGAACAATTGGAGGAAAGGGAAGGAACGAAGGGAGTGTTCAGACCTCAGAAACGGGTAACCAGAATTGCAAGTATTTCTTTTCTTTTGATTACGCCTCCCTATTTCATTATTTTCATTTCTTTTTTCCCCCTTAGGTTCTTTCTGGATATTCAAGCAGCCTTAGCTGTTTAGCCCCTTGAAGGGAAGTGAATGAGGAATGAATTTAGAAATACAATCTGTCAAAGTGTGAGAGAGCGTGGGGTGGAGAGAGAGAGACAGAAAGAGAGAGAAGAGAGAGAGCAAGAGGGGCTGTGGAGAAAAGGAGGGAGAGAGCAAGAGGTGGTTCTTGCAAAGACAGAAAAGGAGCGAGCGAGAGAAAGAGCAGAGGGAGGGGGCACTGCTTTACAAGAGCAGCGAGAACAAAGAGCCCTTTGTGCAGAGTGCTGAGACACTGAAGTGGAGCCTGGACTTAGGGAGTGTTTAACAGTGTATACCGACTGCATTCCTGCAGTGTGATTACAAGCCGCTTTTAATTTATACTCCTCAAGGAGACTTAACCATTTCCTGCAATTTAACATCTCACTGCTCTCTCGCTCTCTCTCTCTCACTCACTCACACTCACCCCATGTTGCATTACTGTTTTAAACTTAACTGCAGTTAAATATGTGGGCGATGGGCACAAAACACCAACAAAAAAATGTTGCGCAGAGCTATCTAAGAAATGGCACCTCTGCTTATTTCCCTTTCTGAAATATTCTATGTAGATGTTTTTGGAGTGAAGATGTGAGGCTGAGGTGTGACATATAAGAGACCCTAGCTGCATTCTTTGGGTGTAGCAACAGCAAAGGTTTCAGACTAGACAGCTACTCCGTGTGAGACCTTCCCAGGAAATATTTATTATGATGTCATATTTTATGCATATAGAACACGCAGCCGAAGCCTGAGTTTTTATAGTTTGTAGGACTGGACACAGGAATCTTGGGTGGAAATAACCTATTGAAAATGTAAAAGATGGAGCCTTTATTGACAAAGCAAAGAGCGATTATAAAAAGCATATTTAATCCTAGCTTTTGTATACTCTTCATTTCTCACCTGATAGACAATATCAAACATACAGCACACAAACTGGGTTTTCTCAGTTTGTGCAACAAAGCATTAACAGCGTCATCCATTTCCTAGCGACAATAACACACAGGCCTACCTTCACTCCAGACTTCCTGACAAGTTTCCTTGTGCAGCTGAAGACGTACCGAATGGAGAGATTATTGACTTCATCAGTCCAAAACACTGTCTCGTTGTTCTTAATGGTGGGTCGCAGAAAATACTGGACATCATTCACTAATTTCCCAAATACCGTTTGAGTTTTAAGTCAGCCGATTTTACTTTAGCTGTAGTCTGTACCAGAACAAGGGAAAAAGGTACGGATAGATGAAGAGGGTGAAACAGCGACCACTCAACACAGCCCAAGATAGCTTTGGAAAAAAAGTCATTGATGCAACTGTAGACTTCCAGCATCTTATTAATAATCCATATGTGGGGCTCACAAGTCCTCTTTTCCATCTTGTTCTCAACCTAAAAAGACTTGTAGGTCAGAGCTAGAGAGCATCATAAAACAAACCCTTATCAGGCTGCAGTTTTATTAGTCTGTATTAAAATATACAAGAAGTACAATGGACACTGAAATGTTTTAACTACTTGCAAACTGTTTCACACATAATTGGTCAATTGTCATAACTTCCTTTATATATATGTCTAATTCAGGTTGCATCGTATGTTTCTCCCTCCTATTCTTTGCCTCTTTCATGGTCCCCCCCCCTCCCATTTATGGGCACATATGGATACAGACCCATACAATTCGGTCCACTGGTATTTGATGTCCACCAAGAGGCTGAAATATTATTTTGTTGCTTCTTGTCCCTCTTGGCCTAATCAGGCAACTCACCCAATAAGCGCGCTGGAGAGAGACAGAGAGAGAGAGAGAAAAAAAAAGTAAGAGGAAAGAGGGATAGAAAAAAACAAAGGGGAGGGGGGAAATCCTGAATATCTTTTTAGGAGACAGAACAAAACCACCGTAGGAAAAAGAGATGGCAGGCCCCCGAGAAGTGAAAAGAATTAATTAATGCACTCTTTGCACCCATTTATTCTCTGTTTTCTCTTTTATCTCGCTGTTAATTCCACTTTGCATTCTTAGATTTTCCTCTCCACATTTAAAAAATTTACTTTAAACAGCTTTCCCGGCAGCGTCAAAGTGAAAGATGATGACAAGTATATAGACAACTTATATAAACCACTCCGCTTCCAAGTTTATCGTTTACGTTGCGACAAAATTTATTCAAGTTCAAACAGTGCGATTATGTTTAAATGCAGGTAGCATTTTTTTTCACAGGAAACCGATACACAGAAGTAAAACTAAAACTTTCCTTTCACAAGCACTGATCTTAAATTTTATATTTAAAATAACTTTTGCCAGTAATAATGGTGCTTTGCATTTTGTAGTATACGATATATAGTGTATGTTGTAAAATTTACTATACAGTGTAGCAAGCTTATTCAGTTTTTTTTGGGGGGGGGGGGTCATTTACCAACTTGTTCTGCAGAAGGGCACACCACTGTACAGCGTATTTCCCAGAAGCGTCTCCCATTTCCAACACGGGCAACGCTTGACGTCCAATCATGGCCTGATTCTCGTCTCCGCGCCTGTTTACCCTGCAGATGTTACCATATAGTACTCCATGTCTCATTCTTTTTCTCTCAAACCCCACACAAACTCAGCAGCAGCCCAGGGGTCCCCAATTAACAGCTAACCCCCCCCCAACTCTGCAGCTTAGAGGACGCCGAAAACAAAGGCAGCCCCTCCTCCTAGAGTGAAGCCTATGTACAGTACCTCTTCAGTATGAAGGACCAAGAAGGAAAGCCCCCCTTTACAAACAAACCCAAAAAACCAAACAGACCCGCAATCGAACGCGCGGGGGGGTTTTGTTTTTGGGGGGGGGGATTGGGGGTGGTAACCGTGGGGGGGCATCAGTGAAAGTAAGCCCAAGCGGAATCCCCCTTTGTTCTCGTCCAAGCTACAGCTGACAATTTAACTGTATGGGAGAATTCAGACTCCCATAGGATATGCTAACTCTCCCCCCCCCATTTTACATGTTAACACCCCCTTAGCCCCCACTGGCCTCCATCCTGAAGCGCCTCTCTCTTCAGCCACGCTCCGCTTCAACAGGGGACCATTGTCAGCCCAAAGGGCGACTGTTCAGAGAGTTCTGTACAAAGCCCCAGTGCCCTGGCAATCTCCACAGCAGGGGCAATATAGGCTAGGGAGCGATGGCGGCAACTGGGTCGGGTTCAGCTCACAACTTAAGGCTTGTGCTCACAACTGCTACTAAGAGTTTGTGGGGGTGAGGAGTTTCACCAACAAGAAAAAGCACCAATGATAATATTTGACCATAATACTTTTTCTTTTTTTTTTTCAAAGCCCCTTAAACCGGCTTAGCTCATCTCAAAAAATATAGGCAGGGATTACAGAAATAATGGCCTAACGAGATATACCGACACAGGGGTGGCTTATCAATGCAGGAGCGATCACATGCAATTCCACCGCCCTGGGTCTGTGAAATCAGGATTCACTTGAACGATCTGAGATGGTCCGGTCAAAGACGGCGTGACCCGGACGCCCCCCGTGGGGCACAGCTGACTAGCCTGCCGCAGCTGCAGCCGCCAGTTTGCACTGGATGCATGATGCGTTTCCTGAGTAGGTGTGCACTGGGAGCAGGAAGCGGTACGGCTTATGGTAAACTTCACGTGTATCTGGTCAAAACTTGGTAGTAAAAAAATAACGAGGCTCGCCTTAACCTGGCCTCAACTCCCCAAACCTATAAGGTAGCCCTCAGTTTCCACTCAACCCCCAATATGTTTCCGTTCAAATCTTATTTTATACATTGCTTATTTCATCCTGGGAACTTGAACAAGAGATTAGGATTAAAGTTTCCCTTTTTCAATAAACTGTCCTGCAAACCTAGTAAAAATAAATACATACAAAACAGGATAATCACTAAATTAGAGAGCTTTACTCAATGTGTGAGGTTGGATTCTTGGAGAACGGCAGACAAACAGGCATTTAAGTTGACGTGTCTAGAGATTCAATTCCTTTTATGAAAGACAACCCTAGACAAACAGGGCCAAGAAAAACTCCTTGTCAACTGTGGCAGAGACATGCTAAGCACATGCTTATATGACACTATTCAATATTTAAACGCATAACAAAATACCTTAAATTCTTACTTTCATTATGCATGCGCACCAGTTTTGCTAGGGAACATTATCACAAACAAAAATTCAAGGTATGATGAAAGAAAAATATTTTTAAAATCCCCTCAAAATAAGACAGAAAGTGTTATGTGTTTTTGTACAGTATTGGTAAATTTAAATTTAATTAAACCCATTAATTCATTTTCCTATTAAGGGCAGCACAAAGGCTCACGCCTCCAGGGGTAGGGTTTGAACGGGTACTCTGTCTGTAGTCAGAAGGTTCTTGGTTCAAATCCCTGGGTTGGCTGAGTGACATCGCTGCTGGCCCCCTGAGCAAAGACCTTAACCCCCAATTGCTCCAGGGATTGTTTGACCTTGCTTTCTCACAAAAAGATTTGCAATGCTTTGGGTAAAACTGTTTATTAAATAATGTGTAGGTGTCCTGCAATGGGCTGGTATCCCATCCAGGCTATACCCTGGTCTTGTTGCCTGGGATGGGATCCAGCTGACCCCGCCAATGATAAGCGGTTAGAAGGTGGACAGATACAAGAAAACACAGTCATACTGAAACCACTAATAATTATTCTTAATTTGTAAGAAAGTCAAGTTCATGTTCCTGTAAGAACTACAACATGTCATTGGTATTTTTCTGTTATACTTTTTTTTTGTTATACTAATTTTATCGTGCTGACATTGACAGAACCTTTGTTAAAATGTTAAGCATGGAATTAACGTTCAATAATGTTACAGTAAGAATGTTCTCTGCCAACTTTGAGATAAATCTTCACATAACGTTGTCTGAAGTTCTGGTAATGTACCCTGTTAGCTAAGTCCCTCCCTGTGCTGCACAAGAAGGACCTTTCAGGATTGATCGACATGTAGGACATTCTTACTCCTTCATCTTCAGCATGTTCTGTATAAACTGTGTTTTTATGATGGTCAAATGGCCACAGGGGATTACTCATGGATTCAGTTCACTGTACGAATCAAAGCTCAGAAGACCTCAATATCTCCCTGGGAAATGTTAAGCAATGCCCCTGTCTGCCTCTGTGTTTGTGTCATGTTTGCCCATTGCTGGCTGACGGAAGGACAGCCCTGCCACTTTCCAGTACTTAATACCAGAGAAACAAGCTCAGAGGGACTGGGAACACCTGTGACGGAGACGCAGCAAAGCGTGAAAAAAAAAACAGAAATCTGCTGTTGAGAACTGGAACACGCTTTGCGAGATGGCACGTATGTCATGGGAAGCACGCAACAATCACAACACACCTCTGCTCACTAATTCTGGCCTCATCAGATGCTGGACGCCTGCCAAGTTTCAACCTGCGGCTTTGTATGGATGACAATCACACTTGTGACATGCTTACAACCTGCGGGACAGTCTGGCCCCACCTTGAGCTGAACAATGTGTCACAATGCGCCGTCAAGCCTATCAGTGTCATATTCTCCAGGCATGAGTCACTCACTGAATCAACAACATTCTCAGACAGGAAGTGTATCATCTAGAAAACAGTTACCCTTCTTCAGAAATTAATATTTTCAACTATAGTTTATAGCAGGAGCTTTTCTAGGAATTGACCATTATGGGGGCTCCCCCCCCCCCCCTCAGTTGGGTTGCCACTTTCAATCTGAAGAAATACGGGGCATCAGTTTATTTGAGGAGCTAAGACAAAAAATAGGGCATCTGAAGCCGCTTAATTGGGTCTAGAGTCGTTATGGCTGGAAAGGTGGATAGATAAATATAAATGAATTACACTCCTATTTTGTATACGTTTATGCAGCTGGTCTGGACTGATGCAAATGAATTGAAGAGTCCTACAAAAGGACATAACTGCAGTGTCCCCGTGAGATTTGAATGAATAGCTTTCTGGTGTTTGAAGCCTTGTTACTTTTCATTATGTGAACATGTTATGAGGGACTTGAACTTCTTTAGCCGCTTGGACTAGAACTTCTTCAATAGCACCTACATTGTCTTTTTAAAGATAAATCTTATTATAATCTCTTTTTATTCACAGAGAAGCAGAATAAATTCAGTTCTATTGTTGTGTCATACTACAATATTGCAAATTACTTCATTGTAAGTTAGCTTTTAGATGATAGAAGAGTTATCAGAAAATAGAAAAATTATCAGAAAATTGAACAATTTAGAAAGTGCAAAACTGTCTCCTGTTCGCAGTGAAGAATTTATATTAAAATCATTCAGGACTTATAAAGGCTGGTGAGGAAAGTGTTTGCGAGATGGTGCGGCTCCTCACACAGGAGGGGTCTGAGAATATCCGATGCCTCACCAGGGAAACCACAGTAATTGGAACAACAAAAGATCAAGGCTGGGGGGGGGTAGGAGGTGCTTGGACAATCGCTTAGAATGGAGGAAATGAAAAGTATTGTATAGGAATGGAAAGGCAGCAGGTAGGAGGTAATCTGTCAGCAGAGGAGTGGGAGGGGTAAGTGGATTAGGCTGAAGACTGTTTTCACTCGGCCTCATATTGGACCGTAGACTCATTTTCATTCATGCTTTGTTTCCGCTTGTAAACAGTAGCACTTGCATATATATTTTTCCGTCATGAATATAGAGTAATTTAGCATGATCAGACATTTCAAATTGCCAACAGGACATTCTGTTTGATATGTATTGCTTCATTACCTCTGGGCCTTTAACTATAAGGTGAATAACATACCTAAAATAGAGACAAAAGCATTAAAAGCAGGTGTGTCTAGATTTTAGACTGGCACTGTATGCCTGAGTTAGAGAACCACACTGCATGTACATTTGTGCAAAGAGCGAGCTGTCATTCTGTGTGTGTGCAAGCAACACGCCCGGGACAGAGTCTTCGACAGGCTCTGCTCTGCGGGCTCCTACACAGAGGGCTGATTTAAAAACAGGCTGAAAGAAGAGAAGCGCACAATGAGAAAAAGAGCTCCCCACTTCGGCCCTCACTGCCAGCCCTCGGGCCCCCCACCCTGACCCTGTGACACAGCCTCTCTCATTATTCACGGGTCGCTAGGCGCCCATAAAAAAGGGTGTAACGGCTCACCCTGCTGAGGACCACGGTATCCCCACTGTCATCTCGCTCCTCATTGGCCCCTGCCAGCATAATTAATCTCCCTTTTTAAACAGAGATCAGTCATTAGTGTAAAGGATGGACAACATTCTTCATGCACTTTCTGTCTGCTCAGAATCGCATCTGTGGAGGTTCGTGTGGGACAGGATTGCTGCCACTTAAAATGGTGTTTGTTGTTTTTGTTATCGAAAATTCTAATTCAAATGATCCCTTCCTAAATGGGACAACTCTAATTTTTACATTAACATTTCAAAATGAAATAAAAACTATTTGTGGTGTTTTGAATGTGATCTAAAATATAAGCAAAGTAACGGTAATTTACTGTGATTGGTAGCAGGCGTTAATTATTTTTATTGTTGTTTTAAAACTGGTCATTACACTAATCACGTTCACTAATACTTAAATTTGTGTGACCTGTAACTTTTCTTCCATTTTCAATAATGAGAGTTAACAGACGCTTATCAATATGGAAATGTGTCCTTTATTAAAAGAGTATGTAACATCTGTGGATGGAGCAGGCATATGTTATGGAAGCTAGTGTTAGTATGTAACACATTTGTGTTCTGTGTTCAGTGCAGGCTAAGCTACACTCAGCAAATCTTTAAAATCTTCTTAAATTTGTAATTGCTGCTACATTTTGCTTTTTTACATTCCTCTTGAACAAATTGCATTTTTACCCAAAGGGTCCATTCCGTCATGCCCCTCTCCCGGCTACTTTCGCGGTCAGGGTCTGTTACACCTTGATACCGCTATTTTCTGCACATTTTCAGTGACTCATATATGGGATTAATAACAGGAGCCGTATATATAACAAAAAAGGAGTGAAGACTGTAGAATTCATGCTCACCACACACTCTGAAATGACACATTTGTCAAAGCATGGATGACATCATTGCCAAGAACTTTGCTATAGTCATGTCAGTTGCTTAAGACACCAGGATCACCTTCCTTCTGGCCTTGAGGCCGTCACATTGTAAAGAAGAAAGGATGCTGGGTAGGAGCTCAGCATACAAACAGTGTTCATCTCATGCTGAACTCATAGTCAATTCATACTAAACTCACACCAAGTACCATAAACACACACACACACACACACACACACACACACAGAAATACTAATGTTGGCCATTTTTTCAGTATTAATACAAACAAAGCTTCCCATCTGAAGCTCACATATTATGTGACTGGCAGAGGTAGATAGTTGATGTCCAAAATGTACAAATCCAGACCAAGATTTTGTTTCAACCAGCCAGTTGAGTATAAAGAATCGTGGTCACAGAGCACTCAACTGATTGGTCGATACAAAATTGTGGTCTGGATTTTTACTTTCTGGACCTGAACTATCCACTTCTGGTGACCAGTGAATAAAACCCTTAAGTCAGAGTTTCTCAATCCTGCTCCTGGAGTACCACCTGCCAGAAAGTTTCTGGTCAAACCCACACTGCTTACAACCTACCATCTTCATTAATAGGCCATGAAGAAACAGCTGATGCTGATTAAGATCAGGCTGGAGTAAAAACTTACCGGCAGGCGGTACTCAAGGAGCAGGATTGAGTATCACTGCATTAATTTATATAAATGGAGAAAGGTTGGATTTCAGTTCTCTGCTTACCATCACAATACTGTCATTTACCACATAATATAACTATTCACTTAAACAGGCTTGTCGATGGCTTTCGTGAATTCTGATGCTCAGTATTAAAGAGCACTTTATGACGACTTCTGTAATACACACAAGGTTATCATCTCTAGCAGAAGAGAATCATAAACAGTCACAGCTTTCAGGTCAGCTTGCATCGCTGTTCAGTCCAAAAGACAAGAAATACTGTTTAAGTGAAGCTAAATGAAATCACATGGTGGGTCAGCAGGCTGCCAGGCTCTGTAACAGCGTGAGGCAGGGAGGTAATGTTAGGTTCTTGTTGAACATGGGTGTTAGGACTTCAGACAACTGAGAAGGGCCAGTAATATAATCATATTTTTCTGTTACATTCTTTATTTAATGCTCCTTAAAATGTGCTTCCTTTGTTTCCAGTTGAACTTTGTGGGTTTTTTTTTTTGGTGTTTTTTTGCTCACTTGCCATGTAGGAAATATAAGAGTTTGTTGAGTTACACATAAGGGAGACTGTTGAGCTTCCAAAGGTAATTGATAACCGATACAGAAGCCTTGGGCCCCATCTAATTTAGCCTAAGGAAAGAGCGGAGATACAGACCGCCGTAATGCCACATTACTCGCGATTCCCAGGAAGAAGATCTGAAGTTTTCGTGGAACCCAAATAATTTCTGTCAACTTGATTTTCCATTGGGATCTAAATGTGTTTTAAGCTAAAAATATTAAGTAAATCCAATAAACAACAAATAAAATAGAAGCAGGGCTGTTTTTTGGCAAGACTCAGCAGGGGATTAAGATGAAGACATGCATTCAGCCCAAGTAATATCGATGCACATTTGAGTGCATATAAATCATGCTGTAAATCAACTGGGGTCTATTCTGCCTGTTTCTTTTATTGTTTATTTATTTTATATCTATTTACTTGTCTCCGTGTCACACTTGGCACTGTTATTTTTTAATCGGAATAAATATTATAAGCTTCTCCTATTTTTAAATAGTCTGTTGGTGCATCTATCCAGTAGTTCTTCTCTTCGTCGAATCAATGTGCATTCGCCATTTCTATTCGTGCCTTTTTACTGGGGGGAGAGAAGCATTAGTCTTCAGCTCACCACTGCGGCTGCTCAAAGCCAAAGGCATCGAGCAGAAAGACACTCGACTGGATGCGGGGCTTAGCTCAGAAGTGAAATAGAAAGAAAACATAGGAGACAAGGTTAGCCTACAGCTGGACCATTCAACAGGCTTCAACAACAAATCAGGATAAACGAGGCCGGTGGCACAGACGCGGAATCTTTCGTGCTGAAGGGAGATTCCCACTCAAACACGTACAATCCGTGGCCCCAGCATGCACAGAGTCTTTCCCCTTCAGCCTTTGAAGTTTCAGGAAGGGGTATACAGGCGTCTTTTTGTGCCCTCATTTGTGATCCCTCCCCTGCTGCTTTTCTTGTGCCGTCTTATAAAAGAGCTGTGTCCCCTGGGTCTCAGAGCCCCCCCTTTCAGGGGCTGTAACCCCAGTCCCCAGGGAGAAGGGAAGCCGAAGCAAAGAGGTTGCAGTGCAGTAGTGTGGCTAACTTTCCCCTCTCGCATTCCCTTGTAACGAGGGATACAGACACTTGTGTTCGGGCCTCTGAATTAAGCGCTGTCATCTTTTAGCATAGACTTGAATATCAGCTTTGGTCAAATCGCACAGCCTTGGGGAAACTGATGCAAGTCTCATAATGCAAGGATTCTTTTCTAGATACCCACAAGACACGTTAGCGTTGCTAGCGTGAAAGAATCCTTTAGATCTAAATCATGCTCTCATTCAGGCAAAATGTAAGGTACAGTAATGGAGATGACAAGGCCGGAATTTCATTGACCATAGATTTGAAAATGCAGCGTATACTTTAATAAAATTTTAAAGTCTAAATTTAATTTGAAGACACACACATTGCAATCAGATGACAGTCAAGTCCATAAAACATTTTTTTTGCATACTGGAAAAATAATGATTATGTAAAATCTAAAATAATTCAATTGAAATGGCGGGGGGGGATCTGTAACCACAATAAAATTATACTAAAAATAAAAATATCACCAAGCTGCTCCAAATGGAGTCTGAAAAAATGTAGACCCTAGGCCAAGGCTGGTAAATGTACAAATCAAATGTACAAATTCAATAAAAACAAAACAGAAAAGTGCCTGAGGGGCCCCCCCCCCCCCGGGGGGGGGGTGGTGTGG
>JAODKC010000028.1:12146461-12192831 GCA_026777985.1 Mormyrops attenuatus
CGACCCTCCGCCCAGGCGGGTAAATGTACAACTAAAAGGAACAAATTCAATAAAAAAAAACCCCACACGTGCCGGCGCCCCCCCCCCCCCCCTTTATTTTTTTACAATGCCATGCCTGCTATTAAACTTTTGTGGTGTTTGGAATCCATTAGGAGCAATATCCCTCTCTTCAAAACATTCTGTCTGCCTTTTTTGTGGAGGGAGGGAGCTAGAACGGGGGCGAGGGGTTTAGGACTGGCTCTGAAATTTTCATTTCTATTAAATGCAGACATCGAGGGTTTAGTGTGGATGGCTTAACTCAAACATAACACTGATGCCAGCAGGAAATACACAGAAAGGAAAAATCTGCGCCAAAATGGCCGACCATTGTGTGAACAACCATCACGATATAACATTACAAAAGCCATTTAAAATTCTGCATTAATTGCACTTATGTACATCTTTCCATGAGTTTTTATTAGGTAAATGTCCCCTATAAATTAGGACTAATGTGATTTAATGTTTGAATTAGTGGGGCCGGCAGGGGTAGAAGTAAAAACCAGGATGGAGGGCAAATGAAAGAGTTGCAGATTAGCCGATTAAGTGTCAATAGTTGGATGGGCAGGTAAAAAAACTGAAGATTATCTTTAATCAAAGTCAGGTGTCAATATTATTTGGATTTAGTTTGGTGGGTGATATGGCAGATTGCTCTAGCTGTGTATCTGCTGTGATTTAGAGGTTAACATGCTTCAAAAAGGTTGGGTGTCAGTCACACTAAGTACGAAGGGGAAGAGGCAAAATGGTGGAATATTAGGGGTATGAAATTCTGGTGTTTCAGGGAGTTGCCAGATGATACGCATGCCTTGACAATGAAGGGTGGAATGAACGGCACACTCACACATGTTTACTTCAGACGCTGTCTTCATGTCTTCCATGTTCAGACATAAAATCGGGATTTTATGGCCCCTTGGGGATTTTTCCATGAGTTTCGCGAATCTGCTTTTGCTATACGGCAGGCCTTATACGTTTTCTGGCAAGACTTCACCGCTCAGCTATCTTTACCAGGAGGATTCACATACCGCAACAGCCAAACATCTCACAGCTTAAAGTATCTTGTTACCTAAAACTGAGTCTAAAGGTGTAGATTTTGCATTGAAACCTCATTCTGACGTCTTACCACCTCTCACATTATGTTCTTCAGAGATGACTAATGTGTCCTTCCCATAACAATAATATTAAACCCATTAACTCTCTCTGTATATACAGGCATACGCTTGTTCTTTTTTAAAGGCTACCTCTAATTTTCTGTCACTTACAAATTCTATTTAATTTACAGTTATAGTGTTTGGGTATTAACGAAGCTAAATTTGCATTATCACATGCATACCACATGGCAAGCATGTTTTTTTTGGGAGGGGGGCTAAACAATGATACCACGATGACTAAGACGGCATGGTTTTCCCATCAAGTTCCTTTCAAGTTCCTTGTTTAACTTATAGAGTTAAACAAATGGCGTAGATACGCTAAAGCTGCACAAACTACATGCTACACATGCATCCGATATCTTATCTTATGTACGGATTAAGAACGTGCATGCAAAGCTTCAGACAGAAAGCACTCCAGGGTAGCATTTATTGTTCCGTTGTGTGTGACACTCAGACAGAGCCACAAGAAACACAAGAATGTAGTGGAGAAATCTGGCAGATTGCCATCAAAGGAGAAGCATTTGGTTACAGAGACAAGATGTGAATAAACATTGCGTGAGGAAATAACTTTACAGTTTAACAATGGTCTTTCCTGGTTGACAATAAAGGCAGTTCCCTGTGTATCACCTCATATCCCATTTGAGGCCCACCTTTGTGCAGTGACCTGCTCACCAGATAGACAGTCTTTGCTTGCTCCTCAAGGATTCAGTACTCATCACTCACATGCCTTCAGTCTCTCTGTGTTGGACCCAGACACTTTGCACTCATTAAGTGCATTGGAGCCCTGGGTTACCCTAGCAGAACACTTTGCCGGTCCTCAAATGGCCTGGAACGCACACAATGCCTCCAGGGTCAAAGGTCAACTTGGCAATCAGACACACAAAGTGCTTTAGTGAGAGTCCTGCAGATTTTAATGTCCCCTTTCAGTTAGCCACTAATTCACACCTGAGAAAAGTGACTTACCATCTAACAAAGAGCCTATCTAACAAATTAGCATACCTCACAGCTCTTGTGCTACTCTCCAGCAGAGTGGACAAGAAGAAAGTATCACACGCACTGTTAACAGACAAGTGATTTTCAAAACAACCTATGTTTTGTCAAAATATCAACATTCTCAACATGGACTGATTCAACGAAAACCTAGTTTCAAGTATAACCAAATCTCGTGTTGAATCATCAGTGCCAACGAACACTGACCAGAGATTTTTCACACTTTGTTTTACTTTTTCTGACTCTGATTCATAGAGAACTGAAAAGGCACTTGTGAGTAATTATTGCACAGACCAGTGAAATGGTTTTCGAGCAATTCAGGGCCAGATGTGTGAGGAATGTGCTGGCAGCTGTAGTGCAGGGGTGGGAGTTAAGACCAGTCGAATTACACCGCCTGGAGATAGTTAAGGAGTTGTCAAACCGTGAGCGGTCTACTGCGCATTTCACATTATTTATATAACCCCACAAACCCGCCTGCTTCTATACCACAGCGTTACTTTAAAAAAAAAAACTGGGTGTCACTAATAATGTTTGCAGTGCGAAGTAAGGCTATGGCCTGTTTAGACTTGCAATGACAATACATAAGAAATTAACGATAAATACTCTCATTTATCTCTCATTTATTTCCCTTTCCCTCCTCACTTATTTTCTTGACAGTGCAAAAACGGAGTTATGGAAAGTTTTGTAGTGATACAAGAAAAGAGAGCAAAGAAAAGGTTAAACAACACAGAGTACTGAGAAGCAATACCATCCAAACCAAGGGGGTAGATCAAAATCAGTTCATCCTACAAACAAAATCCATTCATCCATCTTCTAACTTATCCTGGTTAGAGTCGCAAGTTTTAGGAACGTTTACCAAATGCTACATTTAATGTATGGAAAGTGTCCAGTATTCCTGATGTTCCCAGAACCGTATCACACTACTGCAACTTCTACTACAATCAAGAATAATGCCAAAATCATGGAAGAGCATGACAGAGACAGAGCAGCTAGTAACACTGTCAGAGTAACACTGTCAGAGTAACACTGTCAGAGTAACACTGTCAGAGTAACACTGTCATTTTACTCTTTGAAGGTCATGGGCCCAAAGCTGGGCAGTATGTACATACACAACATTTATAAAATAACACTTTTATTATAAAACATCTTTCAACATTAATTATGTTAAAAGGGTGTTCAGGTAATAATATTATTGTGCTCACATTCACTGAAACCTTGTTAAAATGTAAAATGTGGAAATAATGTTCAGATTGTTCTCTGCCGACTTTGATAAGACCTTCGAATAACATTAAGCGAAAGTTCTGGAAACCTTCCGTTAGCTGGAGTGTAAACAAAATGGCTCCTTCAAAAGGTTTATCACGAGATTCAAAGATATTCATGTTGCACCCAGAAAAGAAAACTGTAACTACCAAAGTGTTGTAATGTACTAGAGTAGGAACAGATGGATCCAACCTAGAATACACCAAGCAATACTTTTATGTTTCATCCAAAGCTGGGGATAAATGCGACTAACCTACACCCCCAGTGCTGTTTTGTGCCTGACCTAGTGGAAGCAAAGACAAATCATCTCTTTCAGCCTGAGTGCAACAGATCTCTAGAGATAAAGGAAAAGACAGTAGGTCCACGAGACCCAACGGAGAAATTAAGTCTGAGCCTGTCTTTTTCCCGCACCCACACAGTCAACTTGTTTATGCCTGGCCACAGAGGAACAAAATGGATAGCGTTAAATCAGCTGCTTATTTTAATATTACCAAAAAGACCCCTCCCACATTCCCAAATGTGAGCCCCTCCTCTCCAGCTTCAAAACCCAATTAGTCTTTGGAAATCCACTGTCTGTGCTGGGAGATCTCTGCTTTGGGAGCGCGGGGTTCAGCGGATTTGTTTGTTCAGCTGTTAAAGGGCTCAGAGAGAAACCCGGGAGGCCGAGGAGAATTTCAACCTCCTTACCAATGCATGAGAAGAGAGAAAGAAAGAAAGAAAGAAAGAAAGACAGAAAGAAAGAAAGAAAGAAAGGTAGTGGGGGCAGTGGGTAGGATGAAGTGGAAGATGCAAGGAAAATCCCAGCCAAGTCTCAGTGACAATCCCTCAGTGCACCTCTAAATATTCAGTCAGGAAAACAGGATTGTAGCACATAACTTTTTTTCATCAGGATGGAATTTTCCTTGATTCACCTTAAGAGGAGAGGGCATAATCACTGCAGTCTTTCGACTTACGTCGATTATCAGCTGCATGTATGTGATAATGTGAGATTTAGTTGCAACAGGGAAAGCGGGAAGACCAGAGCATTCAGATTATTGCTCAAAGAGTAAATTAGAAATCACAGCTCTCACTGGAAATCTGCCCTGACAGCAAGGTGCAATGTTTTGATTGTAAAGAATACGCATAATGCTATAACATGGATGGAAATGAACATACCAACAAGACTAAAGCTGTGTACTTTTTGGTCTCTATTTATGCATATAGTTATTCATTCAGTTGTAGTTACACTGGTCTGATAAAGGATTTATGGAAATTCTCAATAACAAAGAGTTCTGAAAATCAGTTTTTAAAAGACCAAGTTAATCAGCCTCAATGGTCTAATTCCTATGACTCATAAACCGCTGCCAAGCAAAACTCGTGATTACGTGTAAATGTTGCGTACAGTTTTTTCAACAGTGCAGTTATGCCCTGATCAAAGATGCATTTTGTATAACTTGTATTATATATAGGTCATAAGCGACCTTTGGGTTTACTGACTCGGAGAATAACCCCAACATTGCTTCCCATCAACGCTCAAACCACTCCGACACGCTGTGGCATTTTATATCATTGTTTTTCATCCAGTAAGCCATTACACAAGTTTTGCATCAGCAACATTCGCTTCCTCAAAACATTTCCTGAAAAAATGTGTCCAGCAATCAGAAAAAATTCCCGTAACGTGAACAAAAGTGAGTACAGACACAAATTTGCTAAGGCAGCATAGTAGTATCAGTAAATAAACACAAATCACTATGATTTCTGAGTTAGGAAGCATTGCTACTAAAGTAAGCTCTCCAGTACATATGTTCATCTGACTAAATGGGGGGGGGGGGGTGAGAAAAGTGGAAAATATGAGAGAAAAAGGGGGAGAGTTGTGTTGACAAAGAGCCAAATCATTTATTACCCTTTATTTTCAGGTCTGAAATTTCAGCCTCACTGGGAGAGAAACTCGAACTGGGGTGCAGCTGTCTAAGGCCTGTCAGCCTTTTGCTCTTCTTACTGCACTGCCTCTCCGTTCTCTACTCCACAGCGTGAAGATTGATTTGTAAGCACCTAAACAAAACATGCCAGAGGGAAATTTGTTTTTGGTGCCCTAAACACTGGGCATCTGTATCTCGGCCACCCAGGGCC
Source organism: Mormyrops attenuatus (assembly GCA_026777985.1). Classification (NCBI taxonomy): domain Eukaryota; kingdom Metazoa; phylum Chordata; class Actinopteri; order Osteoglossiformes; family Mormyridae; genus Mormyrops; species Mormyrops attenuatus. Next base: position 12,152,005 of record JAODKC010000028.1, read on the forward strand.
AGCTGTTGTACACACTAAAACCTAAAATGAATTCCTCTCTTCATTTCTGAGTTGAACACTCACAAAGGCGACTGCATAAAATTTGTCACCATATTGAATCAGTTCCGGACTTGACTGATTGATATGTTCAAGTTTTGTTTATGTGTTTTAGCTATTCCTGTAATCTGTTTGTTTGGCTTTGTCTTCTAGGGCCATTTTCCTGGTGCCCATGATCTTCATCTCCTACCCCTAAACTCTCAGAAAAAAAAGCAAAAATTTGTACCTTTGCTTGTCACTGGGGCCGTATCCATATAACTGTACCTTTTAAGGTACAGAAATGGATTCTGAGAAACATTCCAAAGGTACAAACAGCATTAATGTACCATCAATGGTACAGAAGTGATCCTCAGAGTCCATTTCTGTACCTTGAAAGGTGCAATTACCTACAGCTAAGGGTACATTTGGCAGATCCTTGAGGGTACAGCCCCAGTGACAAGAAAAGGTACAAATTTTTACCCTTTTTCTGAGTGTACCAGTCATCCTCACTCCAGAGCTGTCCCAGCTTATTGGGTATAAAAAATATATAAAGCATGTTTACCAGTACAGCTGTGATAAAAATGACCCATATACATACATTTTCTATGAGGGTTTCTGTACCAATACCCTGCCACCCCCCTCTCTTGCTGGGCCCCGAACACAAATAATCATTTTGTACTTTCAGTCCTGTGGTCATAAATGTGGGGGTTAATGGAAACACAGAAGTGAGATGCCGCACTGTACAGATAAGTGGGTGGCAAGAATACATTGAAATGAAAATTTAGTTGGAGAAAAAGCGCTGAGAAAAAAATACACATCTTTCAAGCCTCCGCCAATCACTCCTCAATTCGCCCGAGTTTTTCTCAGCCTTGTCATCGTATTTTCCATTCCTTATTCCTTGTTAATGGGCCCCGTGGTGAGACAACATGAAGTGGCAAATTTACACTCAAAGCTCGGAATTGAAAGGAGACTAAAGTCTCTGTTCGTAGATGAAATCTGTGGCCACCAAAAGAACCATGGAAGCCAGAAAGAACCAGCACAATCTGAATAGAACTGCCCAATTCACTATAGGCCCTGTCTTACAAAACACAGAGAACGGGGCTGCTGATATTCAAAAATAATCCACTAAAAGGAGAAGTTTTGTAAATGGGAACAAATCTCATCAAGTAAACCCAGAAGGAGCAGGCAAGAGATTGAGAACAGAGGGAAATGATAAAGAGAAACAGGGCGAGTAACTGCTTCATACCATTATTGGTGATATTTGCTAAATGTCTTAGCTTCCAGTAAAGCTAAAATTGAACAGAAGTGAGAGGCAGCACATGTACTTTCTGAACATATTAATATCACGCACACGCCTGTTTCCTACACTTCAGTGGAAAGACAGAGGTAGTACATAACCAGTATGTGTCTCAAGACTTCCGCCACCAAATACAAGTCTCCTGTGACAGACCCCCACACAAAGAAACGGGACAGGAGGTGGGGGCGTTCACACTGCTAATATCTGCACAGTGACTCATTGTGACTCACCCTATTCAATGTGCAAAAGTGAAAAGTTTGAGAAAAGAGCACCACTGTCTGGGTGTTTACCTGTACACAATGTGTCCAGGAATATTTCCCTGACTCCCAGAAAGGCTTGTTTAAGAGAACACACTTTCTGGACAGAGAATGCCCACCTGCACCAAATGAAACCTCAACACATCCTGTGTGGTTCTATGTGACTTTACTGCTACTTCCCACATCCAGAGCAGCTTCAGTCACATGCCAGCAGAGTGTTCTAAAAACAGTAATTTAATCTGTCAATTAAAAATAATGAAGGTATAACATTGTTCCACAACTGACTCTGTTAAGTCAGTATGAAATGTGTGTAAGTAATCTTGCTAGTATAATATTAGTTAAAATGTAACAAATTTGTTACTATCCATCCATCCATCTGTCCATTTTGTGCACCTGCTTGTCCTATGTAGGGTTGATGGGATCCAAAGCCTTTCCCAGAAGCTACTGGCACAAGGATGGGAATATCCCAGTATGGGGCACCAGTCAATCACAGGATTTGTTAACATGGGTGACTATAAAAGTTGTAGAAAAACAATGTGTCATTTTTAACTAATGTGGAAAGGGAACAGGCCAGCTAGGAATCCGAAACTAAGGGCCACCTCAAAAGAACAGCACAGGTCCCTGCCTAGGCCCCTAACTCACCTACCTGCTACCTGCTTAGCTCGGTCACCCCACACTGCTACCCGTACCCTCACTGCAAATCACTGGCGGAAACAAGTCCCTGTCATCAGATTCCCTATAAGTCAAAGGGAACCTTAACTGGTTCTAATACACAGAGAGTAAAATGATAAAAGGTTCAAATTTATAGCTAATTAGACTTCCTCGGGTTCAAATATCTATTACAGCTTTTTCCATTTAGCCACTGAGTAAGAAATTTGATGATCTCTCTGGTAAAGCCATGATCCAGTTAGACAGACAGGAAAAATTCTTCTCAACAGGTGGCTTTGAACCATCATATTCTCTTTCTGGTTACAACAAGGGATTCCCTTTCATCCTTCTCTCCTCATCTCCCTTTCACTCCTTGCCTGTCTCTCTTTCCCTCTCCAGGGATCACTCGTCTGGACCCCCCCCCCCAGTATCATCATAAAAAACAGCAGAAAGCACAGTGTGCAAAGCAGCTGCCGGCACAATGAGAGGTGGAGCCAAGAGGCAAACACCAAAACAAGTCGCTGGTCTTTATAAGAAGCAGACATTGTGACAGAGTGAGGAAGTGCCCTTCCTGACTAAGGGAGCTGTCACACGGACGCAGTGTGTTGGTGTCCCGTTGCATTGTGAGGTTGAATTCAGGAGCCCGATTCAATGCTGAATAGCCACTCCTTGTGTCACACTGCATGAAATAAGGACCCAGGGAAATGAGGACAATGAGCTGCTCCTTGCCTGGTTTATAATGGTCCCACATGTTACGCTGATGGTTAGAGTGCTATTTTAGGATGCTGTTTCCTTATAGATACAGCTGAGTTCTCGAAAGGCTATTGACAATATCTAGGGTATGTAAGCACAGGCGGTATGGCAAGAAAAACTAGTGTCACTTTACGGATAAAAAAAAAATACAAAAGTTTGTGTGTATTCAACTCAAGGGGCTCATTGAGGTCATTTAAAAGTATATAATTTAGATTTCTGGCAATATATATGAATACGCAACAGAGATCTTCACCATGAAAAGCCCTCAAAGTACTCAAAACAAAAAAAAGTACTCAAAACAAAAAAAAGTACTCAAACAAAAAAAGTACTCAAACAAAATACCTTATCGTGAATGATTCTCAGCCGTACATGTGAAACAGAGTCTGTGCCAGTCTTCATTACTGCAATTCAAATAATTCTGATGTGTTATATGATGTGATGTGTCCAAATATTAGGATTTCAGCGCTTAAAATTAAGGGAAATAGGTCTTTGATAGATCTTTGATGGATTTCAATAACTTCTGAAAGACAGGGTTACAGGAGTATGGTTTTTTTTTTGGTGTTGGGGGGGCTCTATGCTATTCGGGTACAATCAGGGGTGGGATGGCAACGTGGGGATAGGACAGCAGCGGGGGCGAGGGTGGGGGGGCAGCAGATGTTTCAGCTTTGGATTTTGGCTGGAAAGGGCAATTATGAGTGGCCTTAATGATGCTGGCAGACGCCCATAAACTTGGTTCAGTGAAAGAGTTTCTCATTAGTTGACTAGTCTAAAAACACCCCCCCCCCCCTCCTCCCCACATCTACGGGCCAGAAACTGTTGCAGTAAGCAGGGAACCAGGTGGCTACGAGTTCAAATCCTGGATTTTATGTACTACTTGCCTGTGAGGAGCCTATTAGCAGAATGTATGGAACTGGTCCTGGTCCACTGCTGTATTTGAAAAAAAGGGTCCTTCATGTGGGGCCGGTGGGCAGTAAAACACACCGAAGCAGTCCAAACGCACTGCGGTAATGATGCCTCTTTTCCATTTTGTAGCTCTGGACTCAGGGCTGGCAGGCCGGGTTTCAGGCTAGGGGAGAGGATTGGACTTTAGCACATTAAAAACATTGTTAAGAGCCCAATATAAAAACAAAGACCTGTAATTTATGTGTGCAATTATCCCACCTTTTTACATATTAACTTCACCATGTGCCATAAATCCCTGTAACAGCCATAGTACTGGGAGAAAGGCTAATGGTCTCCGGTGGACTTCCTGATAGGTCCAGTTGTGCGCAGGTTAACTGTGTCCAAGCCAGCCCTGCCCCAGTGGTCCGTTCTCACGCATTTGGCATTGCCCGGTCTTGTCTTCTAGGCTAAGCCGCTGGCATGGGCAGCTCTTGGCACCACAGTCGCTATTGAGTTTTCATAAATCTAGGTCATCCCAGGGTTCCGTCAGACAAGCACAGTGGAAACAGCATAAATGATAGGATGAACAAAGTGCCGCTCGGCTGAAATGGAAGCAGAAGACCTCGCTGACATCCGTTCAGGATGGGCCTCCTGGAAAAAGGAAACCGGCGCCATTTTGATAACCTTTTTTCATTTCAACAGTATACCGACAAATATATAAAGGCCACCTGGGCAGAAATAAATTACATTTTTTGAATGTAAAAAGAATTAAAAAAAAAAAAAGATGAAGACCTTGACTGAGAGCAACCAAAATAGCTGAAATGGGATTTTCAGGCCTGATTGCAGGTGTGACACAGTGGCTTACGACTGCACAAAAATAAGGAAATAGACAAAGGACAAAACCACACCAGAGATCTGTATCTGTGATTAAAAAAAAGAAACAAAAAAAAGATGGCTACAAAAACCAAAGGTACTGTTTAATTTCTGCATATTGAATCCATAATGAATATATTCAGAACCATTATTTTCTATAATAATACACAAAGGACACATCATTGTGTATATTCTCTCCAAACAATTCTGTTTCCAGATCATCGGACACTTTAGCCAGTTTCCATCATTTTGTCATATTTACATTGCAAAACAATGTCAATTAGTTTTCTAAGCCACTCTCAATAATCCTAGAAATATTTCAAGGATATACAGTATATTATAACCCCGCAATGCTGGTCCCAAACCCAGAAGAGATAGGAGATGGGTTTTGCATAGGGCCAGTCACCCAGCCTTGTAAAAACCCATAGTTACTGGAATACCAACAAGAGTACTGGACACCTCAAGCCTGGCAAGTCCCATGGAACAATGAGGTCAGCTACCCTCATTTCATCCGAAACAATCAATCTTCCCAGCAGCGACTGGTTAACAGAAACCTTCACATATTTGCAACAAAGACACTTGAAAGAATTTCCGTAAGGCAAGAGATGAAAATGCATACAGAAAACTAAACGACAGACTTCTGAGCTTAGTATTATTGTAGACATGAAGACTATAAACACAGATATCCACAATAAACAAAGCATTTGAGCCTGATCATAAATTGACTAGGATTTGAAAGCTAACAGAAATGAAACTCTTCAACAGCTGTGCCCAGATGGAGCAGCTTTGGTGGAGAATCAGAACAAAGTTGTGTGAGTGAACAAGTGGCTACTGCTTAATCTACAGGAAGCAATGAGGAGTGGCAGGAAGTGAGTCAGAGGGAGAGATTCTTCCCGGACAAATGCCTAAGACAACAGCTGAGAGACCACTGAACACAGTATACCTACAAGGGGCACTGGTACGTCGATAGACCCATTTGAACCCCATTCAAAAGATGTTGGAAGCTGGGTTTGAGGCCTGGTTACCTGGGAGAAGATGGATCTAGATGCAAGTGAGACAAAATAAAGCCATACTTTGCAGCCCCCAGGCTGCGGTCACTTGGCAGAGGACTAGCCACATTCTTTGCCGGCTTCCATCGCTCCCAAACATAGAAACTCCCCCCGTCTGGCCCCCGACTCTACCCCATGTATGCATTTGCATTGGCCCTTATGTCAGCCAGATGTTGAAAGAAAAGGAAAAATTAAAAAAAAACAAAGAATGGCACCAAATGTCTCTCATATCCATTTCAATATGGCGTAACACGTGCAATCGTTTTCAGAGGTTGTTGAGATTTGTTCCGGAATCTGAATGAAGGAACATGGTAATTGACTGATTGAACTATAGGAAGAACTTGCATCCAAGAATCATGCAGGTGAGCTTCTCAGAAAAACTATTTCTGCCTAAAGAAGCTCCTCCTGATTTCTCCCTTTTCCCTGCTCTATGACGGCATTTGTATAATAAACCTGACCTCAGCCTGTGATCAAACTGTCCCGTTCAAGGAAAGGGCACCTACAGTCTCCTAACACCTCAATGAGATCGTGGCTATTCTACAGCCCACACAATGGGCGGAATGGACAAGGCAGTGTCTGACATTTTCTAGGAAACAGAATAGTGTGGTATCACTACTGAAAGGAGAAACTCACAAGAAAAGGCAGGGAGAGCGAAAGACAGAGAAAAAGGAGGCAATGTTGCAGCAGAGGAGATATGAATCTGATCACACAAATGGAGCCGTAAATCGGATACACCTCATTGTCAAGCCCTATCCCCTCATCCCTGGACAGATGGGGAGGGAGACAGCTTTGCCTCAGAGGAGCAGCGCATAGAATGGCAAGAGCACAACTCAGGTGTCTGTTGGACAGGAGGAGGGGAAATATACCTCTACTTTTTCATTAGAGCATGTGGCTTTCGAGGTCTGTCACCAACATCAACCTTTGCTTGCTTGAGCACAAACACACAGCTGCATGAACAAGCTGCTCACTGGTTTTATGGTGTGTTTTTTTTTTATTCCTGTTTCTTTCCTTTTTCCCACTAGATATACCCAGATCCCTGTCCTGCAGAGATAATTATTGACTAAAAGGATTAAGATCAACATTAAATGCCATTGGCCACACGGGATATAGGGATCAGCTCCGCCAGATACCACCCTGATTAGTTAGGTTAAGACCACATAGGAAAAGGAAACACAGCAGCGGGGTTCAAACAGCCTGATCTTATCCAGATTTTCACACTGCAGAGGTTTAGTCCAGGCCTTCCTGAGCCATTAACCCACCTCATAAAGACACGCAGGAAGCTCACCAGTTACCATTGAGCTATGCTAAAGCTAAGTGAATACAAAAGGTGGTCTAGAAACCTCACTCAGCCACATACTTCTGCGCCCATATTGTCACACTATGGATGACGACCAATTGAGGGACAGCTGATCCTCAAAGCAATGCCATTTGTAGACAGGCATTTTTCATCTCTTACATGCCAACACTCAGCTCCACTGTATTGCAGTTTTGGGCACACAATAGCACTGCGAGCACAGGTGCCCAACTCTTTCTCTGGGCCAAACAAAGGAAAGGGCAGCCTGTCTATGAGAGAAGTATCACTACACAGCTCAATGCAGTTTCATTGCAGCATTCGTCTCCACCACAAGGCGCAGCTACGAATCCAGCACAATGAGCGCAGACAGGCTCCTGCACGGGCACACCGGCACGCAGAGTGACGGACGCAGTTTCCCGTTGCCTCTTGGGAAAATCTAGGCATGGGGGACTGTAAAGGCAGAGTTTGATGGAAATTTTCACTACATCAGACGCAACTTGAGTTGGTTTTATAAACAGCAGAGAAGTCTCAGTCTCTGCAGGGATATGCGCTAAAGCTGAGTCTAATACTTATGAACATAACTTATGGCAGACTGAAGGCTTTCAATTTTAGCCCAAGGCAGTGCTATTGTGGGGAAATCAAACTGATTATTTTATTTATGTGACTAATTGACAGTGATAGAATTAGATGATCATATGACTCACTGGTATGATTACCTCATGGGGTAAAAAAACATTAATTTAAAACCTGCAGTTATGGCAAACCATCAGACTGAAAAGCTGCATTACCTATTCAGATGGTACTACTGACCATAACATAAGGAGGGACAGAGAGAGAGATGAATTGCTATGGACTTTCCTGTATCAAAGAGATATGTATCCCTCCCAGCAAAGTGAAGTAGGACGTGATATAGATAGGGCCGCAAACTACGTAAACGAGAGCAAAACAGATCATGCAGATAAAGTTGGTTAAAAAAAAGGAAAATAGAATATAAAATGAGAATGAAAAAGCGAAGGATCGTGGCCTACTTCCAAACTGTACACCAAATTAACTAGCACGCACATGACACAAATGGGCGTTGTTCATCTTCGCCTGTCTATTTGTTGCCTGGTCTTCTGAAACGAAAAAAAAAGGCAGCATCACGTCGAGCGGGCGAAATAAATAAATAAATAAACAAATAAACAGCGCCGAGCTAAAGAAAAGTCTCCTGAAAGGAAGTAAGCTCAGGCCAAGATAACAGCTGCCGCAGATCTCTCTCCTCCTCTCCTCCATGCACGTTTGTTTGTTTCTGGGTCAAGAAGTGCCCGAAAGACACAAACACACACATGCACAAGGGAAACAAGTTAATAAGTAAATAGGCTGTGCTCCATATCTGATTTGGCATCGTTGCAGCATCTGATACAATAATACGAGGGGGGGGGGACAAATCAGTGTTATCTTTTCATTCAAGGCAGACAAGAAAAGACTAAAGAAACAGCACAAAGAGAAAAAGAAAGACCCCTTTCTGGCCTTTTCTCTCTTGCATACATCTCCCCTGCTTTCCTTGGCTTCTCTCTCCTGGCAACCAAAGCCTCTCACAGAGAATTCCAACATTCAGCCAAAGGCAAAGATGTGTGTGGGGGGGGATGGGGACCCCCTCTGTCAGAGAGCCTGTTACCCTTGGTGACCTAAGGACGATGGTTCCCTTCAATGCTGAATGAGCAAAATCCTAGATACGAGTAACGCAACTTGTTACGTGCCAGTGTGTGGAGATGAGTGTTTACCTGGAAAGACCTGGAAAGATTAGCGCCAGGGTATTTGCCGCCTGCTTTGCAGAAAGCCAGATGCGGCTGCATTGACTGCTGCTAATAAGGAATTGAGAGTAGAATTTCTTTGTGCAAACAAGTTCAAGAATACCCCAATGGGCATCATAACTTTACAAAGTTAATGTTTTAAAGTGGATGAATAAAAGATATCAGTTGGTCCTTTTAGGCTTAAATCTAGTGCTAATGCTAAAGCTAATGCAGCAAATTAGTAGTCAGAGCGCAGCCAAGCCGGGTAGAGTGCTGTTTATGCCAGGACTCTGACTTCCCCTGACTAAGCATGACAACTATCACAAATAAAACTTTATTTAAAAGAAAAACAAGATATGCATTACACTATTGCTTGAGAATAGATGCTGTCCGCTTGACTCAACTGCACGGCACAAAAACCTGCCAGGATTTCAGCATAAACAGCCAGTCACATGTGGCTTAGTGGTTGGGGGAAGAGCTGGATCAGGCTGCTTTTAGCGCCAAATGGAAATCCTTCTCTTAATGTATAAACAACAGATGCTGCACTGTCTTGGTCATGGTATTCAGCAAGAAATAAAAATATATGTTCTTTATTTCTTTATCGGTGTAACTTTTTAGATATGGTAAGTCCAAGACCACAGCAAATATCCTGGAGCCTGTGCGGTTCACTTGTCTGAATGTGTTTTGCAGCGGTGTGCTTTTTACGATCTGGGGGTGGGCAGTGAGTGCAAAGCGCCTTCTGAGCACATGTAGTCAAACACAGACGTGTTCTTCCCAAACCACAAAGTGCACTGAAATGACACAACTCTGGCAGAAAAATGATACATTACACCAGACATGGTTTCAGATCCTGAAATGCATTGGTGTTTTTCTAATGAACATTTAAAGAAAAACATTAATAAATTCCAGAGGATTGTACAATCTCATGCTCTTCTCCAATACCTCAACAGGCACTGCTTGCTGACTTTGCAGTTAACTGGAGGGTATTCTGAACTCACCAATATCTGAAAGTGATTTTATGACTTCCTGCTACTTCACCCCAATCTTGAATTGCTGCTTGTGAAAAAAAGTCATGGGGATGAGCAGGTAAACCTTGACCATTAATGTCACTGGCCCCTATTGTTGATCGTGCACATAGCTATCCAGCCCAAAGCATTGCAAGTAATGGTCATTATGGATTACGCTACACACAAATACCTCCACCAGCATTCCTGCCTCGTCAGTTTCAAGTTTGTGGTTTTTCCAGCGTGGGAAGCAGACGTGAGGAGAATGCTGTGTTGGATCGTGGACCACAGAGATATTGCCTCCAGGCCTCTGGGAACTCTTCTCCTGCCCCCTGGTGGCACACTGAGCAGACCAACCTCACAAAGACATAGGAATAACATGCCTAAAGACACAAAGACACAGGAATAACATAAGACACAGGAATAACAAGATAACTTAACAATCCAAAAAAGAGCTTATAAAAGCAACAAGAGGTCATGCACCGGATCATGCACTTGCTATTCTTATCATACACGTCATACTCTTCCTACACCAAGATCACTTAAAAGCATGGGCCCTCAGCCAAAGGTTTTAGGAAACTTAGCACATAAACATACAAACTGTTTTTAATTCAATATGGTTTCAAATTTGGTCTAAATGTAAGGTGACCAGATAGTGCATGTCCGAGAGGACACTTTGAGGTACTCCAGGTTTTACAAACTACTATAAAACTGAAAGGCTCCTGTGCTTGGCTGAATAGTTCAGCTCTTCTTGTGATCTGACTAGCTTATGTCCTTGATTGAAAGACTCATCCAGCTGTTTCGCATTAACATTACTGACACATGCATGACTGTAGGAAACTGACCAATCAGCATGCAGCAAGAATTCAGTACTCATAAATGAATGAGCTATAGCAATCTCTTCTTTGATGGATGGTGGTCCCTCAAAGGCTACAAAAGTATGCCCTGATGTTTCATCAGGAGGTAGAAGGTTTTGTTGGAATATACCTGCGGTTTACGGCCTATCACAGGAGACATATTAATGCACCCTCATACACTATGGGAAAATTTAGGCACACCGTAGTCTAACCACATGTACTGTATTCAGATTGTGGCACGAAACCAGGGCACCCAGCAAAACCGTGTGCAACACAGGGAGGACCTGAAACCTGACAGTAGAGATGGGATTTGCGTACCCAACCAAGAAGGTATCAGTCTATAGTGTTACCCACTAACCCAGTGCACAGCCCAGCGTCAGGGTCAATCTTCAATCTTCATTATAAAACCCTTTAGCTTCACTACATCAGAAGTAAACCTTCCCATTCACTGACATCCTGCTTCGGGTCAGGGTTTATAGAGATGTGGGGGCTGCCAGCCCTGACCCTGTTGCTGAGATGCGACCTGTCGTCTGTCAGAAGCCGGACGCCTGTACGGCAGCACTGTGAGTCCGGGGGGCATTCAGGGACAGTTAGTTGTAAAGTTATGTAAGCAGGTGAGTCATAAAGGGGCGAGGCCAGCAACTGCTGCCTGCCCCAAGATTTCTTTGAACTTAGCAGTACTGTAAAGGCTTTTCTCCCCTCTTCGTGTGCCTTTATTAGGCCCAGCTGCCGTCAGGATATAATACAGGCATTGACTAAGTAGCAGCCTCCTACCCAGGAAGCAGCCAGATTTGTATACAGTTTCTGGAGTGAGGCTTGTTTAAAAGGTTTAAAGGCACCAATTAAGAAGAAGTGTGAGAGGGGAAACTCGTACATGTGGGGTTTTAAAACATTTAAACAGGAAGCAGTGCTCTGCCCGTTTGTCAGGGGAAAGGGGCTTTTTGCATTGCTAAGGATATTATGACGCAGATGGTGGAAAACTAATAGCAATTCAAATTTATTAACCTATTAGTTCCTCAAGAGTCTGTGCCAAGAGTCTGTGCCTATCGACGGACACGACATACTTCCATTCCTGGTAAGTTTGATATGGGATGGATATCTCCAGCTGTACAATTAACAACAGTCATTAGGAATGAGGAAATCTAGACTTTTGGTGTTGCTAAACGTGAAATATGTGAATAAACTGATGACACTGCAGTAATTGTGTATTAAAAATATTACAAGTGATTCACCATGGATAGTGAGTCGACTTGCTTGCAGAAATGAGCAAATAGGTGCAGCAGACACACAAAAGTGATTGCAGCAGTCACATTGTCACCTATAAAAGCACCGTGCGTAATCAAATAAAAGCTCCTCTGCAGCTAAATAGCTGAACTTTGTATTTACAAACGTAAGACTGAGTCACACTGCACATGGCTTACACCCACAAAGAACACTGACCTGTTTACCCTTGCCCCCTTTGTTCAGTTTGCCACTACCTGTCTGCACTTAAGAACAGAACACCGAAGACATTACCAATGCTTTGAGTCAGAGTTATCGCTTCAAGTTGTTTCCAGAATAAAACAGCATGCTATTCACTCCATAGGAATGACAAGGCTCCAGAAATGGTCATGCGGAGTAGGCGTGCGAATGCAGGAAGGGGAGTGTCATGCCAGTACTGCCTTGACCAACCACAGGAGCCACTTTATTCATTGTACTGGCAACATCAGGCCACATCCTCTTGAACTGGGGGAAGTAATTCTTTATTGAGTTTAATAGGTAGCTAGAGTCAACATGTTCACTGTCTTCTTAACCCCTCTCCTGTTGAATCGTCATCCTCCTATCGAATCTTCATCCTCAGACTACTCGAGTGCTGAGCAGTCTGACATCTCTTAACCTAAGACTGGGTCTGTTTAAAAGACTAATACCACGGGACTCACACTGAATCTAAATCTGTTTATTTATTGCATGTTCTATTTCTATGGCAAAGTTCCATACCAATTTTGCAAAATCCCATCTGCTAACTGCTAATTAGTGAAGCTAACTTTTTCATTAGCAGATTAGTGTTTCTGCTAACTTTGAAAATCAGTAATGGACAAATTAGCTTCTGCTAAAAACCTCATTCTGCATTTCACAAATAAAAAGAATAAAGTTTAACAGTCAAAAATGTTTGTAAACCCTAAAATCATACATATTTGTTACTGTCTGTTATGGTCTCGTCTGCAACAGCCAATCTGCAACGCTGTTGACTGACTACGTGTAAGCACAAGACACGATTAGGTAATATCTTGTTGGATTTAAGATAGTATGGGCTAAATTTAAGTGAACGAAGATGAAGTCCATTTAAACTGGGGTACCCTGATCTAAGGGAAGAACAGGGGCCTGTACCATGAAGATGGATTTCTTGCTTAGACAGATAACTTGTCAGATTTAAGGTATCATAGTTTAAATGGATTTAATCTTTGTTCACTTACATTTAGCCCAGACTTCTTTGAATCCGACAAGTTATCCAGCTAAGCAAGAAAAACCAGCTTATTGATACAGGCCTCAGGTTTTTTTTTCAGGTTCTGATTGACAGAGTTATAGACCAATAAAGAGCTGAGACCCTCCTTCCATGTTCCGGATAAATGGCGCCATGTTTGTAGTCCCCAAGCGGTTCCACTGAGGGCAAAATGTCAACATGGGCCAACTGCAAAATAGGGCTTCTCAAAAAAAAAACGTTTATATCTTGCAAGTGAAATATCATATAAGGAAAACTTCAATGCAGATTTATTCCCGAAACTTTACAGAATCCAACGAAACCCAATTGGGTAAATCCTAAATATCCCCTGGTAAGCACTCTTGTCCAACAGATGGACTTCAGTGTCAAACAGGATTTTTAGCTCTTTAGGTTTGTTTTTAAGGGTTTCAGAGTTAGCGGTTAGTGGTTATTGTTAGCTTCTGCTGAAATTTTTAGTGGTTGATCAGTTTAGCATTATCAAATTAAACTATGGAGTTAGCAGATCAAAGGTTATTGAAGCTAACTTTTCGGTTAGCTGTGCCCACCATTGTTTCCCACCGATCAGATGGTTTAACTGTATCTGTGTCTTAATATCCATGTCATGTTTATACATCTCACTTTTTATATTCTGTTTATTACTTCTCCAAAGGTAAATACTTTCTGAAAAATAGTCTAGGGGGTCTCATTATTAATTGGATTATAGTTGTGAAGGTTTATGTGTAGACATTCAGGACTACATGACACTTAGCTGATACTGATTTTCCTATTCACCTAACTTTCCATCCCCAGTATACATGGAGTTGCACATGACTGAACAAAACACAGGGCGGGCATTTGATTCGCTGCCAAGGCGGACGATTCTTGTCGGATGAAGATTTAACGTCATTCAGAGTTTCAGTCTGACTCAGTTAAAGTGACAAAAGATCGCAAGATTAATAATTTCTGTACTTAGTTGCCTTGCAGACAATTTTATCCCTGAGCTTCACGTAGCTGACAATTAGAAGCTTATCCTTTTACCAGTTTATACAGCTGGATATGTGCTGAATTAGCAGGTATCTTGCCCAAGTCGATATTTACCCCTAATCAGCAAACTTTTTGACTCTGCATTGTTATCATTCATCTTCCTACCATGATTGATGTGATTTTTGAAATTTGCAAGTTTTTCATAAACGTCATATGTGGTCATCTGATTTTGCCCACAATTTGTTGTGGGTATATTAATCATATATGTATCAGGTCTTATTGTTTCCCGATAGTAATGAAAGGAAAACCTTTAACAGAAAACCTAGCAGTTTATCACTAGACCTACGTATTCTTGAACAAATGAAGGGGAATCAACCAAATGTGGCCAGATCAACTATCAAACCAGTTAAGGGTACAAAGACCTACCAGTGGTAATTTTGGCTAAAAGGAAGTTTATGTAATCAATCAATCGATAAATCATTCAATCTATCTATCTATCTATCTGTCTGTCTGTGAGTAGGCGTGTTCAATTAAGTCAGTGCATCGCATCAACAGAGATAGATAATTCCGGTCCACTAAGTAAAAATCCAAGCCAAGATTTTGTTTCAACCAACCAGTTAAGTACTCTGTGATTGTGACTATTTTGACTCAACCGATTGGTTGAAACGAAATCTTCATGGACCGGAACTATCCAACTCTGCACATCATTAAGGGTTGTGGGCATGGTCCTGAAGGAATGATATTTGATTAAGCCATTTCCAATAAAACCAGATCTCAGAATGTCACCCTACCAGTACAAACTTCAGATGTTCTTGAAAATGATCACTGTGACTATTGGAGGATAGACAGTCAGACTATCCAAAGCTGCCTTAATTTCCAGTAATGTGCCCTGATTTTGCTGTGGAGAACAGTAGTTGACAGCAGCCTGCTGCCCAGCTGAGAAGGTCCCCATCAGGCACAGCTGCCACTGGGCTTTCAGGACTGACTATAGGCCATTGCAACTCTTTAGTCTCAGTCAAAAATTTTACTCCTAGAAAAATGCATACATAACCAGTGGCATTTTTTGAAAATAAAATTAGTAAATCACATCTTTCTCAATAAGACATGTGCTTTCACCAAGAGAATATGTCATAATGGCAGCGGCCAAGAATCAAAACCTGGATAACGTTCACCATATGGCTAACGTGTTTGCATCAATGATTGTTGTAGTGTGTTACTTAATTGCTAGGGTTGTATTTCTGACAAAAGATTACAATTTCATTAAAGATTAAGTCAAGAACATGCTTTAAAATGGCACTGCACCATATCTCCATGTAAGCTGACCTTTCTGAAAACTGAACATGAGCAAATCCTAGACCCACACAGGGTCAACAAAGAAGTAGGTAAAATCAATTTAATGGTTAATTCGCAGGTACATTGTCTCTGTGTGAAATTTTTGCTAAAATATTAAACCATCTTAAGATAAAATACTGTGTAAAACCTAAAATGATAATATTTAAAATAATCTAAACAGTTCAGGTATTTAACCAGAACAATTATTATTTTAGTATCATAATCGTTTTCCTATAACATGCCTAAATGTGGTCCCTCTTCCTCACCTAATGTCTTCTTAGGTTCTCTACCTTCTGGTGCCTTAGACTGATAAGTAAAAACACCGCAAGCTTATAGATAAGTACCATATTGTGTGCACTAATGATGGGGCAGGTCAATATGTGCCGACCGAATCAATCACGGGGGCAGGAAGGCAAACAAAACCCGCTGAAATAAAAAGCTGGCTCTGAAAGAGTGTTCTCTGAGTTACATCACAATACCTATGAGCATCATTCCTGTTTGTAAGGTAACTGAGCATTAGCCAATTGAAATCCAGAGCAAAAAGCTTCACAATGGAAGGGCAAACATGACAAGGGGAAGGACTAAATCTTTGAGGATTAGCTGTGTGAGCCCTTTCTTTGCACATGGTTGGCACAGAAGTTAACAGCAGGAGCTAACAGGTTCTACAACTTTCTGCATGTCATTACCCAGAAGACACCTGGGCTGAGCCAATTTCTGAAGGCAAATCCACCTTTTCAGACTTTGCTCATAACTGCTTATCATTAATAAGATAATGAAATCAATCACAAGTGCCGTGAGCAAGACTGGACTTTTGCCAAGCACCAAAAGTCCTACTTTCTACAGTTCAGGAGAGGGAAAAAAACCCTTACACACCTCTTGTTAAAGAAGGCCTGGTTCTCACAGAGTTCCAACCCAATCACCTGTGAGTAATCACTCATCCAGTCTCCACCCACAACTTCTCAGACTATTTTTAAACCTTAGCCTTAGCGTGCAAAGCTCAAGCAGAGCCTATTTTCTTAATGACAAGGGGGGTGGGGGTGTTTTTAAAAGCAGACATGATGTAAAATAACTTTACTGCTAAAATCTGAGCCGTGGAAGGAAAAAGAAATTCCCTAAGGAGGTGTAACTGAAACAGAGCCACAGTCGAACTACACAAACCCAACTGAGCCCTACTCCAAGATCAACACTCGAGTTTGCACATGAGAATCTCAAAATCATACATGGGGACTTTGTAATCTGACCTTTTTATAGAAACCAAAACAAGCCGCGCTTCGGCATTCCGTTACTCCCATTCTTTAATGGCTTACAGTGTGAGATGTAACCACTTCCCACATGTGCTGCTAAGCCCTGGGTCCAGCGGAGAGGGCCACGCTGGAACTCTGCAGATCCCAAGTCGAAAGACTTTGCGCCAGGTCCAAATACTGTCGAAAAACAAACAGGGAGACTGTACTGGAATGCTGTTAAACCAGAATATTTCCCTCCAGAAGTGAAGACATGAAATGATAAAAACAACCACAGAGCTTTGACAATGTTCAGCGTTTAAATCACATTTAAATTTTTTAAGACTGTCCATGAATTATAGAGGTAACTTTTTACACAGAGTGCTGGTTAATTTCTTTATGATACAATATGAGTACCTTTATTGGGATTATGTAACCTTTTATCACCCTTGCAAATCATTAATTGCTAAGTGTATATTTTAATATCATAACATTCAGGATGTTTACCTGAATAAGAGTGTGTCACAAAATCTTAATACTGCCTGAGAATTTAAGAATTTCGTATAAAAAACAATTTCCGAGCTGTAAATATCAAATCGTATGAAAACTGTTATTTAGTCACATTCAAAATGTAAAGTCAGCCCTTTCTCTCATTTTCTTTCTCCAGGAAATTATGGTCACTTTCTTTGGGGACCAAAAAGGGAAACTGACTTCTTTCCATCCGTGACATGGACATCACCGACAATGGCTCCCTTAACAGTTGAGAAATCAAAGGATTTCTGGCATTTCGTTAACTCGCACGGCTATATTTAACCACACCTGCACAAACAAGGTTATACTATTGACTCACATCATCACACTATATTCCAACAACAGCTCCATTGTGCTGATTTTGTGTCCCAAATGCACACCTCTGAGTGGTCATGCAGTAGTTGAAGTTAGCAGCACTGTGAAAAATGTACAGGCTGAATGGTTACAATAGCCATGAATCCTTACTGTGACTCAAGACAGCAGCCCATAAACATACAGGTACGCTTGTCATGAAAGCTTGCCTGTCCTAAAAACAATAGCTTGAAAAACCCGTAAGCCCTCCCAAAAATAACCTGACAGAATCACACATACGCACAGTGCAGCTGAGATTCACAGGAGTAATACTGCAAGTCACACACTGATATGAGCTCATTCAAAGTTCGGCCATTCCATGTGAAAACAATCTTCTCCTTGCAACCCTGACATAGGGGGGAAAAAGCCTTTATTTTAAAGCCTCATAAATTCTGACTTATTCAAGAGAAGGCTTTCTGACCCCCCCAAAAAATCCAGATTTTTTTTTATGTATATCTTCCACAGGCACTCTCGTTGCAGCAGAAAACCCAATAATGAAAATTAAAACGTATCTTCCCAGCAAATTCATTTAGCTAACATATGGTTGCTGAAAGTAGATATGAAAATACGATTACACACTGCGTGTGCCTTTGTCTTCAGGACACTCTGTGAGATGAGTGGGGATGAGATGTACATTTTAAGTTAAGGTTTAAAGTGCAAGTTTAAAGCAGGAAAGTGAGATTACACACTTGCAGGTGGGGGACTTTCGGTTTGAGGTAGCAGCAAAACCTCAAAAACTAGATCAAGTACTGATGTTAGCCCAGCTCAGCCTGACATATGACTGATGATAGGGTATGCCCCCCCCCCCACTTCACACCATGCACACTGTGTTCCATATTTTGATTACCCAACATGCCGAGATTTGACATGTGCTTCACCCAACGTGCAACGCCACTGGGACACCCCAGCCTCCTCCTCAGGACACACACTCTTTCTCTACCCATTCAGCAGAGGTGCGCACCATTCTTGTAGGCCACACCCTTACGCCAACACTCGCCTCTGCTTAAAGATGGTGTGCTGATTTCCTTGTATTAAACACATCCTTGCTCTTTGATCTCTCTTCTTTTTTACTGCTTGTACTTAATTGCACTGAGTTGCACCAAGCTTTTCTAAGAAAGGTAAGTGTACACCTACACTGTCAGAAAAAAAAGAGTATCGATTTGTACCTTTGCTTGTCACAGGGGCTGTACCCCAGTGTAGGTTCTGCCAGTTGTACCCTGGCTGTAGGCAAATGTACCTTTTAGGCTAATTTAAGGTAAAGAAAGGGACTCTGATGGTCATCCGCAAGGTACAAACAACATTAATGTACCCCCAATGGTACACAAGTGTTCCTCATAGTCCATTTCTGTACCTTAAAAGGTACATTTACCTACAGTACAGGTAGGATACAACTGGCAGAACCTACAGCCCCAGTGACAAGCAAAGGTACAAACCGGTACTCTTTTTTTTCTTACAGTGTAAAGACCGACTAATTTTTAACAGGACGGCCACTTTAATATTAAAAACGAGCAATGCCGAAAAGCATTACAAAGCCAGGTTGCTTTCCTGTACCAAAATGAACTTGGTTGAAATGCAAAGTCAAATTCAATCAAATCCTATTCAGCTACTTGTTCTCATAGCTGCTTAAAGCAGTATTCCGCCGTGGCGTTGGAGGCTAGGCCTAATGACGGAGGGCCAGGACATGTCAAAGCAAGAAAAAATACAGTTATTGCATCACTAACATCTGTGCTCTTCATTCAGAGGTGAAAAAATGCAGCCAGTCCGGCACTTTTGGTTAATCTGTGAGGAGGATCTATGAAAGGTGTTACAGATTAGACTCACTGATATAGGACACAGTGTGTCTACCAGAGAGGAGTGTTTTTTCTGCCTTATATGTGCCACATGTATAGATTTTCCCACTGTCTTTCTTAGTGCAGAGCTACACGGAGTTCCAGAGCCCACTGAGTCTGGCGGTTGGAAATGCAGAGTGGGCAGCCAGCATCAGGTGACGCCCCCTGCTGACCTGAACCGCATCAGAATGACAGCTTTACCCTGGAAGGGCTCCAGACATAACAGAATGTAATTATCATCTGTTTTTCCACTGAATGAATGAAGCAGCGGGACAGGGCCGCAGGCCGGGGGAAAATGTGGAGAAGCAGCTTCACATCACAGCAGGAAGTCCATGGCCTTCGCTTACATTTCCCTTGCTGTTCCTTGCCACTTATTCCTGAGAGAACTGAACGAACCTGAACATATTGTTCCAATACCCACTTTAGCTCACTAGCATTACTTGTGTCCTGCCAGGTGGGGGCAGCACTGTGTCTGTCTTCTGGCAAAGTCGGCCATTCTTTAAGACACAAACAACAGGATGTCGTTGTTATCATTACTATGTATCATGTACATTCAACTGTGTGCACTATTTATGTAATAAAGGAAGAAAAGAGGCGGGCTCAATTTTCTATGAATAACAGGTGATAATCCTTTCTTCCTCTCGCACAGATTAACGGATCTGCAAATCTGAAATCTAGATTACAGGTTCGACCTTTTCCGTGTCATACTTCTTTTTAATTTTTGCACCACAAGCTAAGCCACTAAATCTTCCAAGCCCAGCTGTGAGAAAACATTCAATTCACACCATATCTTTATGGCCTCTTCTACACCCAGATCCTGTATAACAATCGCTCTTACGATCCACCAGGGCACAGTGTGTGGGGGAAAAAAACAATAATCTGTGTTATAAATGTACAGTCACCAATACAATCTTTGTGCTGAAGGTATGTAATAATTCTCATAATAAAAGATGAAAGCAATACTGAACACTGTCTAATGAGCAATAAAACGCGCATAACGACCAATCAGTTACCTGAAAACGTTTTTCATCTGTCACGTAAAGATATTCACGCTCATCTTCTCTATACACACTGATGACAGACAGACGAGGGGCCGGTACTGGCTAGGCTTTGGTGGTATTATGGTAATAGCGCACAACAGGGTTTTTTTTTCGTCCCCCCCCCCCCAATCCCACCCCCACATACCCCAAATTATAATGGGGAATACAGTAATAGCGTTGCTTTTCAAAATACCGTGTAAATACTGTACTGTATACCATGGTGTCTTCGGACTGTAGGGTTGCTGGCGGTAAAGTTTGCCGACGGAGATTTCCAGAATGCTGCGTACGATTCGCGGATGTCAGGGAGCTACTGTCAATTTGCAGGAGACTCTCGGAACTCCCAGGAGAGCTGGGATGTCTGTACATCTCACATTATGAAACAACTTCATTGAGAAAGCTGCTATGCCTATTTATTATCAAATTTTATTATTAGACATCCCATATCTGAACTGGAAGTACAATACAAAGCCAAAGAGGCACTTCAAACAGTAGGTAAGTATCTAATGGTCAATATTTGAATGAATGTATGCATTTTTGCACAACTAAAAAGAATCTAAGACAAATCCAATGGCTATGCTATTTAGATCTAAAAGGGTAAAGTGCTGAGAATTGGCTGTCAGTTTAACTTCACACACAACCTCTGAGTCTCACACATTGATCCAAAACCACAGCTTTGGAGTGCTAGTGCAGGTCGCTACACGACAGGGATGGGATTGTGCAACGGAGGGCTGCGGGAGAAAAAGGCAACTTTTCACCGGGAGGGCTACGCTGTTTGCAATAGTGCAGGAGTAGCAGCAACACTCGGTTCGGCATTACAAGATAAATGCAGAAAGCTTTTTCATCATATACTTCTGAATATAGAATTTGTATGTAGTGTGTAGGCCTAGCATGGCACAAGCATAGCCAAAGGAAATGTGGTTTGTAAGAAGTAGAAGCACAGATGATTTTGTGGTCAAACTTTTTGCAAATACCCAATGGATATCTGCAGACTCTACCGCAGTCACCGGACCTGAGAAGATGATAGATGCACATCTGTTCTGTTTTTGTCCTTTTGGTGTGTAGTTTTTTTAACCCAGATTGAGACAGAGATTGAACCCGGGCACTTAGTCCTGCTACGGCTTTCAGTGGAAGAATTCATTTCCCCTCTAATGTACCATGACACTTTCTCCCATTCCAGCACTCTCCAGTACATGCCTGACACAAAGCGGCCTGCACAGAAGAAGCAGAATCACCTTCCCCCAGCTGACACGGCCATAATTGGAAAGACAGGCGGCAGTGACTTCCCATGTATACACATTTGTTCCATTCCTGTTCAGCAGAATGGTCTAGAAGTGTGTTGACTGCACTACTGCCCCTCCTCATAGCTCTGCAACCTCACAGAGAAGAACTTGTTCATGAAAACCTCAGCACTAGTTTCAGAGTATGTGTACCCTGATTCGTTCACACAGGCCCAACGTTTTGTACAGGTTAGCTTTTGTCGGTAAGAGAAACAAAAGGCAGGGCCACACCTAAACCAAGAAGCCTGTCTTTGCAGAGGGAGATGAGTTTCCTATGGCATGGGCCCTCACAGGTGCAATGAAGCTTAAAGGAGGCACACCCATACTTAGGCAAATTCATACTGGCCTTGTCAGGGTGCTGACAGAGGAACCAGCAGATGAGTTAGGTAAACACAATTAAAAGATCTGTGGCGATGCAACTGATAACCCAAATATCGACGGGGTGGTTGGTACCTATGTAGGAGCAATGTGAAGCAGCTTTTATGGGGTGACAGGGGTATTGTCCATGCAGACAATTCACAGATAACACCTTTGAAATGCTGATAGATGCAAATGACACGTAGCCTAATACAAGATGAGTCTGCATTTTACACAAGATGACCACCCGCTTCTGGGTTGAGATGTCTGGTGAGCTGCGTCCATGACTACCACCTCGTTTCAGTGTAAATGTTCACCAACCACAGCGTGAAACATTACATGCTGGCCAGTACGCACTGAGCAGGCCATAAGAAACCGTGGCACTTTCTACGCTTGCCAAAGTTTATTAATTCAACATTTTCAATACAGGCAGTCCCCGGGTTAAGGATGTCATACTTACAGACAAGTCATATTTACAAACGGACTACCATAAAGCCTATTATGTAAAAAATTTGGGTTAAATACAATGGTTCGTAATAATGAACGCACACACTACTTTGTGACGCTCATGAAAACATCTCACTGGCGACTGACTTCAGCGGTTCGTCGGCTCGGAGTACAGTATAGTTCCCTATGCAGTTACCACTGTATAATAATAATTATTATGTACTGCATTATTATTTTCTAGACTTAACTACAAATTCAACTTAAACACAGACATAGGGAACTCATTCGTAACCTGGGGACTGCCTTTAGCTATGTGTTATTACAATTCTACCAAAGCACTATAGATGTCTGCTGTTATAGATACAGAAATGGATACTTGCTGCTATATTTATAGTTTTAGTTTATCTTTAACCCCCAAAAAAACAGCTCATTCAGAGGTCTGCTCAGAGACTGCGCTCTAAGGGCCAGGTGTGAAAATCTGTCCAGGCAGGCTTCGACCTGCAACACTTGGAGGCGGAGGGTGTGACTCTTTCCAAACCCACCCTCTGTCCTCTCAGAGCAGAGCCGCTCGAGTCTTTCCGATTCCCGTATATCTCATAGTACTCAAAAGGGGTTTAGCAAAACAGCCGGTGAGACACACCCAGGCATATCTTCCAGCTTCTGATCCCCGAGCCCAGAGGCTGCGGGCATACTGACGCTCGCTGGATGTGGGGGATCACTGGGTCTTAGTGTTGCTCATCACTCATTGCTGTCACATCACACAGTCTCACTTGACACCCAGCTATTCATACAGTGCACTGCAGTTTATGTAACAAAGGCCTCGTTCCAACTTGCCTGCTTACGCCACAAAAGAAGCGCTGCCCTCTCTGTAGCTCAAATGTTAAATAACTGATATCTAAACTCTTTGTGTCCTTTAGGGAGAAGAATATACTCAGATTAGCAACGGTCATACGATCACACGATATTTTCTCAGTTAATCAAAACCAGATTTGCTAACAATAACTGAGATCAGTATTTTAAAACAGCTGTGTACTTCTTAGGCATTATTTGTTATGCTTATTTTGTCAGTGAAATGAATGACTCAGCAGAGGATGAACTGTCTATTTATATTTAAATTTCAATTGGGGGGGGGGGGGGCTGTAGGGTTTAAGTAACAGTACCACGAAGCTCCAGAAGGGGGCACTACCCACATGTCCTAAATCAGTACTGATGAGCTTTATTAAATATACAGCTTCCTAAATTAATTGAGTGAAGTTCCATTGATATGCGAATATATATATATGTAATAGATAAAATACCTGCCAGCTAAGGAAAAAGTATTATAGTAGCATCTGACTTCACCCTGCAGATCACTGGGAAGCTTTCTTTAACCATCCATTAGGCAGTTTTACATTTACACTTATTTCACAGTTCAAAGTGCTCCTATTACTCGCGCAGTGCAGAGGCATGCAGTTAGCTGAACTGGCATTTCGCAGTGTGTGCATATGTGCCTGTGTGTGCCATGTCCTTTACTTTAGTAAAAAGAAACATGTACTTTTGCATATATAAGCATAGAGTTACTGCTATGGTACTGCGGGAAAAAAAAGTTATCTGAGTAGTAAGCATATGTAGGCTCAAAAAGCACACACACACATATATATATACACACAAACACACACAGTGACAAAAAAGTTAAGCACCCAGATGGAGTGGTGGAAATGAAATGAATCTGCACGTGGTGAAAGGTCATGTGACTGTATCGCAGTGATTATAATATCAGATCAAACGGACAACAAAGTTGGCAGTATGGGCACACTGCTGGTCCCATGTCAGTAGGGTGTGTGTGCCCCCCTGGGCCTGGATACATGCGGTAATACGGTGCAGAAGGGAGTCGTACAGCCGTTGTATCCTCTCTTGCGGTGAGTCGGCCCACAGCTGTTGTAACTGGCCTTCGAGATCCTGAAGGTTGGCACTGGGTCTGAGTTGACTGATCCCACACGTGTTCGATTGGGGAAAGATTGGGGACCTGGATGGCCACAGAAGGACCTGAGTATGACGCAGGCAGTCCATAGACAAACGTGTCATGTGTGGACAGGCACTGTCATGATGCTGGGAGTAACACCGATGTGACTCTCGACGATATTGGCCGGACTGGTCCTCTCCCCTCGGCGCCGCCGTATGCGCACACGACGGTCATGCGTGGTAATGCAGAACCGAGATTCATCGCTGAATATGGTATGACGCCACTCGTCATCAGTCCATGCCTCCCGGTTACAACACCAAATGCAGCGATCTCTGTGCTGGTGTTAACGGCAGCCTACGCATGGAATGGTTAACCTGTAATCCGGGTGACGCCAGTCATTGAAATGACACGGGCTGTTGTAGAGAGTCCAATACCTGTGTCCGGATGTCAGGCACAGATGTCATGGGGTTCTGTAATGCTTGGCACACAATACGACGATCCTCACTTGGTGTGGTCTGTCTTGGGTGACCGGAACCTTCACGACGTGTGTGGGTGCCCTCGCGTGCCCATTGGATCCAACATCGGGTGACTGTGACATCTGCATGCCCTACATGCCAGGCAATTGCAGGATATGACCACTTGGCCTCATGCAAACCCGCAATGCAAGCAATCAAACTTCGTCAAGTGCTGGTAATGCTGTCTAATGCGTCTACGAGGCATCCTCTGTGTCTGGTGGCTAGACGTGCCAGCTCTTTGCAAATCAAATCATTTACACGCCCATTGCTGGTCTGCACGTGTACCAAATTACATCCAAATCAGACCATTACTTCTGGGTGCTTAACTTTTTTTGTCACTGTGTATGTGTGTGTGTGTACATGCAAATGAAGAGTAATCACATGATCAAAATAATAAAAACTACTTCTGTTCTCCAGAAAGCCACAGATATCTCGTTAGATGGCTAGAAGACCATTACTTCAGTTCCCTGACCTCTCCTCAAGGACACCCAAACCATTCCCTATATTCATTAAATCTCACTACCAGCTCACTAACGTAATTAATTTGATGAAGTATTGATCAGCTAACCATGTTATGCTATACAAAATTTAGTTTGAATTAGTCAACACATTAATGAAGTGTAGTTATTATGTTGCCTTGAGCAAAAACTAGCATAAGCAGAGGGGCCCCATAAAATAGGATCACTGTGCACTCTGCAGTGATTTTGCAGTGAGATACCACCACCTAGTGCTGCAGGTTTAGCATGACACCCCCCTCCCCCCCCAGCATTCAGAAAATGCTTTAGGATCAAGGACAAGCTTTCATTAGCAAAATGCCCAGCTTGCATTACATTTCACACAAACACATATCACTGTTTGCTTCTGAAAATAGTCTAACAGATGGCCAGGGTACACAAACGTTTATCCTTGCTTTCATTTAGAGCTCTGACTCATGAATCTGCTTTCGAAACCTGTGCTGACAACTAAAGGAGAGCCATCGTATCTTATGGATAGCAGCACAGCAGACTTATTGATTAAAGGTCAGCTTCCTGTACACTGTATAGTTGTACTCAGCATGGCAGTGTCACAAAAAGTCATGGTCTGGGATTTGTTCCCCCATCCCGGCTGTGTAAATGCATTACAGAAGTGTGCCTCAAGGTGTCACTATTCAGCAAACATTTAACTAATCATTTCTTATTTGACCGCCTCGTGCCCATAGTTTCCGGGATAGGCTCCGGACTCCCCGCGACCCACTGGGATAAGCGGTTTGGACAATGGATGGATGGATTTCTTATTTGAATGTCATAATGAGCAGCATTGCAGCTTTACCCCTATGGAGAGCTTGGGTGGAGCTTAAAGACTCGCAAACATGCATGTAGTTGCTAACATGCTGTTAGTGTGTTTCCTCTTTACACACTTTGCATCCTGGGATTGGCTCACCCTGACACAGGGCCAGTCAATCCCATAGGCAATGTGGATAATAGTGATGGCCAAATGAAGCTCCATGAACCATTGTCTGTATTTTTTGATGCCACTAGATGGCACCCTTGATTTGCTTTGGGGCATGAATTGAGCCTTTTTCAAATAGAGAGCACTATCTTGTGATGTCAAAAAACAGCAAATGGTTCATGAGGCTTCATTTAGTCATCATTAGCCTAAGACACCAAATTCTGAGGGGGTGCTGACTTGGCAGCCAGTTTCACTTTGTGTCAGACTCAGGGGGCAGCAGTAGCATGTTTGTCTAGGGCGCCACATCGGCTAGGACCAGTTCTTCCATGACAATCAGGTAAGTGGTTGTATGAATTAGTTCAAATGTACAGTTGAGGCCAAAAATTTACATCTTCCCTAAAGACTTTCAAACGTAATGTCTCACATACACACATTATGCTATCGTACATTTCTTGTATGTAGTCAATCATGGAATCCAGTTTATTAAGAGGTAAGATTAAAAAATAGCGTAGAGACTAATTTCTTTCAGCCTTTATTTATGTTTACATACACTTAATTTGCTTCTTTAAACAGTGTTCATCCTTAACTGTAGGTACTTAAACAAGACTTTACTTAACATAACTCTGGAGATGTGAGGCAAGAGTGTTATCATTGCACTGTGCCACCCTCATCATCATTTTCACTGCTTTTCTAAACTTTAGTTTGTTCTGGGGGATTTTTAGGTGTTCCCAGCTTGGATATATAACCTCTCAAGGATGTTCTGGGTCTGTACCCAATGGCATGCTCCAATATCAGACTAGCTTCCAGCAATACCGTGATATCCTGTTCCTGGAAGTTACAAACAGGAATTTAGACAATACAGAGACCAGCTCCCACTTTAAACAATCTCAGCATTGTGCTAAGGATGCAGACATGAATCTTACTAGATTTGTACATCCATCTTATAATTGCCACTTAACCTGAGCAGGGTCACAGGGGGCCTGGTACCCATCATGGGCACTGTTGGGCAGAAGGCAGGAGTACACCCAGCACAATGCCAGTTCACTGTATGGTACACACACAGAAAGCGAATTAAGCAGCTGCTTAGGGCCCAGTGGCGACTAGAGGGCTCCCCATCTGATCAGTCTGTTAGAGTTAGACGGAAAATAGCAAATGACAATTGGTTCAACGTCAAAATTTGCTTAGTGCCCCATGAAGGGTTGAGCCATCCCTTACACACACACGTTCACACAGCATGGGCAAGTTAGAGATACCAGTTAGACTAATTATGTCTTTTCACTGAGGAAGAAAATCAGTGTACTTGGAGGAACAAGTGCAACACAGGGAAAGTGCCCAAACTCCACAAACAGAGCAAAATTCCAATGCCCAGCCCAGGAAGTATGAGGCAACAGTGCAACCCACTGAGTCACTGCATCACCCCATTACATTCATGCGGGCACAAAAGAGCACATAGGAGTAGCTCCAGGATGTGCCAGGGCTTGTAGCCATATGCCTTCTCCAAGTCTACAAACCTCATGTACATTGTGTTAGCATTTTCCAGTGAACCCCACACCATCAAGCAAAGGAAGAGTTGGTACATTGTTCCCCAGCGAGGCTGGGATCTGTGTGTTTTCTCTTGAATTCTAGGTTGAACTATCAGGCAAATTCTCTTCATCTGTACCCTGACATAGGCTAAGAATTTTGATCCCCCTGTGATATAAAGAGCAACTCTCATCCACTTTTTAAGGACCACTGGCCTTGTTTCTCAATCCAGAGGTACTTAACCCACCTTCCACGCAGCACTGAATGAGGTGCAGCAGCTGTCAGCATCGCTAAATGGATTTCATCTTACACTTCAGCTGTTCTGCCACGGAGGCCTCTGACCACCAAAGCAACTTCAGCTGTAGTGACTTTCATCCAACCGGAAGATTCCAACATTGCTGGTGTGAGAAAATGTTGACTGTGTTATAGATTTCTTCAAAGTGTTCCTTCTGCCACTTGACAATATGTTAGTCAGCACTCCAACACTCTTGCTGAACACAGTATGAGTAAGGCCCCACCTCCCTTTCCTGAGGCGCTGAATGGTTTGACAAATCATCTTTGGGCCTCCCGCTAGTTTCTCTCCATAGTCTCTCCAACCTTCTCCCATGAGCTTTTACCTCTGACATTGTGGCTTTCCTGGTCTGTTGATGTGTTTTCTGCTGACTCACAAGACCTTCAGCACAGTCTGTTCAACTTGGCACGCAGAAGAAATTATTCCAGCAGTGTGAACTGAACCCATCTTGCGCAAAATCGTCAGAATGACATTTTTGCAAAAGCTACCTGCCCTTTCAGGCCTCCCTGGCCCAGCCTACCTCCTGCTCATGTGTCGAATCTGAAGCATCACAAAATGGAGATCAGTTGATAGCTCTGCCCCGCTTTTCCCCCTGCCGTTCAAAACACACAGTGGCAAGTCAGATGACTTGAATGCAACTATGAGCATCCTTGTGCTCAGACAGGTATATCTATATCTTGTACAGAAGACCAGTAACGGTTCCCTGCTCATGTTTAGATCAGGTGGACTGTTCTTTCCAATCATATCCCATCATATCGTTTCCCCATATGCATTGAAGTGATCCCTTCGAGATCCTCACCTTTGTGTAAGAAGGATTGATACTTTGAGCTTCTTTTTTTTGTACACAGATTATAAGCTTTCTGCTTGCAGTTGTATTGTAGCAACTCTTTTCTCCAATATGGAATCCAGCTGGGTTCTTTCTACTCATTTTTGCCTCCCTAAAGGCACTTCCCTTGACTCCTAGCCTTCACCTTGCTGGCTCTGAGCCCATGAGATGCCTACACATAAACATTTTGTCCTGAGTCCAGATGGGATACTTTCATGGGCCAGCCAGCAAGTGCTCAATAACGAACAGCACCTCCATGCCTGATTCCTGAGGTGGGTCCCACTCACCCTAGTTCAGTGTTTCCCGATCCGAAGCCGGTCCTCAGGGACCCCCCGATGGTCCGCATTTTTGCTTCCTTGAGCTTGGGCAGTGGTGGCTTAATGGTTAGGGACATGCACTTGTAATTAAAAGATTGCAGGTTTGAATCCCCAACCAGCAAGGCACCACTGAGGTACCCTGACCAATGTACTGCCCCCAAGCACTGCTCCCCGGGCGCTGAATTAGCTGCTCCCTGCTATGTCACATATGGGTTAAAACACATTTCGTTGTTGTGCACTGGGTGCTGTGGTGTGTCAACAATGACAATTAATCACTAAATTCTAATTCTAAATTCTTCCTCCCAGGAGCTGGGACAAAGCAAAAAGGTGGACATCTTTGGGTCCTCGAACACCAGGTTAGGAAACGCTGCCCTAGTCCATACAAGGTACTCTGGTACTTACCTATACCTTAAAATTCATTTAAATATAAAGATAGAAGCTGAGGCTGCCACAGTCCTGCTTCACTAGCCAGGGCATAGCGCGGTACGCTGCCCGTGTATCTGTTATGGGGTGGCAGGCCATGATGAGGGCCCACTTGTGACACGGTGAGGTACGCCTCAACATTGTCATCAATAATTAACTTCGTTAGGTACAAATGGGCCCCAAAGTGGGGTTCCTAGTTCCTACAGTGGTGGTGGCAGGTTGTCGGTGTCGTGTGATCGCATGTATTTGGGGTAGCGGTGAGTGGTTCCGCGGGTTAATGTCAGTGATCAGAAGGTTGCCGGTTCAAACATTGCGGCTGGCAATGCAGTTTCACCACTGGGCTTTTCGGCAAGGCTGTTAAACACGATCGCTTCAGGGGACTGGCTGACCTTGGTCTCTGATCCAGACTCTTATGTCGCTTTGGATAAAAGCATCTGCTGGGTAAATGGAATGCTTAAACAGCGCTATTGGGACAGGGAGGAAGGGTCCAGCGGGGCGAGAGCACAGGGCCAATCAGATGGCGAGGCTCGCGGGCGGCCGCAACCCACCCTGCTGTGCTGGCAGGGTGTTTCCCTGCAGTGCGGCTAGTCGTGTTCCCTGTGGTTCCAGGCAATTAGCTCTGGGGGCAGCAGTCCTGTTCAGACAGTTATCCTTAGGGCTGCCCACAGCATATAAAGGTATCAATTATTATATACAGTAGTACCAGTCAATAGTTTGGACACACCTCCCCATAGAAAGGTTTATTTCTACTATTGTCTACATTTTAGAATAATTATAAAGATATCAAAACTATAAAACTACATATATGGATATATGGAATTATGCACTGACCAAAAATAAATAAATTTGTTGGGGGGGAGGGGCAGTTCTGTGGGTTGTGACTCAGAAGGTTGTCGGTTCAAATCCCTGGGTTGGCAGAGTGATGCCACCACTGGACCCTTGACCAAGGTTCTTAACCCCAGTTACTCCAGGCCCTGGCTGACCGTACTGTCTCCTCTACACCAGTTTCATGAGGCGGCCTCCAGGGATGCTTTTCCAGCTGTCCTGATGGACCACCCACATACGTATTTGCTGAGCTCTCATTGGCCGCTCTCTGGTCAAACTCCTCCAAAATCATCTCAACTGTGTTTAGGTCACATGGCCAGGTCATGTGATGCGACCCTATGACTCTCCTCTACAGGCGGCTTGTCATGTCCTAAATTGTTTTTGGTACTGTATATTTAACAGGGAACGACACATATCTGCAGTGTCACATCTTCCCTCAGAGATACCAACGCACCCTGCTAATGGTTAGTGAGATTTAAAACAAATTTCCTTATTAAATGAAACTCTTTACTTTTTCAGCCCGGACGACAACCAGCTGACTTGCTGATATGTGATTTATTTGAGACAAAGATTAATTTAATAATTTTATTCCAAAAAATAAAAACACACGCACACACACTCACACACACACACACACACGCGCACACACACACACAAACTCATATATACAGTATCGTATTTGTGTTCCACCACAGCCTTTAAATATCTGCACTCCTCAAAGAAAAATGCGAACACTATATGAAATTTTCATTTAAACCAACCAATTTATCATTATAGAAATAATACTGAAGAAGCCATTTTTCTGTTGTACATGCACACAGTTTCCCCCCAGTTTAAACAAAAACAAATATTTAAAAATATTTTTTTCCCTAATATTGCTCTGTTGAAAGATAATTTCATGAAATACATTAGATTTTTCGGCGAGTAAATATCCATCCGATAGAAACATTTCTGCAATGTGTAATCCTCACAGGGTTCTTAGAGGCCTAAGAGTGTCCACCATATTTGCAACAGACACACAATAAAGGAACATGTAAATGTCTAGTACATGTAAGGTAAATGCCATTGGCGGTGGAGTTAACATCCAAACAATAGCTAAGATGAGAATAGGAACTCATTCAGCAAGTTTGACAAACTTCAAAAGACAACAGTCTGATACTTTTCAGAAGGTAATTAAAAATTTTGCATCCGAATATGGGAAATGGCATGTGAGAGTGGATTCTGGGAACAAAGCCGGCCTATTCTCATTGTTTTTACTAACTTGCCTGAAACAGCAAAATGCAAAACACCACATAAAACACTTCCTAAGGGACTGAGGGGTAAAAACAAGACAGAACACAACACCCTAAAAGAGACAAAGAATACAAGCAAATCTTTTTTGCGTGACCACAGTTATGTGGTCAGACTAACTAAGATGTTGTTCCTAAAGTCCCATGGAATTAATAAAGTGGACAAAGCATTTTACCGAGCATGTTGTTAGAAAGTGCCTAAATCATTAAACCTGGTTTAAACCTGAGAACCATCTTGAGAAACCCATAGTTAAAGAGATAAATCAAGACCAATTATTGGGAATGACAGTATTTGGTTGTTATCCAGACAAGAGACAATCATGTTCTTAAATTTTACAGGATGTTCAGAACTAAGCTAAGTCACAGCACTAAATCAATAGGGCTTTTTTCACAGGGAGTTTTTAACACTTATCCAAGTTCATTAACTAGTTCAGTTGTTACTACAGGTACTGAGTAGATTACACTAGGGATTCTAATGCGGTTCCTCACCTTGAGTAGAACTGGGACTTGATAGGAACAACTGAAAACCATTGTTTTGTTTACGGTTATGCGAGCTGCTTTCTCTATCATCTTGAAATAATATTCCAGAAACCAAAACATTACATATTTTGTGTTTTTCCTCTCCTCTCCTGTGATGATATTTATTACACTCACAATGATTTTAATTTAACTAAGTAACACACTCCTGACCTTGGGTTATTTTATGATTATTATTATTATTGTTGTTGTTGTTACGCCGTACCTTCAAATGATTTCGAAAAAATTATCAGAAAAAAAATGTATCAACTTTCTTGAAAGTTTTGAAATATCCTGGCGTATAAAAAGGGGGTTCACCTTACCATATGCCATGCATTTTCAAGCATCAAAGGTTCCATATTTTTTTTTTTGTTTTTAAAGAGAAAAAATATATTTTGGAAACTCAGTTCAAGTATTAAGCACTGATTGTGGATGGAATCTGAGTAAACTGTAAATATTTACCTCATATCAACAATCTGAAGCTACATGATTGCTTTTGATAAATATTAATAAATAATACATACATCTCCAAAAATTATAAATTCATACTAGAATATTTCTGCCAAGTCTACTATGCTACTCTTCTAAAAGATTGATATTCCTTTTGAATGCATATTCTTTTTCCCAGTATAACTATAGATAATTTGTTGCTGAGGTTTTATCTCATCCAATCAGATACAACTTTGTATCCGCATTCCCTTCACTCTTTTCAGGGTTGCAAGGGCTGACTGCCCACTTGCTTGTCTCTAGGACAGGTAAGAACGAATGATGTCAGACTGTATAGTTCTTCCTGCAAAAACAAGGTGGACCTGAACCTCAAAGAAGGTTCTCATTTGAGGCTGTTCATCCCCACCCCAGACTCCAAGGCGCTTCTTCTCCCCAGCACAGCAGGTGTAGAGAATCGGGGCGACTGCGAGGGAGAAGGGAGCCAGGGTGGGGGTCAACCCTCAGTCCACCTTCACGTACCCATTGGCGGTACCTGCGGCCCCCCCGGCCACGGCTGAGAGGCAGTCGCCGCCGGCCAGGTCAGCGTGCTCATCGAAGCGGAGCCGCAGCGTATTGCGGATGACCAGCCGCTCCACGATAAAGGAGGCACAGAACCAGGGCAGGGCGTACTCAGCAGTGATCAGGCCCATGAAGTTGTAGCGGAACTGGGAGTAGTCCCAGGGGCAGGCGTCGAACTGGCGCAGCAGCAGCCCCGTGCCGAACTCCCACAGGTACGTCCACAGCGTGTAGATGATGCAGCGCAGGAGCACCGGGCAGCGGTGCCGCAGCTGCAGGTACATGCGCTCCACAATCAGGATGCATGTGCCGTAGATGAAGAGTGCCCACACGCTGGTGACGCCGGGGAATTTCCAGTTGCAGTGGACCACGAACTCCCAGGCGGCCGTGAACATCACCTCGCAGAAGTAGCCGTGGATGGCGTAGAGGTACCAACGCGAGAGGGGCGTCAGAGGTTCCGGGGTCGCCATGACGACCGCTTCTGCCTCCACCTGGGGAGAGTGACAAAGGGCAGGGAGATGACAAATGGGAGCACCCTTCAATTTAAATTACAAAAAGCTGGAGAAAAATGCACAGTCATAAATTAATTCTAAAAGCCATTAAAGCTATGACACATTCCATATGTTTTTTGCTGATGCAGATTGGGACAGCAAATCAAACAGAGTACTTCTGTAGCCACATTAAATTAAGAAACATACTCAAACAAAAATCTCGAACAACATCCATAATATTCTTGCTTAGTTTGAAGGCCTTTGCCCTGTTACAGCAGTAATTCAGAATATGTTTCCAGTAGAGTTTCTCTAAAATATTTACGCATTATCGATTGGTTTGTGCATAAAAGCAATGGGTGTTCCTAACAAAAACAGATATAATATCAAACACATCACAGCAGTGTTGAATTCAAAAATGTCTTCATATAGAGCTTATATATAAGAAGGTTCAAAATTCTGAGTAGCTGTCACAAAAACAAATATTTATTTGAGGCATTAAAAACTGTAAATACTTTACATGATTACGGCTAGGATTCTAAATTCTAAATTAAAGAAGCCACATTATCATGTAAAAGTACTAACAGTTACAAAACTACAGACTAAGAAAATTGCACAAACATTTTTAAGCTTGTCTTAAGTATCATATGGAGCTGGTTTCTCACCTGTTTATCTCAGAAGAAACACCAAATAATACATGCAATATACTCAGGTGTCTGGCCTTAGCATCACTATTTTCCGTGCTTCAAATGCTGGAAAAATGCCTATTCTAGGAAGCGATGTGAGAAAGGCCAGAAGGAAACAAAAAAGTATAAAAGGGAAAACTCATCACTCATATATTATAAATAGCAAATGATGTCAGGAAACATTAAATAATCCAGTAACATTTAGAACACAACAACGCAGGCAGCGGATGACAAAGGAGTTAGATGGTTGTTGTCGTTGTAAAGAATTCTATATTGAAATTTTTGCCATGGAGATCCATAACCTCGACGGCTACATTAAACACCCAGTGATATAAATACATAATTCTGTGAGTCAAAACAGTTTTTGCTAAGCAAATAAAGTGCACAAACTGTAATGTAATATAAAGCAGTGCTCAGATAACAGCAAAGTGGTAGATATTGTTCTCATAATTGTGAGTGAAGACAGTATCTGCTCCACTGGTGGTGGTGTTTAAATTGCTTAGCCAATTCTGTTATCCAGGGGAAACATCTCACACACCTTCATTGCCAGCATCTTCAGCAGTATAACTTTCGCAGTCTCTGTCTGTCTGTTAATGCATTTTGAACAAAACCAGAAATGTGGACAAAAGCAGCAATGAGAATGAAAATGTGGAGACCTTCCCCAGGGTTTGGAGTGATAAGCCTAGCAGAAATAATGCTCTGGAATTATTTGGCATTTAGCCATCAACAGGCCCAAAGTCCACCCATTTTGAGTCAAGTTGATTTATGTATCATAATTACGAAGCTGGAGTGAGATTATCATAACTAGCCATGGAAGGATTACAATAGTGCAAAATGCATCACTACATGCAGAACAGACTCATCTGTTAAGAGTATGGGGCAGCCTACAGTGCTGTTAGATTCAAAGCTTCTGAGTCCTGACTGCACAGGCTTCCAGACCAATTTGGGAGGACAGATGGCACTTTCCTAAAATTACATTTGAAAGCATGCAAGACAATATGGCAAGATGTATAATATCCATTCATTGCATCTTATCTATTTTTCAATGTGGGCTTATTCAGTCAAGGTCACCGTGTTCTAGTGACCATCTCAGAAAGCACAAGGGACAAAGCATGGTACAGGTTTAAGGACTGCATCACCAGTCTGCCGGAGAGAGTCGCACAGACATGCATTAACTCAGCCATCTTACCAAGGAGAATTTAGAGTCACCGATTCACCAGACTTTGGACTGTGATTAAAAAATGAACCACCTGGAGGGTACCAGCATTGAGTTACCAGGTGTCAAAACTATTTATACACTTAATATCTTTTTATTATATTACACATATTTCATTACATAAACAGATCAATCTTTCAAGATATTTAACACTATAAAATGCTTCATGCACCCCCCATATTAAATCACTCTACTACGTCCATCTATCTTCCAGTCGCTTATCCTGAACTGGGTGGTAGGAGGGCCTGCATGGGGCCTATTCCAGGCAGCCTAGGGTCATCATATAGTACATGCACGCACTTTAGCGATGCTAGTTAGCCTACATGGATGTCTTTGGACTGCACAATTAAACACGTGCAACACAGGGAAGACAAACAAACTCCACATACAGAAGTTTTTGCACGTGTGCGTTACTTGGTGGCCAACAGCAGCATATCATGGGACAGTGTGCTCTCTTTTCGCGACACTTCTTAGGACACTGAGCCCTGGCGTGCTCAGTTCACGGAGGAATTTTGTAACATTTTCGATCAGCTCTGACCTCCTTAAACCAGTGTCATGACCTGGATCATTAACTCATCTCTGATTGCCCATAATTAGAAGGTCTTATTTTGCTTCACATAAATTGCATACCATTCTCTATTATATTTGCAAAGGAAACTCGCCTTTCGTGGGGTTTTCTGGTGTAAGCATGTTTTTAGTAATTCATAAACACATTCAAAATGCATTTTAATGCATTCATAAAGCATTATAAACATGGCTATAAATATTTATAAAAAGGCATATTAGGCATGTTTATTATGCATTATGAATGCTTTATGAAGCTGTCATCTATAATGAACTATAGGTACTTTTATAATGCAGTACAAAGTATAATTCTTATAGCAAGCATTATAATGCATCATAAAGGTATCTATAGTGAATTACAGACGAGACCTTCATAAGACAGTCTTATAATGTGCCTATAATGTGTTATGCCTTTTGTTAAATGTTTATAGCCATGTTTATAATGCTTTATGAATGTATTATTACTTGTTATGAATGTGTTTATAAATGACTAAAAACATGGCCTTAAGTACAGTGTTACTACTGACATTCTTTTCTAAGTCACTCAGTTTTACAGGTTTCTAACATATCGTTCAGCTGGGCTTGAGTTATCAAAGTCAGCTTGAAGCGGGAAAAGCAGAAGATCTAATCTACAACAAAAAGCAAACTGTCACACATTCACACTTTAGCACATCTTCCCAGAGCCAGAGACACCAAGGTTTTCTGAGGCCACTACCTCACCTCTCCTTGTGCCCAGCGGCCCACCCTTACTGGGACCTGGAAGGTGAGGACTGGGGTTTGCTACGCACTTGCCCACTTTGGGGATAAATCTGAAGCTAGTCAGTGGCGTCACCCAATTTTAGTAGGGCGCCTAGCTTGCAACCAGCTTTTAGTTTTGATTCATAACAGAGAAAGTCCTTTTTACCCCTTAGCAATTCGCCTCATCCTTAGGCTGCCTGTTTTCTGTATATACTGTAAGAACAATAGTCAGTAGGTATACTGAGTCGATGCTAGTTCCTGTGAATAAAGTGCAGAGGCCGCTTACCTCTGCTTTCTGCTGTCTCAGGAACCCGCTGGCCGTTGTGTGCCGCTCCGGATGTGGGTGAGGGGCCTGTCTTCCGTAAAGCCAATGCCTACCTTACCAAAGTGAGCAGCTAAACAGAGAAAATAAAACCTGAAAGATAAAAGGATACGTTTTTTTTTTTCCAAATCATTATACTCTTTGCTGAAGCCTTTGTGAAGAACACTTTTTTCCAAACAGGCTGAACATTTAGCGGTCTCTTTATGAAACACAGATTTGCATGCAAACATCTACCTCGCACCGTCAATGCAACAAAATAATAAATAATAAAATAATAAAACTCAGTAAGAAAAGCAAAACCACTGGGCTAGAGAAGTTTCCAAATCTGAAACATATAGATTTACTGTAAATACTTTGTGCAAGATGCACTTTAAGCATACAGTCATAATTTGATATGGTCATGTGAACAAAAATTGAAATCAAGACAAGAGAGGAATTAGTACGAACAGCTGGGCCAATTGATGTGGAAATCCTGCAGCACGTTAGAGGGTCCCATCCTCCACAGCAGACTGTTATCGATCCCCACCTCCTACATTACACCACAGCGCTGCACCTCTATTGACGTTCAACTTCTTTTCAGCCATTGGAGAGAGACGAGGAGAGTGCCGAAAGAACGATGACTGCACGCCGGCCATCCCAATTACACCCCGGATGACAGAGAATGAAAACAGACTTTAAACACTTGCAAAGGGGATCGCTTGTCATTTCATCGTCCAGTAAGGAAAGGGGTCGACGGAGGGCCAGTGGAAAACACATCATCGCTCTAACTCATCACGTTCACCTGCAAAGCAGCTGGTAACTTCAAATCATCCCCAAATTCACAAGAAACGTCTACACTGCAAATTAAACACCTCACTTTAACCCAGCTGAAGGTTGGTTTACGGCTTCTTTCAAAACCTCACCAGACTGAATGAAGTCATTGTGTTGCTCATTATCATTTTCTGATATGCTTTTATTACATTACATAGCTTTATCACGCTATTTCTTTATCGGACAGTCTTATCCAAAGTGACATTTTACACTTGATGCGGCTAATTTTCCAAAAGAGCACTTCCAGACTGCAACAATGGAACTTCTCCCGCAACTCAAAATGTGTGGTTAGAAAGTCCAGGTTCAAGTGTGTAGCCTCCAGTGGGTAAAAATACAAAGGCTCCACTGCAGGGGAATCCATCACAGCTGTCCCCACGCTATTCATTGTTTGTGAACCTCCACCTTCTAATCTCTCAAAGTCAGGCTAATCAGCGGCTTCAGTCACATACCCCTTGAACACTGCCTGCTGAAAGCATCCTGATCAATAGCGAGTCAGCTCAATTACATTCCCCCTGACAGTGCACTGGCAGAGTCACAAAGTACAGTTCATTACTTCATCCAGCCATCGTACACTACATAATAATGCACAACTTTCTGGAGGGGGGCTATGGAAAAGACCTGTACCGTCCACATTTTTTTTTTGTTTTTAAAACTGAAGACTGAGGCAACTAGCTTTTTACAGAAAGTTTGATTAAATTCACGTTTTATTTAAAATATTCAGGTAAAACTTCTTTGCACATGCAAATAAAGCCAATTCTGACCGTATAAAAAATAAGCATCTCCCCTCCAGAGACCCACAATATACCTGATTGTACTAACAAGCCCTGCGCACCACCTGCGGCCCTCAGGTATCACTTAAGACTGTGAAAGCAGGTATGTGTTGCTAGTTTGTGTGATATTATGAAAGGCTTTGTATACCCAGGTACATTTTAAATCCAGAAACTGATTCGTAATTTGGGGTGACGCAGTGGTCAGCATCGTCGTCTTACACCTCCGGGACTAGAGTCTGAGTCTCTGCACTGGCTCCACCTCCATGTGCCGTTGCAGGGTCTCCCCCCACCCCGGGGAAAATTGCCTGCCTTGTGCCTATAGCTTTTACGACTGCCCCCTCCCCCCCAACCCTGACAAGCGGTTACAGAAGATGGATGGAGCTCAGTTCTCTTCCCGTTCACGTGAATGAATTAGGAATCCATCCCTATCAACAGGAAGACGTCTGTGGTTTGCTGAGTGGTCAGGATTTCTCCCACCAGGGAAAGCTACGGGCAGAACAGGCTGCTGCTAGGGCCCCTGAATGAACCTGCATTGTGCGGAAAGTGAAACAATCGACTTTCTTGGTAGTGGGCCCCCAGGCAAAGCTTTGCCTAGGGCTCCTGAAAAGCCAGCCCTGTCCTCTCATGAACCCCTTTCTGAAACTCCTGGCTCCAATGTCTCACACAAGGACACCCAGAGAAGCCCCGCTGGATGGCATCCTGACCTTTTCTTGCACTTATTTCCCAGATTTGTACTTGGAATGAAAAACACTATGAGCACAATGATGTTGGAGTCCCACTCAGAGGTCCCTCATTTGTTTCTTCCGGCCTTCAGCAGGAAAACGCAACAGTCTTGTACGTTTCTTTGCTGAGTGCAGAATGGATTTATTTCTTATGATCTGCACTCATCCCTTGTGAAATTAACCGCCTTCCTAATATAGCACAGTTGCTAGGTTTCCGTTGTTAAATTCACTGGAAGAAGAATATCCTCATTCAGAATATTTAGCACATAATGCAATGTTTCAGATTTTTAATCAGCGATATAGGTTATGTTTATGATATTTTAACGATGACTCGATGTACGATTACATAGCTATATTAAATAAAGTTTTAAAAGCATAAAAATGTTTGTATAAGACATGGCTTTTATCACATGAAACTAGCGTGCTTCAAGTTTGTAAAGCTTTAAGAAAATCTGAGCGGGATGTGTCTGAATGCAAGCTACTTGTAAATTTGGATTTCATAATTCCATAAAGCTTGTTCTTTCGCCTTGCCTCCCCTTATTAAATTTCACCTCCACCCAAAAGTCAGCTTGTTAAAAAATATAGTCATTTTGCATGATTTGGTTCTGAAGTTGCCCATAACACAAGGATTATGCAGATGTAAAAATTCCGCATGAAAGGGAACAAACAAGATGTAAATTCCCTTTAGTTCAGTCATGCTTGGAACAATGACCTCCATGTGGGCACCAGATCAGTGTAGCGCCATCAAACCACAGACCTGCTTAATGACACGGTCTCCTGCTTACATCAGGGCTCGACTGATAAAATCGGCCATATTGAGGTTCCACAAGTTTAGCGACATTGGACAGAAGCCCAATAAAGCAAAAATGCTCCTTCACTGGAGAAAATGCTGAAAGACTATCGTCCCTGCACTATTTCAGATCATAAACTCATTGAATTCTGTTTTAATTACTCTATGCCTAGAACATGTAATAAAAACTGTGATTAACTACCGCAAATTTAAATCTATTTATCAGTCATCCTTTTCAGACACTCTCCATGCATCTCGTCTCCATGATACTCTAGACCTGACTTGTCCCATGCAGATA
>JAODKC010000028.1:12194887-12212798 GCA_026777985.1 Mormyrops attenuatus
ATTCAGCCACTTACCCTACTCAGGGATGTGTGGGGGGGTCTGGGGGGGGGGGCCGGGGGGTGTAGAGGGGCCAACAGAACAAGCTCACCGCTCTCTTTTCATTTCTATATGGGATTACGGCAGCAACAAATGATTTGCTACTGTGATCTATTACATTATTAGTCATTTCAGGATATACATTAGTCACTATTTCATTTGTAACTTTTCCTACGCGTTGTGCATGATGACCACAGCTGTCAGCGCCAGTCCAGCCGACTCCCAGTGAGGGTCATGCTGGAGAAATTTAGGACCATGCATGTTCTAATAATGGGGACAAAAGCAGACTGAATCTATGTGTGCCACTGTCTTCCATACCTCCCAGTAACTCCTGGAAACATACACACAATCACCCTCACGGATACAGTATGCACACAACCTTTCTGCCATCAGAGAAGCACATGAAATGCGTACTGCAGCACTCTATCATTGTAGTATTGAACAAAACAGCTTTCCTGTCACCTTTGCCTGAACTTACAAGCCTCTGCATGCTACTGAAATGACGCGTTTCCAGTTCAGTTCCTTATTATGATACCATTTCATTAAAAATGTCCCAGCAGGGATGCTTGACCTTGAAAGGAACTTCCTACTGGAGTCTCTCATCTCTCAACTAACATTGTAAAAAAGTTTGTTGTATAACAATAATCAGTAAATAAACAACACAAAGTCATTAACTTGAACAAAACTAAACGTCCTTTATACAGTGTGCCATATGCTGCCCGTCAACAGCAGTTACACAACAACCTTAAAGACAGTGGAACTCCCCTTATATAACAAAGCATATTTTTTAAGTTATGAGACAGTGATTCAGTATATAGTGTTTAAAGTAAATAAAGCGCAATTGAAAACGGTATACTAGAAATTCTCTCCTAACAACCGAGTAAATGACACGCATAAACACAGAGTATGCATAGCAGCACTATCTCCAATCTGCAAGCAGAGAGCACACCTCGCTCGCATCCATGGTGAAAGTGCCGTGCCGCCGTGTCTTTGAAAAGCACTGGTGCATCCGTAAGGACGCTTTGCGCAAGCCCAGGTGAGGAAGAGGGAAGACCGCAGAAGCACCGGCACAGCCTGAAGCCCCGCAAGTGCCGTACAATGCAATGCGTCAGAGGGATCATAAATCCGCGACTGCTTAGCGTGCAACTTACTTCTCCTTTTAATGTACCAGCACGTATTTCATTATTTACATGCTGCAAAAAGACGACTCCTAATAATAATAACAATAATAATAATAATAGCTAAAACCCCGTTATCCCCGATTACAATTCATGCTAGACGAACGGTAACAGTGTATGAATGTAAATTTTCTATAAACTAAACATTAGGCACACTGAATCATAAATGCGATGCATTTAAAATTAATAAGGGGGTAAATGTCGTTTGAATATTATATGTAATTTTCTGCTTTTTTCCTTACCATTTGACATTTTAAACCCCCTTAAATGAGGTATTAACTGAGAGGCAGTATCCTACCATTTTTTTAATTGGACGAAAAGGAGATACTATACCGG
This sequence comes from Mormyrops attenuatus, assembly GCA_026777985.1. Lineage (NCBI taxonomy): Eukaryota > Metazoa > Chordata > Actinopteri > Osteoglossiformes > Mormyridae > Mormyrops > Mormyrops attenuatus. The sequence goes on from JAODKC010000028.1 coordinate 12,196,438, forward strand.
ACAAGCATAACGCGAGGCGCAGGCGGACGGTCGCGCCGGACTCGTACTCTGCGGTCGAAATTCAGTTCAGGTTTTCCATTGAGCGCTATATTCCGTACGCCAGCAGTCAGGCTGTACACTGCGTACATCAAGGCACTTTCACGGAGACACAAAAAGCATTCAGCTTATCTGTTGCCAGTGACATTCTACTCACCTCTTAATACTGCAGGTCGGGCTATGCATGCGTGAAGCTGCTTAAAACGACATGGCAGAATAACAATTCACGCTAAAAAAAAAAGCATTAGGCACGTCTGATGCTAATTTGGTTTCCAGCCTGGGATTTTCCCTGTTTTGATGTTTTACCGGGGAGCAAAACGCAGCTTCCCGCCGTTGTGTCTTTGCCCGGCGGTCGCTGCACTTTCTCGCCTCTCTCGCTGAATGAAAATTGACACATTTTCCTTCACTGCACCAACAGCACACGCTCAAAGCGGCATTGGTTACCAACTCGGCTTATCGCCTCTTTGGTTAACTGCTTCAGGACTGCACCGAGCACCTTCATGAGCATGCATTCATATATCATATATTCTACATATAATGTTTATATATATTTTTTATATTTATTAGTATTTCGTGTAATCGAGTTGAATCTTACAAGTGACAGCTATACAAAATGTAACTTTTATTGAACAGGTGTTACTTTAATCAGTATATTATTTTTAACTCTGATTATGGGGACGTTCGGAGGTGGTGTTTGCCCCTTTAAATACGCGTGTTTTTAATATAATTATGTATGTAGCTGAAATAGTGTTTCTCTCCAGTACTTCAATTTAATCTGATTACTTAATAAAATATTTTCCCCGTTTTGCCCAGAGAAAGTAAATGCAAATTGCATATTTATCCATTTCGCTAAAAATGGACCGTTAAATTTAGACAGCCTTGCAGGTTAACTGAACATGACGGACTTGTTTCAAGGAAGGGATATTTAATGAATCCAAGGACAGAGCCATTGTTTAAAAGTTACAATGTTTTTTCCCCCCAGAAAAACAACTTAAAATATAGCTACTACTTACCTCCCAGGGGTTGACGTGTAATATCGCATTACTGTAGCTACAGTGATGCGCAAATATAATGTGATAATCTTGGCCAGTGTTTTTAACTATGTATGTAAAAGAGGTGAAATAACTGTCACACAACTAAACGTCGACTGAAACGGCACTAACCAACATTTAACTAAGTACTTCTCATTTGAGAAGCAAGTTTTTGAGCCCAGCTTCTTCGGGGATAAAACAAGAGATCTTCTGCACTGGTCTCCAAAGGGCAAGACTGAAACATAAAAATTTCTGGTTTGGTTTCAGTGTGAATTTGAGCATTGAACCACAATGTATGGTCACAGAAAGTATAGGCAGTGACCTTCCATGCGGTATGAATATTTCAGGAGTGAGCAGGGATGGGACTGGGGGGTGGGTGGATTAGGTTACTGGGGGGAGCATCTGAGTGGCTATCGTGGTTAATTAAGGGTGAGAAAGGTCATCTTCCAGTCATGACTGGAAAGGTACGCAGTGCAACTCCAGTTCATATAAAATCCTTATTTCTATATTTTATCTATGCATTAATATCCAAGTCTTCAAAATGAGCTTTTTTTACTATCTAAATTACGCAATGTGGTCAAAACTGTTCAGTTAAAAATTGACCCCCACACTATAACTTGCAATTTATTTTGGTGTCCGGCAATGAACAGATACTCAGGAGTCACCACAACATTTTAATGAATCTCCGGTTGCCCTCATAACCTACTCCTCCCAGTGCTTGACGTGACCTGAATTTTGAGACCTTCGACTATAAATAGCAAAACCCATAGTAAAAAGTAAATATCTATATAGGGCACATCATTTTGGTCAGAACATGTGTCTGGTGAAGTAAGGTCTCAGACAACACAGCGATCCAGTCTAGAATGAATGAAATCACAAAAGAGAAAGAATCAATTTATTCCTTAATTACATGGTTGAACTTCAGATGCAGTAGTTGTGAAAAAGGTAGAAAAAACAACACATTTTATAATTTGTCTTAATAAGTTAAACCTCTCTGGCCAGGGACCAGGCCAGCCGATATAACAGAAGAAAGTAAAAGCTCCAAGGAAACAGAGAAAATTACTCATGTCACTGAACTCAAAGTTCATCTCATTTTAAAATCACTTTTAACATGTTAAAAAAAGTTGTTGCGTGGTTTATGATGTCCTTCCATTCACAGGGTATGCAAGAAGTTCATTTTTTGAAACTCCAAGTTTCTTCGTTGATCCACTGTTAACTCATCAGGAAGTATTATAACTGATAAAAATAGCAATAATAATTACAATGACAACTAACAACAATGGTAATTATCAGCACGGTCCCTTGCAGTCTGATCAGTCACATGATGGTCCCAAGCTGGGATCGGTTCTTCAGTGATGTTTGGTTCTTTTAGATGATGACCTCTAAGAGCCAGAACTGCAGGGGCAGAATAGCATCTGGTTGGAATGTTCTCCATGCAAAACTGGTGTCTGGCATTGAAAAATTCTTCAAAATATTCCCTGCTGAGGTGAAACACAGGGCCAGACATTTCAAATCCAATGGCGTATACTTCGATTTCTCCCAGATATCAAGCTTCAAGTCTCAAAAAAAGCCCCCCAGGAAGATCAGTCCAGCTCATGGACTTTCTCATGCTGGGGGGCAGAAGTGCGCCCTGTGTCCGATGCCCTTTTGGACATAATCTCCCACTGAGGTGCCATGATTTTGGGCTTTGTTCCTTGACCAGGAGTGAAGAAAAAAAAAAAGTGTTACAGAAATACAAAAAATTATTTCCTATTTTAGGCAAATCAGCTTCCATCCAAACATAATCAGTACCCCCCCCCCCAGTGCTGCTAAAATCTCAATGGGATTTTTATGTACCTAATCGTTTGAAGGCCACATGTTTCCAAGAGAGACCTTACCATTGAACAAAGTACTCAAGCAGCATTGTTTTGCTAAGAATCTCCTGTATAAATCAGTATCAAATATACAGTTTTGAAGACATTTGGGTTGGCACACTATGAAAGAATATGTCCCATTAAACATGAGGATGAAATACTCAGAAAGATGGTAGCAATGACAAGTGAATGCACACCCCCAAAATACATGCTCCAGCAACTACTAAATGTGCTGGCTTCTTCCAGCTCTACAAACCCATAACAGATTATGTTAAAAGACCAGCTAGCAATGTAATAATAGGTTAAAAACGAGATAATTAACAAAACATATAGAGAAACAAATGAAACACTACCTAGAGGGAATATTGAATTTTATTTGCATTATTATAGCTTAAGCTTTAAACAGCCGGCGCATCTCAGCTGGTCAGAAAACCTCATGAGATGCTTGATTATCTGAAAATCTGAAATCAATGGATTTAATTCTCATCAGATCCACACACAGACCTGATGCTTAAACGTCTTTTCACAATCTACCTGGTGAGCAACTGTGCTAGCCAGGGTGTGTTTTTTGGAACCACATCACCCATAAAAATGTTAATGATTGAAAAGCCTGGACCTAAACAATTCAGGCTACATTTAAGGAATTCAGTCCCCTTCTGGACCAATAATATGAAAAGGGCCAGGGTGCAAAGGAAATGTGAATCATTTTAAAACCAGCTGACAAAAGTATTGTTCTACTGGCAACTCAGCTGCTGCTCGCACTTCCATTCTCCAAAATGTCACTAGCCTTGCCGTCAACATATAAAATATATTTTACTTCGCAAAAATGAGTGATGTGTGCAAAGCAGGGGTATAAAGATGCATTGGTGCATCGACCTCCTAATGCATTATAATTCACTGCAGGCACCCCTACTCACCCCCCGGCAAGTGGCTAAGAGGTTAGCTGGTTATCGGTATCAGCAAAATTAGACAAAAAATAATTGGTTAGCCCAGGGGAAAACAGCCAATCAGGTACCGCTTCCTTACTTTGTTCATTGTTGGCCTTTCTGACAATCTACACTGGTTTGTTCTCCCCATTCAATAATAATGATAAAAATGAATGTTCTGAGATTGTACTTTCTTTGTATTCCATTAATAGTGTGTAATTAAGTTCCTGAGGTCATACGTGTGGCATTTTTTCAATGACGTTAAAAAAGGTTTGAATTTAGGCTGTCAAAATAATCAATTGATCAAATTAAATTGTGGCAGAAATTAGACATAAAAGATTTCTGATCCATTAAATTATTCCATAAATAATCATAATTGAATCAAATCTTTTAAATATATGCACGAATAAATATTTTTCATAGACATTTTCCCATTACATATAACTGCATGAATAGTTCGTTATAGGAGTTCTCCCCCCTGCTGGAATAATCGAGAACAGCGCCGAAAAAGAACAGTTATCATCCCTCACTCAAATCTCATGTTTCACCCAGAAAATAGCACCACAGATGGGCACTGGAGCCAAGACCGTACCCCAGTAAGGATGTATAAATGGATATATAATATTCTAATGCTTTAAAATTGAAAAATGGAAATATATATTCTGATGCACACTGGTCTGAACTTAATTAGAATTAGACATAGTAACCACATGTCTAATATTCTTTTTTTTTATTTAACAAGCAATTACAGACTGAGCTTAAAATGACTGTTGTAGAACAACATCTTCACACACGCTTAAAAAAAAAAAAAAAAACACCATGGTTCTGTCGGGTCACATTGTCTATAACAGGTTCAGCCGATGCAAGTAAGGGAGGGTCGTGCCCGTATGGACACACGGATCCATCAGAGAGCCAGAAACATACCGCTGTTACCATGACTACACCAACTGTGGCCAGGAGGTACACCAGAGCAGCCAAGAGCTACTCTGAGATTAGACAGAGTGAGGAGGAAAACAGCCAGGATCAAAAGGGGGAGGGGGGAGTCTCTATACTGAAAATACCGTAAAGAAAAGCAGGGCTGTTCCTCATTTACGCAACAATTTCCTACTTACCGTCAAGGCCGTTATGTTGCTCGTAGGTCCTCTTTCCCAGAATGGTGGGTGAGCCGGTGTTGAGGATCGGCGAGGATTTTATGGGTGTCAGACTTCCTGTAGAGATGCCAGTGCTGCGCGGTGGGTCAGGTTTGGGTGGGCAGGGGTGGGCCTCTGATTAAGGGTGGGGTCATGCAGACAAAAGTGGGCATACATATCAGTTATAAAACGATCAACATAATCGATGTGTAGTTCAGCTGAAGTTCATGGGTTTAATTCCGAAGCTGTCTCTTTCTCTGACTCTACGGATTTGAGGAAACCGCCTTTTTGTACGATATAAATGTGTGTCACAATATGGCATGTGTTACATTGTAATGTGGTCATCAGCAAGCCGGGTGAAATATATACAAAATTGTATCATCGCAGAACCACGCTTGGCAAATGCTATGGCCAAGATTTCAAAATACTATGATAGAGAATAGCATTGCTTTCAGAAATACCATAAGGATGGAAGGAAGGAAGCAAGGACAGACAGACAGATACTTTATTAATCCCGACGGAATGTTGGGAAATATCATACACCGCAGTATGCTGTCTGGACAGTATTACAGTATAAAAACTAGACAGCTAGCAGCCTATTCTGAATCCTGTCTAATGATACTAAAGCGGCAAGGTACCAGAATACAAACACTGTAACATTATAAAGCAGGCTGCAGTGTATCACTGCACTGTTGAGACACAATGCCACTGTCACCTCTTACCTAGATATCGCACCACAGACTCGAGCGGCTTCCTTATTGTCTGCTTTGTCAAGACGGGGTTCTTCTGCATCTCGGGCAACCTCACTGCACCTGTTAGGAAACAAACACACACCACACTGATGATGCACGACAAGTGTGCGGACCTGATATCCGGATGAGGGAGCACAGCATCCACACTTAGGGCCAACCATACAGCTCACAGTCAAAAGGGGCATCTCGCGTCAGGAAATCCGTAACCCAAACTCTTCCTGGTTTTGAAACGGTAGATCGAGGGAAGTTCTCACACTCTGCCTTGATGGCGGTGGCGTTTACTGGCATGTAGGGGTGACGGGCCAGGTATTTAGGACGTAGGAGGTCCTGGCAGACGCGGCGAGCCGCCCGGGTCATCTGGGACGTCTGCAGGTAAAACGCCTGCCGCGTTTTGACAGCAAATTTGGGACTTCCGCTGTGTCTCATTGGCAAACTGTGGGGACTCTAGGGTCAGTACAGAACAAAGATAGCATGCTTAAGTACAGAAATTGGCAAGATATTCATCACTTACACAATTATAAACTACAAGATAATCAATGATTAATTACAATTATAGAATACAAAAGAACCCATTTATAGCAAGTCAGGGTGCAAGCGGTACATTCTTAGTAAGCAAGCTTTCTAAAGATTTTTAAAACAAATAATTTTTTTAAAGAGCATGTTTTTCTTCCAGCTTTGTGTGACATCTGTAGTCATAACATGCAACCTTGAATGTGTGTCTTTTTAGAACTTTTTATATTAGATGAATGCTTATTGATTAATCTTAATTGGAGACAGAAAGTGCGTGGCAGCAACAGGAATCCTGAAACTCCAAATTCTATGGCAGATCTTTTAAGAAAGGAGACCCATTATTGTTCAGTATAAATCAAGCTAATAGCTTAAAATTAACCATTGAGAATTTGAATGTGAAATGTGCACTTTTTATATCAGACATTTTAATAAGCATCGACTACAAAAAAAGTAATTATAACCAATCAAAAGGAATTCAATGCAAATACTGCACCATAAATTCTTTGTGGAAGATCCTTAATTATCTTATTTTTCTTGAATCCAAAACCACACAGCATAGCCTAAGATGCTTTGACAGTCGAAGCTGATCCGCATAAATAAATCATTAAGAAAAAAAGGAAAGAGGAAAGTACATAGAATTCAGAAAGCCCTGCATATATGCATACATTTGCATAAAACCGTGGACCCCACTCATTCTTAGAAGGTACAAATAAGATCCCTTAGAAGGAGCTTTTATGAAGGGATCACATTGCCCAGCACAACACAATGCATTAAATGCACTGACAACAGAAACACAGTCACTGTGTCAGGGTTAATGCAGTATTCGAAAGATGAGTCTCCAGTTTACAGTAGTTCTACAACATTTTGACTCACCAGCAGGGGGCGCTAGTGACGAATTAGCAAGTTCTAATGTGGCAATTGTCAGTAAACGATGGCTCAAAAACAGCATTACTAATTATTATAGTTATTGCAACAAAATTATAATGCACAAAAGAAATAAACCTACGAAAAGTAACGCAATGATGGAAAATGCCTGGAAATTATCCAGGACACGTATGGTTGGACCTGTTACCTTAATTGAAGTGTCAGTTTCTTTTCATAGACATTTGTGTTTTTGTCTGTGTTGTTTGCTTTTGCATTCTGGAATTTACAGCTGGACGTCGGCAGCATGCTGCTGTATATCTGTTTCAACAGCGTCTTTAGCGCCTGGCTACATCACAGCACCCACGTCGTTACGCTCCCACGCTGTCGGACGCATTTACCATGTTGTTGCGGTTGGGTCCAGGCCGCTCGCCATCCAACCGAGTGGGCATCTTCAGACCACCATACTTCTTCCAGTAGGTCCAGCAGGAGGCGCACAAGCGACATTGCAGGTTAGGTGGCCCCCAGGAATACCACTGGTAGGAGCTGTTAGCTGCAGACATGGCAGGCTTGAGAATCACCAGTGACAAACCATTTACGTGGGATGGGGCGGGGGCGGGGGCGGGGGGAGGACTTGTGAATGGTCAGACAGATTACCAATCAGATCTGTGTGCTTTTAGAGACAGATGTAATAGCAGATACAGGGTTGGGCTGTAGACGTTTCTGACTCACTATAACAACTCTCGCAGGCCCGACCCAGTGCAGCTGTCTGGCCCGGAGCACCAAGCGCCGCCCCTGCACCATTCACCAATCCGGGCTTCACATTATTCACATTCAGCTGATTCGGGGTGGGTTTGTTGCTATGGGAGACAAGCCAAGGTAGCGAATCAGTCGGTGTTTTCAATTCTTAATCAACCAATAACACGGCCGCATAAATTACAGAAAGTATCTAACAATGTTGCTATTATTCATCCAGCTGTGAAATTACTGTATTCTCTCCTATTTTCTCATGCCTACAAGATAAATCATCTCTGTATAATACAGCAGTCAACACTCATCCTGGAGACAAATATTTGCAGAGTATATATGTAGAAAGCCAATGGCAAGGACCTTCATTTAGCACTCACTAGTTAGGGATGTAAACCTGCTTTAGCTTGCTTTCTGCTTCCGCTGCTTTTAACCGTTTCTGTAATAGAGAAACAGATCGATCATTGCCGTCACTGAACAATGTGGAGGATAATAGTCCCACGGCATTATAAAAACAGCAGCCGAAACGTGACACCTGTTGAACGTATCGATCCGTTGTCTTCCACATGTAGTAATACTCAATAATACTTGTTAGCGACTTCCAGGGCAGCTGGAACGAGAAAGAAAAACACAGATAATACACAATACCAGAATAATCACTGCCTTGATATGACTACATCACAGAATGGCAATAAAATACTCAGGTTTCTACAATATGCTTTAAACTGTTATCTAACCCATCATAAAGGGAGTTTGAAGTGTCACTGAATTCAAATGGCAAGAGACACTGGAGACATTATACGCCTCTTCAGAAAATATTACCAAATACAGCATAGCTTGTTTATCTTGGAAAAATAAGTTAAAAAATTAGAAATCCAGGGGGAGAGGCGTCGATGCGCTTTAGTGGTAGATCCGCCAGTAAAATACTTGTACTTTTGGAAGCTGCCAGGAGGTGGCAGAGTTTGACCCCCAACTCTCATTTCAATCTATTGCAGGGTTCTCCAATCTTATTTACAGTGAGTGCTGCTTCTACAAAGAAGATAATCTGAGGGGCTACATGTATTAGGGTACATCAGCCGGGGGGGGGGGGCAAAATGACCAAATAATAAAACACAACAGAACATTAACGTAATTGATCCAATTTCCAAAAAGCGTTCTATTCTGCATGCTGCTCATTGGCTCCCGGCGAGCTACTGGTGGCTTGTGGTCGATGCATTGGCAACCACTGGTCAATTACAGAGAGACAGATTACATTTTGATGCAATTTATTTTATGTTGTGGAACAAAACGGTCTTAGAATCAGCCGATCTAATGTTGGATTTCCGTTAACGTTACAGCTGTCACCAGAAGAGGTAGGGAGGTAGGACTGCTCTCCCACACCTTCCCTTTCACATTCACATCACCCCACATGTCTGTCCGTCTGTCTATCCATTTATCTCTCCCCCTGCCCCATATCTTTCATTTCCCTCCCCTGTCACCCGCACCCTCTAATCTGCCAAAGTGAATTTCACTCACAAAGTCTTGCTGGATGTCGGCAAAGTCCTTGCCGTACTTCTCCAGAGCTTCCTCAAACAGATTAGCTTCTGAGGCACTCCATTCCTCCATCTCGTCTCGGCACAGAACCGGCCCACCTTGCGGGACCAGAGCAGCAATGGCTCGGTTCATGTTGTAGCCCGTCTTGTGTAGCGTGTCCATGGCGTGGAACTGGGGAGACACGCCAACTAGCTACACTCAGTGGCCATTTTATATGGAGCACCTGCTCATTGGCACAAACAGCTTCCAAAGAGCAAGTCATGGGAATACAAACAGCAAGGAGGCAGGACGCAGAGGTTCAGTTACGGTGCAGCTTAGCATTAGAATGGCTAAGACACATGATCTGATGTGGTATGTTCATGCCATATGTGGTAGTTCCAGCATCTCAGAAACAGACACCCTCTTGGGACTCTCATGGACTACACTGTCTGGAGTTTACAGAGAATAAACAAAAAATATCCAGTCAGGAATAGTCAAAAAAGCACCTGGCTAATGAGAAAGGTCAGGGGAGAATGACCAGACTTGTTAAAGCGAACGAAAAAGCCACAAGGGCAAAAATAACGGCTCAATACAACAGTTGTGTGCAGAAAGGCATGTCCAGACACACAACCACTCAATCCAGAAAAAAACAGGTTTTATGCAGGGGTGCCTAATAAAATAGCCATTGCATGTTTAGACAACACTGTACCACAAATCAATCGCTTGCTTTAGAACTCAGCATGTAAACCACTATACATATTCCTACGCTTCATCCCACTCTCAACCATCCAAACACACACACATAAATATAATTATATGGAAACACTCAAACTGATAACTGAGCCATTTACGCCATAAGAGTGACCTTAATCCACAAATGTATACATTCAGGTGATACCTCCATTTTCCAAATTCCTTTTAACTTTCCATCCACTAAAAAATAATGAATCTGCTTTTCTCTGTTTTGACTTGTTAATATCAGTCCTTTCCAGCCATCTCGGGTAAACATAAAAAAAAAAAAATCGACATCTTAGTTAGACAAAAGGGTTTCCGAGGTCTTTGTCCAGAGAATGAATTTCATCCAACGACTAAAACACAGGCACTACATGGCAAAGTAAAGAGTCACAGATCAGGGTCTGCAAAATACAGTACCGGCCAAAAATTTGAACACGCCAAGCCACCTACAAAGGAAAGTGATAGTGTTGCATCGTATGACCTGGCCACCTGACCTAAACACAGTAGAGATGGTTTTGGAAGAGTTTGACCAGAGAGTGAAGGAAAAACGACCAATGAGAGCTCAACAAATATGTATGTGGGCGGTCCCTCAGGACAGCTGGAAAAGCATCCCAGGAGGCCACCTTGGGAAAATGGAGTAGAGGAGAGAGTAGGTCAACCAGGGCCTGGAGCAACTGGGGTTAAGGACCTTGCTCAAGGGCCCAGTGGTGGCATCACTCTGCCGACCCAGGGATCTATGTTATTTTATAGTTTTGGTGTCTTTATAATTATTCTAAAATGTGGAGAATAGTAGAAATAAATCTTTCTATCGGGAGGTGTATCCAAACTTATGACTGGTAATGTACTTCAGACTGAAGAACATGCGCCAATAACATTCATTATTACAGCATGAAGAGTGATAACAGATCCAGCAAAAGGCGCTGTGATCAAATTTTTTGATCCAACACAATTTATCAAACAGTCAATGCCATTATTGCTTATGGTAGTGATATGAAAAAAGGGACATTGTTCTCTGGTAAAAAATAAATAAATAAACAAACAAACAAACAAAAGCAAATGACAGATCGCTATTTGAGGGGCCCAGTCAGAACCTACAGAGATTTCAATAGAAACAGCTACTATAAATGGGCAAAAACTGCACAAAGCTGTTCAAGCCCCATGTATAGAAGAGGTACCACTGTACTTGTTAGGCGGTTGTGTTTGTTGTCTAGATAAATTACGTAAAATTCAACAGCACAAAAATAGCGACTTGTTTTATCTATACTTTCGTTAACAATTTTTTGGTCATTTTCAGTTTTATTTCTGACAATGAAGAGAATGATTTTCTTCCCCCATCCAGTCCAAAACAATCATTTCTTTTGTTGCTTTCTTGCCAAGGACATAATTGCTACAGTGGCCCTGAACTTCAGAGTTATACACAGCACGTATTCCTAGAACAGATTTTAATTGCTTATCTGACCATTATTCATTTGCTGAATTTGTACGCGAGTTCCTCGAATTTTTAGGTTCTTTCCCTCACTCCCATAAAGAATCGAGTATCAAAACCCTTATATTACGGTAACTATCAAAGACTGCACCTTGACAGAGGTGAAAATGGCTTGATGAAACGGCAGACCACACTCATTTTTTGGCAGCAGAAGCCGCAAGCCCTGCCCTTCAGGTGGGGCGCAGCGTGGATTAAAGAGCAGCAAAGAACTCTCTATTTCCCACATTTTCCAGGAGAAACAATACTTTAACCTAAAATTAAATGGGTTCCATATAAATTTAATCAAATATAATCAGCGTAATTTGTACAGTACCAAATAAAATACATTTACACATTCATAAAAACCTACTGAATTTGTATATACTGTACCATTTTCGCAATTTTATTTTAGGCTTTTATGTATTGAAACTATTATAACATAAGCTTGCAGTGGCTGATCCTGAAGATGCATGCAAGCAGACATGCGAGTGACTCAGTCTGTTGCTCTTGGATGGGTTTCTTCTGCATGTTTTATATATGACCAGCAGAAGTAGGCCAGCGTGGTCCACATGAGGTTGGGAAGAGGCAGAGCAGGACTCATTAGCATAGCCCAGAGAGTGCCTGCAGCCAGATTACCCAGTATGTGTGTGTGTGTGTGTGTGTGTGTGTGTGTGTGTGTGTGTGTGTCTCCCTGCTTAGCCCCAGAGGTACCCTCTATCACAAGCAAAACCCAATAGCCTGTAAATCAGCGCTATATTTTTATGTACCATAAACCTGAGAACAAATTCTTATCGTACCAACCAGAAAAGTGATGACAGATCTGATCCACAGGCAAACAATCTGTTAGTTCATCCAGACCAGAGCTTTAACTAGGTTGACAGATTAAATGCCAGAAGCTCACATGAGAAGTGCAGAGAGCACAGCCCAACAAACTTGGACTTGGGTTAGAGCAACTGACCCAGTTGGGTTCCCTTTAGAAGGAGTAGTTTTGCTGGACGCGACTCACCAGAGTAATGTCCCGGGATGCAGCGGCTGCACTCATGTGGAGGCTGGGCTGCCGGACCGAGCTGCTGCAGTCCAGAGCTCGTGCGAAGGTCCCCACGGACCTGCAGAGGCAAGAGCAGTGAAGGGGAGACATAGATGGAAAGAGCAAACAACAGACATCAGCTGCTGCAGCTGAACAAGCAGTGTGTCACACTAACACCACAAGGGTCATGGGTTCAAAACATAAAGAGAATGCATGAATTATAACCCTTTACTCTACTGTAAGCTATTTTGGGTTAAAGTGTCAGATGAATGAGCAGTTGTCAATAACCATCACTAAATATGCATATTATACAGCAGGTATGCTAAAACATTTTTTTGCTTGTGATCTACTTTAAAAATGACCAGCTCAATGAGATCTATCAGCCTCGCAATAATTCCTACCACCTCACCACATTCCTTTTTCAGAATATAGATGCGCGTTTGGCTTATCAGACAGACACATTTAGAACAGGACAGTCTTCCTCCCACTCTGTTTTGAAGTGGTAAGTTTTCAGCTTCTTCCTTAGTCCCGCACTCGTTTTTGATTTCTTTTTTTAATGTGTGTGAAATTTTGTCAAACGTTAGCTTAAACTCTGGTTTTCTCCGCTTAGTAAAAGCGCACAGTATTAGGCACGGTAAATTCAGTGGTTGCAGACAGGCCACATTTAATGTCAACGGAGCGTTGACAACTGTCAGCTAGCTGTCATAAAAGCAGGAATTATGGAATGGGAAGAATCTAATATTAAACAGAGGTAGTTTTTTGAAAGGGCATGCAATTTACCAGCATGACTGTTGGGATCAACTGGTCAATCGCGATCAATGTATTGGGCACCCTTGTTACACAGTGTAGAACTCTTTAATTGTTCAATCGTTGCGTGAACAATGACACCGAGAAGAGTTTTTTGCACACGGAGGGGAATAGTTTATATTCAGTCTAAATTCAATTCACCATCACAAGGCTGAACCAAACCCTTACCGGGCCACCACGAGAAATTGGTCAATCTGTTTCTCTGTCAGAGGACTGCTGGGGTCCCACAGCTTCTCTTCCAGCTTGGACAGGTCCCGTCCGTCCTGCTCACCTACAAATCAGGGCACCTTGGTCAAAAACAGACACTGACCACAACGGCTGTGCATGTGCCCTGTTCATGTCCATTTGCGTACCTTTCATTGTCATTTTCGTGGGTCATATTGTGAATGAGAAGTAAAACAGAATACAAATACTGAGACATAAAAACATGACATGAGATGAGATGAGAGTTAAGACAGACAAGGAAATACAGCTAACCATCTGATTGGTGGGGAGAGAGTGTGCAAATTTGGCACAAAAGTTGGTATGGAAGCAGAATAGTTTGAGACTCAGAGTTAGGTGTCAAGTGTTGTTAGTCTATTTAACAGTACCAACTTAGGCTAGGGGACAGACTGTTCCACAGTTGAATAGTTTGAGAAAAAAAAGCTTCGCTGTTTTGGCTTTGAAGCTGGAAGACCTCCTACCAGATGGCAGTGGAGCAAAGAGGTTGAGAAAGAGGTGAGATGGGTCCTTGACCATGCCAGTGGCCCTCTGGATGCAGAGACCGTGGTAAACATCCACCTTATTCTGACCGGGCCGCGCTACTTCATGCAGACAGGGGCCGCAATTATATAATTTGGGACTCGCTCGAATGATTGTCCTGCACTGAAGCATTTTCCTCCTCGCCCAGACAATACAATGCTTCATGACTTCGTAGAAGAGGCCCACACCTTCTTTGAGGAAGTCTGTGATGTCAGCCTGGTACTTGTTCCCGACACGGATTTCCCCCTTATCTGCTAGCAGGGTCTTCTGCTGAGGGTCGTACACCAGGGAGTAGAAAAAGGCATCCTGCAATAGGGGAAGGGTGATCGAGAGGGTTAGTAGCAGACTAATATGGAGGGAGATAGAGGAAGATATGGGTGAGATGTTGGCACACAGGGGGAGCGGCTATAGGAATGAGTAGCATTTGTGGAGACACTAACCCCAGATATTCCATGATCTATCCTTTGATTTCACATTTATGGCACATTTGATGTGCAAACACAGTAGTGCTTCTCTGCTAAAACTTTCATTTCAGACTATTCTCTGCCATCATCTGTTCATACTTGTTTGAGGCACACAGGCCAATCCACCCAACTTTGACGCTTTATTTTTCCTGATTAAATAAGACTGTGACGTTTCACTGTTACTATTACAGCAGTGAGACAGGCTGTTTAATTCCACATCACTGTCTTTGACTTGGGGTTATACCCAACGCAGCAGATCCTCCTGTGGATCACTGCAAATCTTCCAGAGAATCAGAGAGGATTAAATAAATTTGCTATCTGCAATGCATCTGTGCGGTGGTCTTTCCGACAGTCCTGCAGAGTCTCCTGCCTCTTCTTTGCTCAGTATGCTGAGAGCACTCTAGGTCAACAGACTGAATAATTTATATCGCAGTAGAAACACGTTCGCGCGCACACAGACTTGTAGACTGTTGAACTATCCTTATAAATAAACATACATGAACACACCACATATCATAAACAGAATATAACAAACAAACAAGTAAATAAATACCCAAGTCCCATTGCCTACCTCTCGATCTAGGTACGATTTGAGGGCCTCAGTTTCATTCAGCAGAGTAACGCAGCATTTTCCTCTGAGAAAACACGCCACATTTGTACTTTTAAGGCAAGGTCCACATCTACTTCTCAAATTATGTATAATCCAAGACATTTTAGAGATGAAATATTACCATTTGCTTCAGTACATTAGTACAAAAATGCATTTGAAGCAATTGAGCATGTCTGTGTTGATAGGTGTGAGGTGAGGTATATTGACAAGAAAAAAACAGTAAATAAGTAACAGCAAACCAAGATAGATGAAATATTACCATAATCAGGGATGCATGCAAGAAATTATCGTGCATTTTAACCTCTATCAAAATGCACGATAATTTCTTGTCATAGCAGCGCAAATGCACGTAAAATACTTGTATACCAGTTACGTGCACCCCTGACCATTATGTATGAAATATTATGCTTAACATATATGTGGGCAAATGCATTATTTTAATGAGAGGCAGGGAAGTACAGGTGAAAGACGGTGTGTGTGGGTTTTCTGAATTATTACCGGATATGTGTGGCAGGTAGAGATTCGAGTTGGCGGGACAAGAAGAGCTCTCTGTGTCTCAGCTGGTGCTTCTGCTTCTCTGGGAGATCCACCATCTCAGGGTTTTCCATCTCTTCCTCCATCTCCCCTGGGGTTCAAAGTTCAAACGCGTTTTATATCCTCACATGTTTTATCGCTTACATCATTTCAGAGGACAGTTGTTCAAAATAATATATATGATATGTTGATGCAAATAAGACTACGGGAAACTACACTACCAGTCAAAAGTTTTGCCCACACTGAGATTTTCCACATTTGCATGTTACTCACTTAACATTTACTGAAAATACACTCAATATTCTTTGCTAACAAATAAATTTTCAGTATGTTCACCATCTGAGTGCTTTTACTAGAAAGAAAATGTTATATCTTTCATCAAAGTAACCTCCTCTAGCAGTTATGACAGCAGAGGAAATTCGAGGCGTTCCACCTACAAGGGACATTAAATACTGCTCTGTTTCATGGCATGAAACAGTTAACTAGTGTATGTAAAGCTAAATGACAGCCTAGAAGTTGACTGTGCCATCACCACACAACCACTTAGTAGGATATCAGACATGCACTGTTACATACTCTTTCCATGCTATAAAGGAAACTTGTTCTATTTGACTTGTACT
>JAODKC010000028.1:12212898-12230640 GCA_026777985.1 Mormyrops attenuatus
TTAGTAGGATATCAGACATGCACTGTTACATACTCTTTCCATGCTATAAAGGAAACTTGTTCTATTTGACTTGTACTGTCATTTACAGGTGTTCACTCAAATTTCTACTGCTTAACAGGAATAAAAAATCTGCAGTTCATGAAATAAGTGGAAAAGTGGCAAAAACCTGCGGTGTGGAAAAACTCGACTGTAGTCTAGGTATTCAAAAATACAAATCGAGTATTTATGTAAATCAATATATTGCTTCTTATATGTGAGATTATCAATGTGACATCATATTAAAAAGTTAACGTGACTATTAACTTTTCCTGACTATAATTTACACACCTTAATACTGGTTTCATTGATGTTTTACTAAAATTCAATGGAAAGGCATCGTTTTCCTAAAAAACTTACTTCACATAGCAGAGCCACTGAAGCAACAAAATCAGTAATTATTCACAAGTCCTCAAATTAAATCAAGAGTCTCGATGGACAGAAACACAGATGTTCCCTGTAAGGGTCTGTCGGAAAGTCAGATTACTGCACGACTGCAAAAAATGTCTCAATGAGACTCTCGGCCTGGCATGAGCAGAGGAACCGCCACAGTGACATTTAACAGCCTTTCCGACCATGTATCCAACGTGAATACACAGCACAAGCTGGCCCAAAGATGCAAGGGGCATGATAAACTGCTGGGAAAAAACACACAGAGCCTGGTAACATGGTATCAAATGCATTAGGGCGATGCACAAACCACCATTTTGTGAGCTGAGAGAGAGAGAGAGAAAAGAAGGTAGTTATATGCTCTCCGCGCCAAAGTGTAATCCATACCCCTATTCCCCTATTGGTGCCTCGCTGCCTTTTAAAGGGGCCGAAACAAGTAGAACTTCTCCACATTGTATGTAAAGATGCAAATAAAGCCTCTGAGACTCAGTGTTCTTCCACTACTGCAGACAGGCAGGAGGCTGAATGTGGTCCAGATCTCTCTCTCTCTCTCTCTCTCTCTCTAAACAAGGATGGAGATGGAACAAAGGCATCTTTGGGGGATATTGAGGAGAAGGTTTGGGAATGTCCCAAGCCCTCCAAAAACACCACATTAGTGCAAAAACAGATCACACCAGAGCAGACAAGACACCTCAAAGTTAATACCCGGTCAACAATTACAGAATATTACCCGGAGACAGAAATCGGGCACAATAACTTATGCTGATAAGTAACATCAAATGTTTTGTGTTGAATGACATCAGCTGAAGGACACTACATGTGGTTTGGAGCCAAACAAAATTAAAAAATGGAGATTGAACTATCGTCCCACACGTCCCAGGTCGAAGGTGTGAATCCCACCCAAGCCCAGCGTATGGATGCTGGTGGATGATAGCTTTTTGGTAATATACAGGCATTTCTTACACCAACAATTCGTCAAGCAGATTAGTAGTACACCTAAAATATTAATGAGAAACATATTGTGATGCTTAGCAATCTGTATAAATTTCCCGCATCCTTACATTTATTAAATTTGGTTAGCAGAGCACGCCACATGCTACCGTGTTGGTAAATCATGGAAGCGATAAGCACTGAAGTGGCGGTGACGAAAGGGACAGCTAAGCAGCCACAGCATCTTTTATAAGAGGAGATACTGTGGATAAACAAGGTTAAAAAAAGACACTGGTGGTGTGGGCAGTACATTTTGCAGTTTAAAGTCCGACACATTCATTAAATATAAGAATCCGCTGAATTTATACAGATTGCTAAGTTTTGGACATCACAACACGCCTCTCAATAATATTTTAGGTGTACTACTAATATGCTTACCAAATTTTGCAGGTGTAAGTAAACGCCCATATGGTACCGAAAAGCCGCAGTCCAGACAAATGTTTATACCAGTCATTCAAAGCCCTGGTGATTATTGCACATGCTCCACATAGCTGTGATCTGATATCATGCAGCCCTACCGATCAACATTTTCAGCAAAAGCTGCCCAGCCTTTTATGATTGATCTGTACATCAAAAATAACTCCACCAGTAACTGATACACAGTGAAAGCCAGGTAGCAGACAGGATACTGGTTAATTAACTAGCTTGTCTGAATGCACAACAAAGTGTACTGTCACTGCCGAAGCTCTTTTTTAATGTGTGACTGACAAATGGCTCATTGGTCGTTTTAAGTTATCATTGCCAACATGGCTACAATGGCAATGATAGTTCTAAAACATGGAAACATATCCAGGTCGTTAAGTGAAATAGCCGGCAAGTAAAAATTACGGTAGCCTAGGCGTGCCTGCGAAAGCGCTTCTCACTGCGGAGATCACTGGTTGCAGCAGTCAGATAAGTCAGATAAACTTCTGTTACAGGTACATCTGTGCATTGGAAAATTATTTTTTTCTATTACTTTATTACTAGTGAATGGTCGCTAACCAACATAGTCGCTAAATGAGGTGAGGGTGTATATAGCTTTATACATAGATCAGTCCTTGTGCTTGAGCCCAGATATCTGTTAAACATATGCCACAGCAGTAAGCTGAGGAGAGAGGGTCCCTCATTTGACAGACTTTGCTGGGAGGCATGATCCCATGAGGGTAGATGGGACTGGGGGAAGGGGGAGTGTGCGAGGGGTGGAGAGCCAAGGAGGCTGCAGGTAGGGAGTATCGCTGGTGCAGTCTGCCTACGTGCCGTGAGGTAAAGGCTGCGGGCCCTTCCTCCGACACTGATCCCAGCCCAGACTCCCACCAGGGCGTCTCTCCACCACACACACCCCAGCACATTTTAAATGAATCAATCATTCGCTTTGTGAGACCAGGAGAGCAAAAATAAAAAAGAGACAAAAATGAAAGGATGGAATTAAGAAGGGTGAAGAAGAGCAGAGAGAGAAGAGGAAAGAGAACCTTTAAAGAAATATAACGCAAACTATAGGCCAGTGCTTCCCAACCCGCTCCTCGGGGAACCCCAGACAGTCCAAGTTTTTTTTCCCTCCCAACTCCCTGCTAGACAATCCACATTTTCGCTCCTTCCCAGCTCCCTGCTAGACAGTCCACATTTTCGCTCCCTTCCAGCTCCCCATACATGGACTGTATGGGGGTCCACTGAGGACCTGGTTGAGAAACACTGATACAGGCAAATGCAGAGGAAAGAAAGATCGGAGATGGTACACGGTGTCCTGAGATCATGAAGTGGTCTTTAGGCTTCCTCATGTTAAAAAACTAATGCGTCTGACAAAGCATTTGAATAAATGTGAACCGTACCAAATACGTAAACCGAATATACAAACACCAATGCCGAACGATAAACAGCAAACCTTAAGTATCAGACATTATACATCAGATCTGCCAAATCTGTGGGAACCTTGTGTTTTTAATATTTATGCTGGCTTAATGACATCCGGAAATGGAAATAATTCGATCATATGAAAACTATATGTTACACTCCAACTTTTTAAAGCTATAGGTCAGACGTATGATGTCTTTGTTTCGTTCCCTCTGTTGTTAAACACAACACAAACACATAAACGAAAAAGCCATAACAAAAGATTAAAGAGTTGTGCAAAAGCCTCATGTGATTCTGAGCCATGCCCTCTATTCTGCTAGTGACTGCAGGACGTGCGGCCCAAGACCGGTCTCCTAGGGCTGGGGTTGGACCCAGGTTGAGGGTGGGGGCAGTTCTAGCAGGGAGGGGCACAAATCTTGCCAGTAAAATACTTAATCTGTGAATCACAGGACAGCCACTGGCAGAAATCCACTCTCAGCAGTGCAGACTAGTCTAAACGGGGTTTGTGGTGCAAGCTATTCATTCCCAGCACAACCTATGGAAGCGGCGTAGCGCACAAAAGCTCGTCCGGAATGATGGTACCGCACAGAGGTTTCAATACAAA
Organism: Mormyrops attenuatus; assembly: GCA_026777985.1. Taxonomy (NCBI): domain Eukaryota; kingdom Metazoa; phylum Chordata; class Actinopteri; order Osteoglossiformes; family Mormyridae; genus Mormyrops; species Mormyrops attenuatus. Next base: position 12,216,746 of record JAODKC010000028.1, read on the forward strand.
TAATACAGATCGATTAAACAGGCAGTTAGTAATGTGTTTATGTGCTCATACTGGTTTGCAAAGAAGATCCATATTGTTATTTTGGGCAAAATATATGTGCTACATAGAATTGTCATTAAATTACACAGTGCATGACAGCTTTTCTTGATTTGAAGAAGGGATAAAAGCATTAGGTTATGCTATACGTGAACCGCACCTTCATAATGCATTCATCATGCATTTATGGAACATTCGGGGCACCTTCATAATGCATTCATCACGCATTTATAGAACATTCAGGGCATCTTCATAATGCATTCATAGAACATTCATAAGCAGCATGTAAGTACACCTTGGCATGTCTTAAAGCACTGCATACATAACACTTTCAATAAACAATCATATAATGTTTGTTACCAAAGTACACTGAAGCTGTTACAGTATGTTAGGATGTTAAGGTATAGTTACATGATGCTTATGAGTGTTCTATGAATGCTTTTTGAATCCATTACGAAGGTACACCGAGTGTTCAATGAATGCATTATGAATGCATTATGAAGGTGCATTGAATGTTCTACGAATACATTATAAAGATATTATAAAGGTGTAGTTAATGTAAAGTGTTATTGTACAGGCAGCAGTTTGCCTTTCAGCGAATGAAGGTAAACTGTTACTTGGTGAATCTTGTCCAGATTTTTGATGCAGGCAATTACTATTGAATTCATCTACTCAATAAATTCAATAAACTCAATTAAAAGATTTGCTTCAGAAGTTCTAAAAGTCTGCATAAGGTGAACTGAAAACAGTCTGAAGACAAACTGCACAAAACATGTATTACATCAAAAGTTCAGAACTGCACTTAATTTGAACCTCGTATAAAACATATTTATTTTCTCCTGTACAACTCCAGAAGCGATAGGCACACCATAATTAATGTTTTATATACCTAGAAGAATATGGAAAAGAAATGCCATCATATGCTTAAATATATTTTCCCTACAGTTAAAAAGTCCTGGTGGTTGACCATAAAATACTTGCGGCAAAGTAAAAAATTTTCCAGCTGAAAAGAGGAATATCCATCGCTTGTTTTCATAGCCGGCCCCCAGTCTCAAAGCCAACTCCGGCCCAGAATTCTGACAGACTTAACCTGTGGGGACCAGCCATCAACAGGGGCGTTGCGAGGGGGTTAGGGTGGGTCCCCAAGAGGGGGCGCAGAGGTGATGTTTGTGGAAAAATGGAATCTGTCAGTGACTATCAGGTACATCCGGGGTACAGGAGGAGGGCAGAACCGCACGAAATCCCTCATTTTACACAGATGTTGAGAGTTTCCCCCTTATTCACCAGTCCGCTGCTCGTTACAGCAACACAGACAGGATACGGCCCACACCCACGTGGTACGGAGCCAGGCCTGCCACGAATTTTTCACATATCGCACATGTCTCGAAGTCCATGGGGGCACTGCTGGCCCTGCAATGTTAAACACACACAGGCCTGCCTTCTGTGCGGTCCGCCATAGCCTAACATCATCCAATTCTTTAGACTCAGGTTCAGGGCGATGCTCTCCGCTGACAAAGGCACAAGCCACTGTTTTCGCTACAGACACACAGGACGACAGTCAGTTTACGCACGCGCTGACTTACCCTGTCACTCACACTCACACGCACACTACAAACCCACAGGATGCCCCCCCAAAGATTCCTTCTACATCAGACTGAGACGCCGCAGTTCGTGAGGTTAGTCAACCCTTAGCGTTTACAGTGGCAGCTGGCAAGTAGGCTGAACCTCAGTTCAAAGATCAAGCTGAAGCCCTACCACATAATCTTATAAGCACAAAGAATATGATCTATAATATAATGTAATATGATTTCCTTTGAATGTGACATTTTACACATCACTTTCACATTCTCTGACAGGCTCCATAGCTTCCGAGGCCTCGCGCAGCTGCGCGATTGTTGGCGCCCACTTTCTCTCCGTTCAGTCATAATGCATTATTATGTTTAAGTAAATCAAATGCCAAATGAAAGAAAATGTCTTTCACGAGTTTTTAAAACGACAACTTTTAATTTTCCTTAAACACTTACATGATCGTGCGCCACGGCATTACGTCGATGTGTGCTGGTTTAAAATGAAAATAGGCTGCATTTGTAAATAACAGTAAAACAGATCGGGAGCAAAAGGTCGTACACCAGGTTACCGTTTGCCATTCACAAAACGCAGCAATAAAATTATGCATCAGCACTGTTTGTCCAGTACGGGGTTGCGGTAAGTCTGGAACCTATCCCAGGAATCACGAGATGCAAGGCAGGGAATGCCCTGGCTAGGATAGTGGTCCATCTCAAGGCCCATTCACACCCTTGATGACTAATTTAGAGAGGCCTCTGTTCACCGAACCACATGGCATAGAGTGGAAAAGGAAACCAGAGTACCCAGACGAAACCTGCACTGACACAGCGAGAACCTGAAAACTCCACACGCGTAAACCCAGGCAGCCCAATTAAAACCTCCATTCCCAGAGGTGTCAGGCCGCAATGCTACCCACCAAGAAATTTTAGTGATTAGATGTGCGTTTTCATTCACTTAGTGACAGAAAAATCCGGTAACACTTTATTTGAAGCTGTCATCTATAATGCACTAATGCATTACAAAGGTTACTATAAGAATTAATAAACCATTACAGCATCTTCTATTGAGGGTCATAAGGCATTATAGTGTTGGTTATAATACTTCATAAGCTACGATGAAGCTCTCATCGGTCATGCACTCTAGATACCTTTATAATACATTTTAATGGTCAGTATAAGCATTAAGGATGCTTTGTACTGCATTATAAAGTTATCTATAGTGCATTATAGATTTCATAGATTCTTATAGACATGGCAATCATAGAAAGTGTTATCAAAAATCCTTCTAAATTTACCAAAGAAGCAATACTTTGCATTTATATTCATTATAATTGCATGGAATGGCACAGGAACGGGAAGATCCCCAACACGTGCAGACTTGCAGCCATACTCACGCGCATGCTTGTCCGCCAGAGCGATGAGCGTGCTGGAGATGTCTCTGCGTCGGTAGAAACAAACCACCTTGGCCTCCACGTTACCGTTGGCCGTCTGTCAAAAAGGGAAGAAGGCAGTCAGCAACCAAAAAAACTAAACAAATTGCCCCTCTGGGCCTCTGTGCTAGGGATTCATGAGGTCCACAAAACTCAATGAGAAGTGAAATCGCCATGTGTCATTTCAGGTGACAGAACTCATCTGGTCCCGGTTTGATTAGATTTAACGTCAAACTAAACCTCTGAGACCAATGCTGCATTAACTTAATACAGTTGAGTAGACCAAGGTGTCGGTTATGACTGATCATTTGCTCAAGCGATGAGACTTTGATGGCAGGTGACCTACTCAGGGTATTTTTAGGAGCATAGCTGTTTAATGAAGATTAAAGCAGACTCCAATACAGGATCGACTGAGAAGACAACTGGCCTAAGTAACTGGTCAAGTGACTAGAAAAAACCTCAGGGAGAAATAGCACAGTTACGTGTACATTCTAATCTTACACACCCTTTTAAGTTGTTGACTTTTCTTTCATTAGTGATCCATAGTACATACTTTTGGGTTTGCACTTAAATTTATTTATATATTGCAGATGCCTTTTTTCCCCCAAAGGGATATACAAGTGAGGCAAATAGCACATTAGAAACATACATGTCATTAAGGAGACGGCTAGGAATTAGTGCAGCTAGGCTGAGCTTCCAGTGAACGCCCAGGTACAAGTGTAAGCAGTACTGGATCAGGAATTATAATACTACTTATTATTTGGTTATGAATGACAGAAAAGTTACGCAAATTCAATGGCTTAAGCAGCATTATACTAAATTGTTAAATGGAACCTGGTAAGGGATCACTGAAAAAAAATTAACAAGTGTATTACCTTCACATTTTTTTGTTACCCCTTTAACACAATCTATGCACGCAACACATGCGTATGCTTAGGTCAGTCAGGTCACCATAGATAAATGAGTAACAGCGTAAAATTCATCACTAAGAAACCACAAAATTGTAAACGGAAAGTTTTGGAAGGAGATGGTGAAACATGCATCTGCATCATATTTATCATAAAACAAACTTTCATAATACACATTTTCAAAATGTGCACTCTGAAGTGCTTACAGTGGGAGACACTTTGAAAAACGGGCAAAGGAAAATAGCAAGTCTGAAAAAACCAAACCCACACCTATGGTCGGCTCTCCGCAGAGCAGCCACTGCAAACAAAACGATTCAATAACGACGGCTGAAACGCAACATGTACTAAATAATGGCGCCATTTTCGGAAAAGCCGGGTTTACATTTTCATAGCCGTCATTAAACCAGCCATTTTGCCAAGTGTTGCACTTAAAGAGTATTTAATGTTCTGTCTTATATTTGACACAGACAAGATAAGTTCTTTACAGCTGTATCTAAAATGAACTGTTAAAATTTGAAGTGACTAGATCAACTGTATATTTACATGGAAATGTATATACTATACAGACTCACTTGTGAACATCTAGACCAGGGGTGGGCAATCTTATCCACAAAGGGCCGGTGTGTATGCAGGTTTTTGGGATAAACTTTAGGTCAGCTGTTCAAACCCAGGTGAGAGGACTCTTCGGCCAATCAGTCCTCTAATTAGTGACCTAATTACTAGCCTAGGCTAAATAACAATAAAAAGTACAGTACAGACAATACATAAACCAGTAACAGTGGTATATTATCATTAACAAGTATTATGTACTGCACATAATTGTACGTGCTATACCTTTATATTACTGGCAGCACAGTAAGTTTGTTTACACCAGCATCCCCAAAAACACGTGAGCAACGTGTTGCAATACAATGTTACATCAGCTACAACATCACTAGGCTATAGAAATTTTTTCAGGTCCATTACAGTATAGAGTCTAATGCAGTGGTTCCCAACTCAGTCCTCAGGGACCCCAGACAGTCCACATTTTTGTTCCCTCCCAGCTCCCAGCCAATCAAGAACACCAAGTACCTGGTACAGGTGTTAGGAGCTGGGAGGGAGCAAAAATGTGGACTGTCTGGGGTCACTGAGGACAGGGTTGGGGACCGCTGGTATAATGCGATCGGCATCATATATGTGATCCGTCATTGACTGAAATGTCATTGTGCACCGCATGACTGTATAAAATAAAACCTTAGAAGCTTCATTATAGATTCTAAATGAGTGAAAGTTTCATTTTTACAACATACAAACAAACAAAGCGGTCACAAAATCCAGTTGGTGCAAAGAAGCCCCTGTTGTACGTCGATGTGCGACCCTCTCAGAAAACGTTGCAAATGTCAACAGATACAAACCCCCGAACACAATGTAAAATGATGAAAATCATGTGGGCTGGACCAACGAGGGAATCAGCTCTTGTAACCTAGCTTGGTGACAGCTTTGTGAAACTCGGGGATATCATGCATGTTTGTTTTGTGTTATGAAGTGGGAAGTGTGAATATATGTGGTCTCTCACTAGGCTGTGCGATCGACGATAGGGGAAGTAAGAGTCTCGGAGCCAAGTAGTCTGGGACTGGATCCAGGCCCAGAGGTGTTTTAATCATATCAAAGCATCTCCAATTGCCACCCCCCACACGTACACACTAAAAGTAGGGCATTAAAACCACCACAAATTAAACAAAGGATTTAATCAAATTACAATACACAGTTCTTACCTTGTTCAGTTCCTCTATTCTTCTGATTAATAAGGGGTTACTTGATGAATTTTCAAAATAGACATAATCTGTAAGACAAAAAGTAGACATTCCATGGTTTCGACAATGTCATTTTGGAAATAATCATGATTGCTCTTTTAAAAATCAACACAAAAAACAGGTTTAACTTGTGGAGAACCCAAAATGGGAATATGGATAAAATTGCAAAGGCAAATGCAATAGATTTATAATTCCGGGTTCACAATCACCTATTCAAAGATTTATTGGTCAATTTTTAATTGTAATATGCAACAGTCGGGTCTTTATATTAAAAAATCATGTGGTATGGAACATAGTAGAACACAGGAATATTTTACAGGAATAAAAGCATGGTGAAGTTTGGTGATGATCAAAACACTGTTCAAGATACCCCATGCAAACATACCACACAACCAGGTAATGGACTGATTAGCAGACAAATTGAATTTCAAACAGGTTGAGATAAACCAAGGGTACAGACAACACTATGGGAAGCGTTTTACTTGGCAAGCAAAACTCAACACAAAGAATCAGACTTTACAAATTATCTGGACCATATCACTCTTAGTAATATAAAGAAATGAGATGCAGCACTTAACACTACACTGATACACAGTGTTGTTTGTAAACAAAAATAAAGCTGAAGATTTGGTAGAAATACTAACCAAACATTAACATTTACATATATTTCCTATGGCAAAAATATCCTATTGTTCACTGGCAAGATTTTGGGTAAGGAAGAATGATACTGGCGAAAGAACGGCAATAGGGCACAGTAATATATTAACCTTAATTTTAGGTAGGATCTCAGCGGGGCATCGGGTGTATTGAACAGACACTGACGTAGAACCTGCTGTACCGTTGCCCCACTTAGCTACCCCAGGAACTGTGCTTGCCTATCAGACAACTAGAGACCAGAGAATCCCCTAACACGCTCAATACTTCCACCTGCAGTTACCTTACAGTTGGATATGAACTTATACTCAGCTGGCTGACTAGTTACACAGTTTAAGAACTGATTGTAAGGAACATGACCTCAAAACTGTATATTACTTCACAAATATTTGTATCACTTTCCTAAATACAGAATGACAGCATCTCCATTGTTAAAGTTGCATAATAGGTTTGTTATCTAATAACACTTCATCAGCTGGTGTTGTTCCAGATGTTTTCTGACAATCCAGCTGCTAAGATGGGTCCAAAGAGGAAAAGGTTGTACCTAATAGTCCCTGGTTAAAATTGCATCAGATAGTTAACTCTTAAATGAATCTGAATTTGATAAATATGCTTCCATCATAAACACTTTCCTCAAGAAAAGCAAAACATATCAGTAAATTAAAAATTATGAAAACAAAGAATTATTTAATATAATCACAGTCAGATTACACCACAGGGCTATCTGGAAATTCTTGGGCCCTAAAAATTATACCCCCCCATCTCACACAGTAAAAGGCCCCTGTAAAGTGCTGGGCCCCCTGAATATGCTAGGGTACCCATGCCCCACTGCGCCCCACACAACAGCCTGTTGCAAGATTACAGACCAACACCCCTAACAGAAACTTTGTTAACAAAAACTTACATATTCCAAGCATAATAAAATTGACCTACTGGCTTAATGGTCTATTCTGACAAACATCAGAACAAACTTAAGCAGGTGGGCAACAGTCTACATTTCATTACATGTGACCACTGGCAGTCATACGATTTTCATGCCGCATTCTTTTTTTCCAAAACGGTCTTGGGAAGCTTTGCAACGTCATAGACCTACCCTAAGCCATTGGGATCTAGAAGCTCTTAAAGCACTACATGGCCTATAGATAAACTATGATCCTACAGTGAAAAAGAACAAGACTTGTAACCATAATTATATCCTATTACTAGTTCCAACACAAAGGTAGCAAGATCCATGATATGGAGCTGAAGAGGAGAGACTTATACTACTAAAGTACAGCCTGGAGCATGTTTACATTGTTTTTCATTTTCACTGAGATTAGTCTAATCCATAACCTAGGATTTAGCAATGTATTCCTCGCTAATGGTAATGTCTGACTCATCTCAAAATCATATCAGAGCATGAACCTCATTAGAGAGCAGTGGTACTTATATCACTCATATAGGTATGGTTTCCACCAAATTTAAAACTTCACAAAAAACCGGTTCATATAAAAAGCCTCGTTAAATCTATCAGTGCAAACCTATCAAATGCTACATTTTGTATTATTCGACACAAAGCCCACGTGCGTTTGTTTTGGCCGGCTGAACACATAGAAGCTAAATGTATAAACTAGGTATGCACACATCCGTATGACAATTCATAAACCCTGACCAGCTAAACCGAAATAATGGCACACCGCAATTGCAGGTAAAATTAAATACATATAAAAGGGGGAAAAAAAGAGATATGGAACAAATTAAGTCAGAGCAGATTAATTACATCCTTCTCTCAAATACAGACCAACTATTTTAGATTCTCACCAAATTAATATATTCCATGTCATATACAGGGTGACTTAGGACAGTGTGCTACCTTCTTTTCTACTGATCCATCTCTGCTAAGCCCCCCCACAGCCCACTCCCACCCTGCTTGCTTTCTCTCTCTCTCTCTCTCTCTCTCTCTCTGCCCCGTTCCGTATAGGAGTCTCTGGCTAAAGGCCAGCATCCATGCGGGCCGCTTCTTAGCAGGAAGTCTCTGAGCAGCCCCAGGCTTGGTAGGGTGCCTAATCTTAACCCAATGTGCTTCTTGGCAGCTGCCAGACTCCCTGCCCCACACTTGGTCGGGCGCCTGCCTATTAACCCTATGCTTTTCGCCTGCTGACATCCTTCCTAGCCTCTCCCCAGTAACAGACAGAATTAAAGAGGACTGTTACTTCTCAGCTCCATTTGACTTATGAGGGAACTGAAGCAAGACACTTTTTTTTCGTAATTAGCGTAGCTACAGTAACACTGCAAGATATGATCGATATTACGTGATTGAAATTCAAAATGCTTCACTATCTAAGCTCTCTGGAGACATGCGTCTAACTCAGCATGCATAGTTTAACAGTGATGTACTTTATATTTCTATTTAAATGTTCAGATTAGATTCTCTACATCAAGATTCAAGAGTGCAAATTTTGAAAGCTGCTACTATTCAGAACACATGTCCATTTCTTTAAATAACATGCAACAGGAATCACTACAACACAGGAACCCCTAAAGGGGTGTTCATGTATGCAAGTTTGTTAATAGATCTGTTCACAAGTTTCAGTTACAGGAAAAGTAAAAGTGCCCCATAACTGAGCAATCGGTTTATGTCCTCACTTATAACATGATTAAAAAAATTTGATCTAATTAAGATCTAATACCCACCAATAAGAATGAACTCTTCTTAAGGAAAATACAGACACACAGACACACACACACCACAAAAAGAATCAAAAGCGCAAAAAAGTATGACTAACCCAGTTTAAGATTTCAGCAGCAGTAACTAAATCCAGAGTTGGAAATGGGTTCATAAAACCACAGCGCTAGCTAGCCCCCCCCCCCCCCCAAGGAAAAACTGCAAGGCTCAGAGTCGGTGTGTTACCCTCACAATTAAGGCAGAACGGTCTCTTCTTCAAGAAACCGTTTCATGAAATACGCAAACTATCAGTGGGTCATTTCAAAATGTGATGTGCGACAAAACAGAGACTTGGCATTACTGAGAAAGCAGAGGTGCAATTTACTATTGACAATTTGTCCAAGTCAGCACTTTTTTAGTTTCCCAATTAACTGAGTAAATCCACATATAAACAGAAAAAAATGCATATATAATCTGTAAAACAAGTAATACATAAGCACATCACTGTATTTACAGTAAAACCTGTATAATTTCATTTAATGTATATTGTAAATGTCTGTTTTTTTGTAGCTTAATGTTTGGTTTATTATTATCTGGTTGTTTGAATGGTGTTTTTCCTGTTTTCGTCCAATCACACGGCCAGCAGCAACTGCAGATTATATGGATTGGGAGGGCCATCAGGGGCCAGTTATATTTATGGAAGGGGCCGCAGCTCACTGTGTCGCCACTATGGAGCTGCTTAGAAAGAAAAATTTAAAAAATAATATTTCATTTTGATTATTTTTATGTGGAGTGGTGAAATGGAGAGGCCACAATTTGCCTATGGAGAGCCACTGACACACCTTAGTATGCCCCTGCACACAGCTACCAATTCAGATTTGATGTTTTTCCGAAGAGTCCAGCAGTACAGTACCCTAGAAATTGTCTCCCTGTCAACCATGTTACCCACTGTCTCTGGTTTAGCATTTGCAAACTCTAGCATTACCATTAGCACTTGCAAATCATTTGGTTTGTGTCGTATTGCAGTGGACACTGAAAGACCAAGCATATTCCAATTAAGATGCTTCTTAATTGTATTTTCCAACTGAATTTTCCATTTTCCGCTGTGCTTTTTTTTTTTTTGGCCAAGTGTTGATATATTCAGTCACACTTAGGCCTGACATGGACAGCTAATGTTGGTTGATATCACGAAGAAGCACAAAACGTTGAAGCATGAGCCTTTTTTGTAGACATGACCATTACTTTAGGAGGATTAGCGGTTGAAAGACGGATGAATGAGTGATAATTGTTTGGGGAAAGTACCTGGTTCCTGAAAGAAGTTCACAGAACTGGACTGTTAACATTTTTTATGCTGCTGTCACAGAACACAGTAAAGTGGCATCTAGTCCTATGCATCAGTAGATTTCATTCTGACTTATGTGCAGTGTGCAGTACTGAGCTGTGTAAGAGCAGTTGTTTAAAGGGTGGGAAGGTCAGCAATTGATTTGGCATTTCTGCAAGTGACAGATGACGAGAGTGGAAAGGGATGATCTGTTTTGCAATATAACCCACCACAATGAAATATATACAATCATTGACACAGTCTACGATAGAAAGATATGGTTAGGTGTGAAACCGTAAACATGGGTATATGATTCTGAAGTGCTGCCAACTGGTCTCGAACTGACACACTGTGTCAAAGTGATCACTAAAAACAGGAACTTTCAGGTAAAAAAAAAAAAAAAAAAAGGTTCAGGTTCGTGAGAAAAATCGCTGTTGAACACAGATCCAATCTGACAAAACAACAAGGTCTCTGAGAAGAAGAGACAGAAAAGAAACAGAAAAGACTGGTGTTTTTCGGAGCTATTCCCCTGAATTGGTACAATTGCTAGATATTGTGCTAAATCGTTAGCTGTGGTGTAAAAAAAAAAAAAAAAGGTAACAGGTCAAAAAGAAAAAGACTGAATCCAATCCTAATCTACACCATCAACACATAATTGGGATTGTTTAAAGGGCACATGTTTCAATAGCACCAAAAAGTGCACGCAGTCATAACAATAGGAAATATAGTACTGATGTAAAAACCACTTACACACAACACATCAAAGCCATACATTTTGCCTTAGGTTCCAGAACGTTCCAAGTTCCAAGAATTTACATTTCTCAAAGAAGCTCAGTTCAGTAGGTAGATCTGGATGTGACTAAGTTAGCAAATGAAAAAGAGTGGGTGGTACTGATTGCATAACTGTTACGCTGGGTTTTTTCCAGACACATCTGTAAGTCAAGTTGTTGACTTAAGCACCTACACCCCGTTGTATTCAGAAATAAACGTGTCCTGAATCACAACTGACATGAGCATCATTCTTACCGGGATGTGACTCGCCAAAACCCACAGTACAAATTCACATCATTAATGTTGTGCCACACTACTGTTTTTGACTCTCTGCTATGGCTCTTTCATTATTGAACTAATAAAATCCCTAAAATGTACCTTTACTACTATGCGAATTAACAGAAAAGTTTTTAATTACAAAGACCATATGTATGTATGTATACTATATGAACAAAAGTATTGGGACACCACTTAATCACTGAATTCACGTGTTTCATTCAGACCCATTGCCACGAGCGTATAAAATCAAGCACCTAATCATGCAATCAGGTTTACAGACATTTGTGAAACAATGGGTCAATATGAAGAGCTCAGTGAATTCAAACATGGTACTGTCATAGGATGCCACAATTGCAATAAGTCAGTGTGTGAAATTTCTTCCCTGGTAGAAAATTCCACGGTCAGCTGTAAAATGGTATTATTGCAAAGTGGAAGCACTTAGGAACAACAGAAACTCAGCCAGAAAGCGGCAGACCAGGTAAAGTAACAGAGCGGGGTCACCGAGTGCTGAGGTACATAGTGCGAAAAAGCCAGCATCTCTCGGCTGACTCAATAGCTGCAGAGTTCCAAACTTCCTCTGGCATTAACCCCAACATAAAAAGTGTGCTGGAAGCTTCATGGAAAGGGCTTCCTTGGCCAAGCAGCTGCATGCAAGTCACCAAGCATCAGAAGGAGTGATACAAAACATGCTGCCACTAGACTCTGGAGCACTATAAACGTGTTCTGCGGAGTGACAAATCGTGTTACTTTGTGAGTTTGATGGATGAATCTGGGTTTGGCCAATGCCAGGAGAACGTTACCTGTCTGACTGCATTGTGTTGACTGTAAAGTTTGGGGGAGGAGGGATAATGGTATGGGGGTTGTTTTTTAGGGGTTGGGCTAGGCCCCTTAGATCAAGTGAAGGGAACTCTTAATGCTTCAGCATACCAGGACATTTTACACAATTCTATACTTCAAACTTTGTAGGAACAGTTTGGGGAAGGAGGGGACCCTGACCTCAACCCCATCAAACACCATTGGGATGAACTAGAATGGACATTGCGAGCCAGGCCTTCAAATCCAACCTCAGTTCCTACCTCACAAATGCTCTTCTGGACGAATGGCAGAAATTCCCACAGACACACTCCTAAATCTTGTGGAAAACCTTCCCAGAAGAGTGGCAGTTGTTATCGCTGCAAGGGGGGGGACCAACTCCATATCAATGCCTATAGATTTAGAATGAGATGTCATGAAAGTTCCCGTTGGTGTAACGGCCAGGTGTCCCAGTACTTTTGTCCATATATTGTATGTATGTATCTATGTTTGTGTGTGTTTGTGTCTTACTAGACAGTAAGATAGAATATGTGAAAACAGTGTTAGGTAAAGAAATGTCCAGACACCAACACCAGCCAAAACTGTGGCTGCTAACTTAAGAACTTAACAGAACAAATTAAATATATCCATCAAAAATCACTAAGAAATATTTTAAGTCATAACCTGTGTTACCCTTCATCCATCCATCCATAACTAAATTGATTTAACTGACTCACCTTTTTCATTGAATTACTTGAAAGTATACTAAAGAAGTATCAGTTTTGCCAGCTCAATCATTTCAGTCCTTTCTTTGTCTCATCACCACTCCACATATCAATCTCAGAAATTCTTTGGTGGGTATGGCCAATGAGATCCTAATATCACAACCTTCGCCTATAAAGGTAAGTTGATGTTCCATCTGCCAGCTGAAGTTCAATGTGCCAGCGTTTTAATAAATCAAGCTTTTTCATAATCCATTTTGCATAGATTTCTGTTGCTGTAGATTAGGTGTTTCTGGTATTATTGAAGCCATACAGGGGTCAGGCAATTAATTCCACACACTACATAACGTGCTATTAAATCTTATGACAATAAATTAAAACATATTGCTTCTGAAAATTCCACTAACTTCAAAACAACTAAACTGAGCTTTGATAATTAGTAATCTACCCACCCGTTTTCAATTACCTTCAAGTATTTGTGTGATCTGATCCTGACGGCATGTCTTTGGAGTGTAAAAGGAAAACAATACGCGTGAAGGACAACCAAGAGTACGTGGAAAGAAGCTGCACACTCACACCAAGCTGAGAACAGTCCGAAAGCTGCAACCCCGGTGGTCTGTAGCCTTACTGCTATATGTCAAGCTATCCTGATGGCAGAACACATGCTATTTACAAAAAGTCTCTGAGCGATTTAAATGAACAGCACAGTTGATAGTGTGCTTGTGATGAAAAAGCTGCTGTTTTTTGGGAAAGGCACTGATTTATTTGTATGTCAAACATACATGTCCAGGTGTGTATGCTGAAGAAAACTATATACCAATATTACTTGACTGGAAACCCTTAATTATACATATCTCACATGCTCTCAGAAAGAATGCATGTGTACTATAATGCAACCAGAGGTGGAGATTTCAGGTCCAGAGACTACAGATCCAGACCAAGATTTTGTTTCAACCAACCAGTTGAGTACTCTATGACTG
>JAODKC010000028.1:12233133-12257512 GCA_026777985.1 Mormyrops attenuatus
AGGGCCAATCTCTCACTGGAGCAGCCACCACATCACAATGCAGTCGAATTTCCAGCAGCCCAATCAGAGCATGTTACCAAGCCCTGGAGAGAATGTCGGCTGGGTGGAATCTAACTAGGCCAAGGATTGCCGAACAGAGCAGGAAACAAAACGGATCCATGGAGTATGAAGTCTGATGGAATCGTCACGGCTGGTCTTCCCAAGACATGCACCAGATCCACGAGTCCACAGGGCACAGCTGAGGGCTGTGTTACTGTCGGCAATGCTTGGGTAGTGAATCAAACCTACTTCAAGCCTCTTGCTGCATGCTGATAACAGAGCTCACATCCTGAGCGTGACATTCTCTGCATGGATCTTTGGGATAACGGTGACCGTGTCACGTACCCTTCCAACCGCTACCTAAGCAGCCGCAAACACACATATACGCACAAGCAAACACACATATACAAAGACACACACTTTCTCCACAGGATAAAGTCATATCACGCTTCTCTCATTCCCGGCTCACAATGCAGTACATGTTGCTCAGTACGGCGCAAGACAGAGTGGTCAAAGAAGCACAGAGGTCTTAGAATAAAGGCCCCAGTCCAATGCAGTCAGATCCAGTTATATGCATGCCCCATATCCATTTTGGGAGTTACAGAAAAGAATCACCTCTAAACCAGTGCTGGGAGGTATATCGGTTCATCGGTTTTAATTTCTCGTACAATATGAATTTTTCATATACCACCACACCATAGCATAGCTGAAACGACAGCTGTAACACTGCAATAGGCAGCAAGTTATATAATATTGTTCACTGCTAGAAGGATCACTGTGCAGTGTATTGAGAGGGGAGCTCGTTCAACTGTGTGTACCATTCTAACACTTATAACTTTATAACACTACAATTCAATATATAAAACAGCTCAACATCAAAGTATTTATAACTCCTGCTTCAGTCAGTCAAATTTGGATTATGTGTAATATAATTAGGTCTGCAATAAATGCATATTGGTAAAGCAATATCTTTAATACACAATAATAATCAATAAAGCATGTCTCCATGAGGCTAAATATATGGTTATAATCAATAAAACATGTCGCTGTCCAGCTGAATATACAGTATTAATTTAATAAAACATGTCAGAGAAATCATTCTTATTGAGCTAAGTACATGGTTATAAATCAATAAAATGTGTCGCTATCAAGCTGAATATAAATTAATATAATAAAACATGTTGGTTGTACTATCAAGCTAAATGCAAATGATTTTTTATAATAATAGAAACACAGCTTTTTAAAACCATTTGTTAACATGTTTTATTGATGTAAACACTTTCAGCCACGGTAAGGGTCAACTTAAAAAATAATAATAAAATAAAATAAAAATTTAAAAAAAGTGATATAGCGTGAAATTGCAGGAATCTTAGAACATACCATGATACAAAGTTTTGGTCATACCGTCCAGCACTACTCTAAACCCACAACCTTGAAGTTTTTAAGAGCGGTTGGTGATACCTCCAATGCACCACAATGTACGAGCACCATAATGCACCAGCTCAGACAGACAAAATTCTACTCAAATGCCTGATCCTAGTTTTGGCAGGCTTGCACAAGAAATCTGTATAAATCATTATCAGATCAATTCAGATGTATATATGTTATAGCTAAGACTCAAAACAACCGAATGTTTTATGAAGATGTATTGCAGAAACTATACTATTCCACGTTCTGGTATAACATTAATCTACAAATAAAAGCAGATCAATCGCAGTGTCTTTTCCCATTTGAATCACACCCAGTCTGTGTAGATTCCCATGGGGCCGGCTACGGAACACGTCATTACAAACAATGGTTAAGAGCTTGAAAGAAGCCTCCATCTGGCATCGATCTATCAGAAAGAAGCAACATTTTTACAATGATACATTACTGAAATCTCCGTTATTATATAAATTATATAATATATATATAAAATCAGATGATTTCCTGCGTCAATTTCTTTATATGTTGAGGAAAAAACAGCTCATCGATTAATTAGCAATAATGATCTTCGATATTCTGAACACACGATAAAACTAAATTTCACTGGTGTTCAGGAATTACCGATTTCAATGCTGTTTTGTCGTAAAAAAAAAAAAAAAGCGTCCACACAGAAAGAAAAACACACTAGAATTATGAGACCGGAAAAAAATGGGAAAAAATTTAAATGAGGAAAATCAGTCCACGAGCAACAGCTTTTCCATTTCTGCCAAACAGTACCTATTAGCATTGTTCTGTATTGTTAGTAGCCAAAGCCAAACAGATAAGACAACACAAACGAGAACTGACAAGACTTTCAATCATACAACAAACAACAACAATGGCGCCGAAAATATTTCCCTCATCACATCGCATATCACAATGGGCAGCGAGAGAACGTAGGGGCCCATTCACAACCGCAATGACAGTCAGGGTGCCACAAGTAAATATACTTGAAATTATTCCACGCCTCACCATGCATCAGTTCATCCCTGATGACTAACCAAACCAAGGAGGAGGGATTCCCCCCCCCCAAAACACAATTAACAGCTGCACGAAACATTGATTTTAGCTCCGCAAAACACAATAACAACGCGAGATGAAATTTAATTATGAGCTACCAAAAAAAAATGGAAAGAATCAGCACTGTTATGGGCCTGTCATCATATTATTTTCATATGATTGGGATGCTAGGGTACGCGGAATGCTAGGGAAGGGAGTTATAAAGGCACATAATTATCTCACTGGATGTGCCACCCAGAATACTTTCCAGAGTTTAGTAACTAGCCGTAACATCTGCATGTTACATATAAATGTAGAGAAGATTAAAGATCATTATCCATATGTACTATATGAGCTGTATCTACTCGAATTAAAAGAGGGTCTGGCATCTGTCATTAAATTTGCAGGTGCTTCGTTGCTTATCGGATGCAAACTTTGCTACAGAAAATGTATTTTAAAGTTCTGTTTGGAAGGTTAAAGAAAAATAGTGGCAAATATGACTGTTAACCTGAACGATCAGTCATCCTCACATGTGCCTCACGCGACATGCATTCATTTTTGCAAAGTGAAAACAAACTGCATGAATGATGCATAAAGACAGGGAAGGAAACGGCAAGGGAGGAGAAACAGTGAGCCCAACTTGCAATGAATGCAGACAAACACTGAGGAAGAACAGCAGACCTAGCAGGTACAACCTGAGTGAGAGGAGGAGGGGAGGGGGCAAGGAACAACATACCAACTCAGGGAACAGAGGGGTTCCATCCTGCTCAACAGAGAACAAATACAGCAGCCATGCATACAGGCCAATGTTGGATATGCACCAGCCAGTGTGTGATGGAGTGAAACTGTAAGCCCTTCGTCAAGAAGGTACACCCTTTAAATCATAACATGATTCTAGCCAGTGGCCATGTCCTGGTGAAGGTCCGGAATCAGCTGGTAGTATCAAACAACATCTATGTATGAATCAACATCCACTAATGTGATTCATAGTAAAGATAAGTGCCTTGCCTATATGAATGAGGGCAACCTTCTCTTCTGTTTCATTTCAAAGTCAGACAAACTGCAGCACAATTGCTATTAGTAATCGCTGTCTGAAGCACACATACCTTAAAATACCCCAAAACGAATGAATGTGAAACATTCAGATTAACATCAATAACATAACTTATCTAGAATCCATTAAAATCTGACGTTGTCTCAGATTTTCATAAAGTAGAGAAAATGTATCTGCCATTACTGTACAGTACAGTCTTCATGATGAATATTTAACATCTTACTTATAATCTTTATATTATCTGTACATACTTAAGTTAAAAAACTTTATACAAATTATACAAATTCTCTCAGTGAAACATACTATTCCACTTTGAGGAAACTTTTACCACAATGTACCAATAAGGCATCACACACATCAAAAAACACACACACACACACACACACCTGCTCAGCTTATTTTTGGGTACGTTTCATTTGGTACATATTGGTAAAGAAGGTTTGAGAAATTTCCGCCTACAGTTAATTAACACAAAGGGGCCCTTCCATTTCTCATCCAATCAATCATGCCAATTATAGTGTAACAACCAGAAATTAAAACCAGACAGCCTTTTGCTTACACATCACCAGCGATACTGGCTCCTCCTCACAGCAAAATGGAAAAACGTGTGAAAGCCTCACGAAAGGCTAGTAAGGAAGGGTAGCAGGCAGCAAGACTAAACTCTGTTCCAACCAAACTGTATCCAAGGTAAAATTACTTCAGACAGGCACTGATGAGAACTGATGGTCAATCGTGAGGTTCAATTCTGCTGCCAATCTGCACATTCGTGCACATTTATGCACCACTGTAAGGAATACACCACATGAATTTATGTATACATGTCTAAAACTGTCATGTAATAAAAAAAAACGATATTTTCATTAATATGTATAGTACCACTAACCAAGAATAGACAGTGGATGGATGGGTGGACGGATGGATGGATGGATGGATGGATGTACGGAACACACCACGTGAAACTGGCAGATGCATTATTTCAGCCTGTGACTTTTAACTCATAACATGATGAGCATTCTGCCTCAAGTATCAAAGGTTTACCGGACGTGACCAAAACAATGTCTGACACTAGTCTTGAAAGCTTTTCTGCTTTGGGTTCGTGTCTAAACGCAACCCCTCTGAAAACTCTCAGTACCCCAGCAGACCCGTAGAAAACCGCATCCGCTGCCCACTGATCACAACCGCAAAAGGCACAGCCGATATTTTGTAGGCTTTCACCATTTGACAGCTCGCTGTCGACGCGGATCACCGTTTTCCTAAGGGCATCCTCCAGATAACTGGGTATCAGTAAAGCCAGCCACCCACACTTCGGTAAAACCAGATGCGTAATACGGCTTGAGGTGTGGGTCAGGAGAAACAGTCCGTATATTGATACACTGTTACAATCGGGTGGAGGGGGTGGACTTCTATTCTAATGTCCCCAAAACATTATATAAATGTTTATTTATCGCACAGTTCGTCCAACATGAAACAGCAGTATAACTACAACGTGTGCATCTATCTATCTATTTATCTATCAATCTATCATTTGCTAAGACGTCGCAGCTCCCCCTCCTATCGGCGATGTTATTGGAGTTAGAGTGGGACGACAGAACGAAACTTCATTGTCTCACTTATATGAAATAACATAATATCTAAACACGTAGAGGACTGGAATGATAAGATATAAATTACAAACACGTGGCGTGTTAGGAAGAAGTACTCGGACTATTTCATTTGTTGCGTGGAGTACACGGCTCCAGTGCTATATCGCATATGCTTACGAGGGAGCTGTTGGAAAAGCGAAAGAAAGGACGGCGAGCTTAAACAAAACTTTAGAAATGACGAGCGCGGTTCCACGTTTTTAAAAGTCTGCATGAAGAAAGATAACCCAAACTTCAGTTTGTTGTACCAGTTTTAATATACCTGGTCAACAATACAACAAACAAACAAATAAACAAAAAAAACCCCGGGGTGAAAATACCATACTCTTCCTCCTCACAGTCATCATCATCATCACCACTACCACTACCATCCTCATCATCATCACCGCCACCATTAAAATCATCATCATGACTGCCACCACCAACGCCAGCATCATTATCATCATTATCATCATCATCATCATCTTCATCATCATCATCATAATTGGCATCCATCATTATTTTCTGTATCTTGTTTGCAACCAATTTCAGCTTTAGGAAATAAAGAGGAAGAGCGACCAATAGAGGATTCACACAGCGTAAGAAGTCCATGGTGTCCCTGCCAAGCAAAGTACAGCGATTTTAAAAGCGTGCGTTTTCCTACCTCCCACCCGGTACATGTTGGCTGCCATGAGTGCCCCGGGTCCTGGCGTCTCCAGGTGGGGGAATCTATGTTGTCGCCGTCGCTGTGTCCTACTACCGCCGTTGAGCGTGTTGGAAAATGGTGGATTGATCAATACGAAACGAACCAACTAGGAGAACTTAAAGAGACAGTACATACATTTAATACATTTCAGTTTTCAAGGTACCGTTAGTTAACTGATGCGATTTAGGTAACCCGCCTAAAATTTGGATACTGATCACAACAAAGCCGTTTCCCCTGGAAGTCGGAGGACGAGTGAGGGAGAGGTGTGGGAGGGAAGGGGGCAGTATTCAGGCAGCATCACGGCGCTCGCTGCCTGCTTACCCCGCCTCCTCCAACAACTAAACAATCGCTGTTGTACTACTTCAGCCCCACTAGAGGCGAAATAACAAATGAAACAACTGTTGCTATTTCTTGTAACCGGGATTTAAACATTTACGGAGCCCGTCTCTGGCTCTGTACGTCCAAATCGCACCTTTCCGGAGCGCAGCTCGCCTGCAACGTTAACCTTGTTTTTATCTCCCCAAATTCAGTAAAAAAAAATCGAAGTCAGCGGTTTAATAAAAGGTCGTTTTGGGCCACATTACGTTTTTCGTCAGCTTTGATGTTAATTTTCATTAGTAGCTCTGACCGGATATTATCATTATTCTATCTCGCATGTAGTACTGCTGCCAAAACTACACTTACCATCCAGTCTCTACTAGAGGTATAGGGTGTATGTAAACTGCAATCCCCGAATAACTTCATATGTTAATGTATTTTCACGACGACATTAAGCAAGAATATTACTTCTAGTGAAAAGCAATTTTGATGCATTGTTAATTGTTTTCTTTGTCCCCCCGCTCTGTACCTGACAGGGTATATAGATCATCCAATGAATCAGTGAATCAGCAGTCTGTGCTGAATATACTTTTACAAATTCATATTGCAGCTTTGCATTACTCTCTTGAGTTTTATGTTGAAGTTTTTTCATTTTATGTAGCCACACTTTTCAACAAAACGTTTTATGAAGTTAATATGTTTCAAGTGTATACGTTTTTATGAACTTTTTAAAGAATTTCATGACTGATTTTCACTATGAGTTGCAACAATACCTGTAAATACCCAACAAAATTAATAGAATGTTTAAGATTTACACTACTAATGAGCTTCATGTAACCCATGTAATCTATGTTGATTATACTTAATTCATATTTGCCCATAGCTGTATACTTTGATGTTTCCTTTGACTGTTTGCGTGCTGACTTAATCGTTTGGGTTTAAGACAGCTTTTTCTTCTGTTGTTGTCTTTTAAGCCTCATTAGATGCAGCCACATTATACATGGCTGGATTATCGACTGGACCAGTACTGCCAGTGCTCCGGGGGGCTCCAGCTGGAGGGAGCCTCAGAACAATAGTGGCTGTGAGTCGCAGAATGTATAGCGCGGGTTAAACACTACGACCCGTCGCAGGCAACACAAGTTGACCACCAGGGCCCTCTGTATATAGAGCAAGAGTGAAAATTAACCATCAGGGCTCCTCAGTATTTACGTACAGCAAAATGTCATGACCGAGGGCCCCTAGTGCCTTCTGCATGTACAGCACAAAGTGACCACCCCTGCGTGAGCCCTCTGCCTCTGGAACAGGAGTTGGCCACCTGGGGCCCTTGATATATATGTTGTGAGCTGACCACCTGACGCATTTGGTGCATACTATGTTCCTTGGGACATACAGTGCAAGCTTAAAACAAGGGCCCTTCAGAGCTTAAGACCCCCAGACAGTCCACGTTTTTGCTCCCTCCCAGCTCCCGGCACACCTGTACCAGGTATTCTGTGTTCTTGATTGGCTGGGAGCTGGGAGGGAGCAAAAATGTGAACTGTCTGGGGGTCCCTGAGGGCTGGGTTGAGAAACCCTGGCTTAAGTTATGAGCTGAGCGTCAAGGCACCTGGCCCCTCTGCATGCACAGTGTAGCAAAAATAACATAAGGGTCCCCGGGCCCCATCGTAATTACTTTGATTACGGTTTTACAGTATGTTTTAATGGTAACTTTAATGGTAATTTACTTGACAGGGCACAAAAACTTAATAACTCAGTTACTACTGAAGTACAAATCGTGAACAAATATAGTCACTACTTGAATATGATGCATCACAATTCATATATGATAAACAAACATGAGATCAGTTTTTCACTTGAGTTATTACAGAATTCACAGATATAGTAACAAATATAGTAATTGCTTGGGATGAAAGATACAACTTGATTCATTAATGATGAACGAATATGAGATTATTTTTTTAATGAATTAATTAATTAATCTTGTGTTATTCTCGGCTTGTTCCTTCAGTAGTTCACAAAGGTTTACAGAATTAGCAGATATGGTAACAAATAGAGTAACTCCTTGGGATAAAACATGTGTCATGATTCATTAATGATGAATTAACATGAGATCATTATGTAACTAAGATTTAGTTTGTGGTTAATTAATACATACGTTAGTATAAGTAGTATGCTATGTTTCTTGTGCCTTGTCAAGTAAAGTGTTACTTTCAGTGTTAATTCAGAATAGCAGGGAACACTGAAGGACGTTTTGCTGCTTATGTTACAGCTACTACTATGCTACTCTGTGTGGTCATTCAAAAGTTCACATTATTTTCATATGTTTGTATCTAAGACATTCATTTTTAGTAAAATTAATTCCGTCTGAAACTTAGACACAGGCCAATAATGCTAACTAGCCAATTTGTTAGATTAGGCTAGCAGGTTTGGTCAACCGGCTGTAGTGAGATTTTCAGTTCCAGACAAGTCTGCACACTCATTTGTATGTATATAACAATTTTATTACATTTTAAACAGTCTGTAGGGTTTGCAAACTACCCTCACGCTTTTGATGTAGGTAATTCAAAGTTTATAATGGAATAAGATAGATTTGCAATAAGATTTCTAGCGCGAGCGTGAGAATCGGAAAGCGTGTCACACCAGATGTGTGAGAGTTGGCAGTCCTGTGCTAGTTAGTTCAAAACTTGACAAGTCAAAACAGTGCCGGCTAGCAAAAACGTAACTAGCGATGATTTAAATCTCTTGGCTCCAGTGTCACCACGAAATGCAGAAAAATATAGCTAGTTCTAGACCTGTCAAGCTACAACATAGCAAGTTAGCTAAAACAAGACTAAGGGTTAAGTAGTGGAGTAGAATCCAGATCTTTGATGCGGTAAATGAACTAAACCTGTATGTGCCCCCCACCCTCCTGCCTCATGGGAGTTTTACTGACACAAAAGTGTTCTGAGGACAGAAAGAAAATTGCTTGGTTCAGAGAGACAACCAATCATAAATAAAGTAATCATAAATAAAGTATCTCTATCTATCTATCTATCAGATTGTAGAGGATGTGGGTCCGTGTGACTAGAGGAGGCAGGACCAACCAATCAGATGTCTTGGTCCTGCCTCCTCTAGTTGTGTGGATCCACCTCCTCTACAATCTACGATCAGGCCCATTTTCTTAAACTAATTTTAGCTTTTAAAATGTTATGTTAGCAGGGAATTTTATGTTATGTTAGCTTTTAAAACTGTGTGTGTATTGCTGAGCATTAGACCCCCTGTTCTTTTGTGCTACATTATCTGCAGTTGGTTTGAATAACCATTACACCATGGACAGTGTTAGTCATGAAGGCTGTGAATCCACTCAGCTGAAGGATCCAATATATTTTAATGGGTTGGTGGTCCAGCTTCAATTTGAGTTTAAATCCCTGCCTACCACACTCTCAATTTTGCAAGCATACAACTTTAAAAACGAGACAAATACAAAACATAAAACATCGACCTTGATATAAATACAGCCGTGGCCTTTGACTGAAAACCACAGCATTTTTTTCAGTGCCTCATCCTGAAAGCACAGGATGGGACCCGAGCCTGTGATGTTGCCGGTGCTGCACTCTGTGGAGGTGGTGTTTGGTTGTTTATGAAAACACGGCGGAATGCTGTGGTGTGTCCTGATTTACACCTTGCAGAGACCCTAATTACTGAGATCACTGAGATACAGGCAGTGTATGGCTGTGATGTGTAATCACATGGGGTTTCTCAGCCAATCCCAGATCTTGGTATGTCTTAAATGAACGTTTGCAGCAAAGCCCTCGATTGACTTTGAGCACTGCCATGAAACAGAGTGTGAGATATAGCTGGTACAGTTTTGGGGAAAAAAAATCTTTACACCATTTTTTTTTGTGCGTTCACATTTTGCATCTA
This sequence comes from Mormyrops attenuatus, assembly GCA_026777985.1. Classification (NCBI taxonomy): domain Eukaryota; kingdom Metazoa; phylum Chordata; class Actinopteri; order Osteoglossiformes; family Mormyridae; genus Mormyrops; species Mormyrops attenuatus. The sequence goes on from JAODKC010000028.1 coordinate 12,243,233, forward strand.
ATAATAAGATTAAGATTGACTTTATTGATCGTACAAAAGCAAAAACGCAGGCGAACATGCATATAGTGCCAAACAGACTAGGTGCAAAGAATGCACACAAAGTGCAAACAAAGTAACCATGCTGCAAACAGATTTTAAAAGTACACAGTACACAAATAAATTAGCATGAAAACAGAATATTGTAAACTAAACTATATGTGACTAAAAACAAATGTTTAAAGATAAGAATAATAAATTCTGTTCAAATAAATTATGTACAAAAAGAATGGAAAGCATTTTTACTGTAGCAGGATGGGACGCTTCTTTACGTGTTATGGCTGGGGGTGGGGGGGGCAACATATCGTGAGAAGGCGTTGCGGTGTCTCACTGCAGCAGGCAGGAACAACCCCCAGTAGCATTATTTAGCACACTGTGGTGGAATAAGCCGGTGGCTAAATCTGCTCCAGTATAGCGCCCCCTGGAGCGGATGGGCCGAATTAGTCATAATATTGTCCAATTTTGCTAACATCCTCTTCTCTGCTACTGCCTCCAGTGGCTCCTAGGTCAGTTCTGTGATGGAGCTGGCCTTCCTGACGAGTCTGGCATCGCATAGACTGATGGCACTTCCCCAGCAAGCCACAGTGCAGAAAAGCACGCTGCCCACTGCAGACTGATAAAACACAGCGCAGCTCGCCACACATGTTAAAAGACCCTGTCTAGTCTGCTCTTCCAGTGGACCCCCAGGTACCTGTAGCCCTGTACCACCTCCACCTCCTCCACCTGCATGGTGACTGGCCTCAGGACAGTCTCCCTGTTACACCAGAAGTCCAACACCAGGTCCTTCGTCTTGCTGACGTTGAGCTGCAGGACGTTCTCCCTACACCACAGAGCAGTCCTCCACTAGCCCTCTGTACTCTAACTCTTCCCCATTGCTCATGTATTCTACAACAGAGTCGTCTGAGGACTTCTGTAGGTGGCAAGAGCTGGTATTGTACTAGAAGTCCAACTTGTAGGGTATAAACAGGATGGTCCCTGTGGCTGTACACTGTTGCTCACTACCATCCCCGATAAGCAGCCCCAAAGCTTCATAACTATTGTCTGTTAATTAAGAAGTCCATGATCCAGGAGTCCAACAAACTGCATTGTTCTGAACTTGTTCCCTATTCAGAGACCTTCTCTCAAAGGCAACATTAGAATTCATTAGTTAGCCTTTGGCTATTTAGATATTTTCCCAGCATGAAAAATGTGATTATCTCTAAACAGGAGAATAAAACAATTTGCACCGGTTTTTTTGCCTGGTGGGAGGCAACAATGCAGTGCAAGTTCACACCTAACAAGAACTAGCTCAAAGTTCAGTTCACACAGATTAAAATGAACTAGTTTACGTTCATAGTTCATAATTTTGAATTTTGAACTAAGTTCACATTCCCAAAAATGAACTAGTTCACGTTCATGTCTTCCAGTTTTTTTTTTATGAGCTGCTCTGAATCCAAAGTGAATATTTTGATCAGCAATTAAAACATCACTAGAGTCACCTACCATCAGAAAGCTCCCCGAGTCAACTTTATTGATATAAACAAATCATTAGTGTCACAATCACATCGAAGCACATCAACACTGATCAAGACAAGGAACGCACAAGAAAATACACATCATCACACAATATTGTTCTAAGGTGTGATTCTGAAATATCATGATACGTCGAATTTCATATCACAATATGGAAGTTATTTTTTTGCCTCTTATTGCTACTTCTGCTGTGTGAGCGTTGTTAACTCTTTGAGTGCTGCACAAACAGGTCCGATACATGGAGGCGAAAGGCCCCGATTTGCAACTTACAGCACTTCAACTATCTGCTGCTGATGTCTTGGTGCCAGGTACCAGAGGACACCTTCAGAGGTTCGTGGAGTCCATGCCACGACGGGTCAGAGCTCTTTAGCGGCACGAGGGGCACCTGCACAATATTAGGCAGGCGGTTTTAACGTTAAGGCTGATCAGCGTAGATGCGGTAGTTATTCGCAGTCGACCTTGACTGGCTGATGTCAGAACAGACTTCCCCTTGTGGGTCTGCAATGCAGTGCAGTCCAGACATGGAAGCATTCTGCAAGCAGCTGAAGAAATCAATTATGGCAGCCACTTTTTCAGCTGCCTTATGTGATTTTTTTCCCTTCTTCCCATTTTTGGTGAATGATAAACTCTTCCAACTCCAGTAACACATCCCAGGTGAGGTGATAGAGAATGTGATGACATCATTTCTTCTCTGTCATACCCCACAGAGGCTGTTGTTTAATATACAGAGTGAATTGACATAAGCCCCATTTGTAGAATTACTCATTACCATATTGATGTAAATAACTCCTATATTGTATTGTATGTATTGTAACTCCAGCATCCCTTGTACTGACATGCACTCATGCACTTTTTATACAGCATTAAACGCATTTGTGGCATTACGCTTGAAAAATCACTACACGAATATTGGCAGTAATGTTCATAAACAATCACAGGATGTTACAAATATCATACATTGAACGATTAAATAACTTAATTAAATAAGTAACTGGAGCAACAGTTGAATAAACTTCTGCAATCTCTAAAAATTGGAAGTGTTTCCACAGTTTTGGCCACTACCGTACATTTATGAACCACTCGTACACATTGTGTATATTAACCGTTTTGTATGTGACCATTGTCTTGTCTTGTCTTATCTGTGTATGTATTTACTGTAATTATGAGACCTATGGAAAAATGGAAAAAAAATCCCCTTGCATGTGAACATGGTTGGCCAATAAACTTGATTCGGATTCTAATCCTCTGGTTAATAGCAAACTGATACATAAACCTGTATGAACATCTTACAAGAAGACATTCAAAATGGCTTAGCAAGAATTGACAAAGACAGCTAGGGGAACTCCAGGGAGAATTCCAGGGAGGCCGAAGAGTTGGTAGCCAGGTTGCAGGTGCATCAATCACAAAATCTGCTAAGTTATTGCATGTATTAAATCATTATTTTTATCTAAGTTTGAAGTGTTTAGAAGGCTGAAGTATGCTTTCCTTCACCAATAACATGCTACCGGTATTTCCCCCTTGAGCCCAACAAACTTCATCATCCCTACTGATGAGTAACATCACCATAAAATTACATGGGCACAATGATGGTGACACAAGTGGGATGTTGTTGACTGGGTTCGCTGTGCTGATTTATTTATTTTTTTGCCATATGTAATGCTTTGAATTTAATGCGAAAAATCTAAATTTGTCTTCACTCAAACACGGAACCTGTTATCACATCTTTGCTGTGTCACTTAAAACTTTGTGAGAGAAAAACTCTGCGTGGGATATGAGATTTATTCTTTGTCGCCCACTACTTGTTACTCTGTCCTATTCGCCAGCCTTGTTCAGTGACTGGGGTATTGTTGATTCAGGGACACTTCTGTCTTTTTCAGACATTGACGTCTGCAGCACTTTCACCACTAACCTCAAAGTGGTATCGGCCTTGCCTGGTTGTTCAGTTTGCAGCCCCAGCCCAGTGTAGTAGCATCTGCATGATAAAACATGCGTGTTTACAAACATCATACAAATACATTGATGAAATATGAGCTATATGGACACCCATGTCATTTAAAAATAAATAATTGTTTAATTATATAAATATTTTTGGTTTTCTCTGAGCAAACATGGTAATTCTAGACTGTTCTGTAAAACTCCCTGCTAAATCTTTTTCATCTGGAAATAAACAATGATGCAAACTGCTCTGAATTCATTCTTTATCAGCAATATGCTATGTCTGTCACCTTTCCCATATTACTAAATTATCCGGCCTTTTTCAGGGGATTTAACACGTTTTATTACTTCTCTCCCCTAAACTATTATTGCGTCTGTCTTTCGTTAGTTGTGTCCTGAAATTCTTTTGACAAAATACCAGCGACAAACTTTACAGTACATGGTATAGCAAGATTCATTTTCCTGAAAAACACTATTACTTCAGTTAGATTTAACTAGGTGTGTAAATGCAGAAAGTGTATATCATGCAGATAACCAAGCAAGTTCTACTTGAATATTTAGCCCATTAGTAGACCTCTGTTTTAATTTCCATCCATTGATTTTCTGTATCCACTTGTCCCATTCAGGGTCATGGTGGGGGGGTCTGGAAACAATGGGCACAAGGCAAGGAACAATGCAGGATGGGGCACCACCCCATCACAGGGGGGCATGCACACACAAATGATGTAGTAACTCTAATTCACCTCAGCATGTTTTTAGACTAGGAGTACAGGAGTACCTGGGGGAAGCCCTACAATGAAATAAATATGCAATCTCTACACACATGGAGCCATGGTGGAGACTCAAACCCAGTTCCCAGGGTTGTGGGGCAACAGTGATGAGCCACCATGAGACCCACACTGTTTCAATTCGTAACACATTCCTTCCTCCATAACCAGGAAAAGCAGTTAGGCGATGAATGGGTTAGGTGATGAATGGGTTAGGTGCTGAATGGCTGTGTGCCTTTTCCATGTATTATATTGTGGATCATGCTGTGTTGATCAAAATAAATCTAATGTTAATTTTGATCTGAAAGCATCATCACACAGCAGAGTGAAAAAGGCTATTAAGTGATGTAGAAGCATAACTCTTTCAGTTCTCATGAGAATTAAATGAGATGGTGTTATCTGTGGCTTTCAGTAAAGTGAGGTTCTGTTCAGCTGGATTATTTGATGTGCACCCCCAAGTAACACATGCTATTTCTGATTTGTTGGGTGAACAAGAACTGCTAACTGCTAACCCTTCCATATTGCTAATTCATTCTAATTTGTTTATTCTGAAATAAATCAATGGCTTACGATGATCTAAAACAGTCTCCAATACAAATTCTACATACAGAGTTCAGCACGTTGTTAAAAGTGGAAATTTAATTTGTGCTTTATAATGTTCATGGTGACCAAAATAGAACTGACATTTCCTAGCATCAGTAGATCCTGAAAATTCGCAAAGAAGTATAAATATTTACCCAGATGCAAAGCCAAGAAACTGCCACTTGCTTCTTGAGGAACCCCAAGTGTCTAGCTAACGGCGACATTAAAAGCAAAGTTGTCGTCATAAGAACCTTTGTTATGTCTGTTTTGTCATCCCAACTGTCATCGTGTTTACTGTACCCTAATACTCAGCGTTAGATGTCAAGCGTAATATTTATTTTTAGTTGCTTAGCAGACACTTTTAATCCAAAGTAGCTACGATAGTTTACATGTTTGTGACATTTTTTTCATATCGTTCATACTGCTGGATAATTTTCAGTGGAGTGATTCATGTTGAAGGTACATCAGTGCAGTTCAGACACCATGACTCACTTGGACTCCAGTTTTCAACTACTCCTCAATCTGTTTTTCACTATGCTACCTGCCATTGAAAATTGTCAGTACAGGACATTGTGATATGGATTACATTTTAGCAGATCTTCTCGCAACAAGGTTTTACGTAATCTATCCTAAATAAAATAGGTATAAGTGAGGAGCTTCCATTTGACTTAACTGTACATTAACAAAGTTGCATATGCATGTCATATACTGTAGTAATAAAGGAAAATTGCATGGCCCATTGCGAGTTTTATTTTATTGCAGTACATAAGGCGCCCAGCAGAGGTCACCACAAGCAGGTAACGCTCTGCCTATGTCTGCTTGTAGTTTAGTGCTTTCAAAAATGTGAGACACGATGCTGTGATGCTTTGTACCAAAAGAAATGGCTAAATCAGAATGAAGAAAAAATTCTAAGCATGTTTATCTGCATTGTGTCATCCGTAATTTATGATTTTTCATGAACTCGTTTTATTAAATAGCAAAAGGTCAGTACATTTTCCTTAGTGGAACTGCAAGACAGTCAGAATAGAGCCTTTAAATTTAGACTGTACTTTGCAGATCCATTCCTCAAAATGGGTATTAGCTGAAAACATTCTCATTTTATAAATGAAACCCATCCATCTTGTAAATGTTTGTCCTGACCAATGTCACCTGGAGCCTGTCCCAGGCATCACGGGGTACGAAACTGGGGTGTACCACAGACTAGATGCCAGTCCATTGCTGGGCACACTCACAGACAAACCCTATGGGCAGTTTACATTACATTTATTTAACATACACTTTCGTCCAAGTGAGGATCACAGAAAGGTCGGCTAGGGTCCCTGGAGCAATTGGGATTAAGAGCCTTGCTCAAGCACCCAATACATAATTACACTGGTAGCCAGGGGACTTGAACCCACAGGCTTCTACACATAGACACAGCTTCTTAATCCACTGAGCTGTACACTGCTAATTATCCTAACTACATATCCTTAGACTATGGGAGAAAATTGGAGTACCCTGACAAAACCCACGTGATACAGAGGGCTGAGTCACTCAGCCATCATGCCTATAAATAAAACTACTTTATTACTTTATTTGCCAGAAAAAAATTCTGGTAATTCAAGGAAACTCTCACAGAGGTGAAGTCAAATTCAGTCCCGAACACCTACAGAAGTGTTGCACATTTTGTTTGTACATTGACTATATCACATACTCATTTCCCACTTATTTCCCAAAATTACATAGGATTTTGTTGTAGTGCGCCCCCACCTTGCTCACCACCTCAGACACAGTTTTGGCGATCAGAGCACAAGGTCTTCCAGTATACAGCACCCCTCAAACAGTTGAGATTAAGGGCCTTGCTCAAGCGCCCAACGGTGACATGATTACTTTACAAGTCCTAGAATTTGAACCCAACACTTTCTAGACATGGCCACAGAGCAGTAACCTGCTCAGATACATGCCACCCCCTAAATTAATCAAAAAGAACTTACTTAAACCAATGTCACCCAATGCAGGAGCAGTTTAAATAACAAGGCTCTGTGTCACCAATAAATCCCTGACAAGTCTCAGCCCTTGACCCGTTTCCTGCGGAGTGCGCCATGGTTTGTGGATTATCTGCACTGGACAGAGTAAGGCTGTGGGCAGGTCATAGGGTAGAGTGCGGGAGCGATGCACAAAGGGACCCATGTAAGGCCAGACAGGCAGCACCACAGGCCATTATCAAGGTGCTTGGTAGATAAACCCTATACTGGTCCACAGTGATGGAATGCTCCAGCTCCAGAGGTATTTATAGAGAAGGGTGTCCTTTTGGGTGTGGAGAGTGTAATGGGGCAGATAAGATCAACTCCACACTCCACTCAACAATCAATGCAAAGAAAGGCATGCTGGGAATTGAAAGGAAATAGGAAGTGATAGCTGTAGGCAAATCATCATCATCATCATCATCATTATTATCATTATTATTATTATTATTATTATTTCAATTAAATCACTCAACATTATGCCAACTATTGCCACGGTTTAGTGATAAAAAGTATCCAGAGCAGCTTAGCTACATGTGACCATCTTTATGACTGCATTGGAGCAGCACCATTGTCATACGTACTTTTTCAGCACTGGGAGACATTGAATGAAGGACTGAAGGGTATTGCAGAGAAAGACTACAGCTGCCCCAGAAAGCCACTAAAAACTGTGCCCAGTTGTCTGGCCCCATGAGAATATCTCACCCTCAGCCATTCCAGGAGAAGGGAATGCCAAGAATCTGCGACAACTTGACCATCAGTCTGAGCCAGAAAAGCCAACTGGCAAGCATTTGTGAGTGAGGCCTGTAGTGCGAGGCCCCGCTTCAGCGCAAATGAGACTGTTCGCGTACCAGAACCAGGAGAAAAGGCAGTGGCAGAACAACAGCTGGCTGCGCCATCGGCAGGGTTCCAAACTCCAGGGTTCAGACTTGGCTCTCGCAGCTCACCATTCCACGGTACACTAAAGTCCACAAGAAGCAGCTTATCTTTGCAGCACGTAGTTTAGCGGCTAAAAGAAAAGAATTGTGACAAAAAGTCTTAAGTCTGTTGATGTATCCCTGACAGTTTTTAAGTTATATCATTGTCAGTATAATTCTATAACACTACAAACTTTATGTGTCACTGAAAATAAAAGCATGCATGAAATAACTGAGTAATAAAAAATAAATTGACATTGGTTTTAAAGCACACAAAAACCTTACTTTCAGAAACTGACAGATTCACCCATGTACATGATTACACAGAGTATTACTCAGGTTAGCGTCATAAACAGCATGAAGTGGATAGTGGTGTTCAATGATCATGAACATCTAAACCTTCCCTGCTATACAGGCAGTCATTGTGATGAAGGCTGGACTGATGCTGGGTTCAAGAGGTCATTGATAAAGGTTAGTTTTGGATTGACAGACTTGTTTCTGTCGGGGGACGGGGCGGGGGGGGGGGGCTCTGGAGACAGACCTCCAGCAGTGCTGTGTTGCACTTCCACAAATTTATAATGCGCCTAGCCAGCACTCAGTCTAGGATGCAGCAGAAAAGCGACTCCTGTTATGTCGCACTCGCCATTTCTGTCAAATGGCTAATCCGTTATCCACCATGTTTGACATCATATACAAACACATTTATGTACAATTATATATATATATATTTTTTTTTACAGATGTGCTGCAGTATTGCTTTTCAATGAAACTAAGAAGTGTCTTATTTATGTGAAAATGGACAGATAAAACTAAAAAGCTAACTAATTATCATTAAAGCATCTGCATACAGCCCATCAAAGACCAAACATAACGTCGCCATGCCCTGACACATTACGCGCACAAGTTACCCTGGGTCGGCTTGATTTCACTATCAAGTCCTTTCAAATAGCTTATAACTTCCACTTTTTCTGTGTTGCAGAGGTCTTCTCAAACCCGACTACACCTGTCCTCTCACCCTTGAAACAAACTATGAAACATGAATGCTAAGTATTCATGTGTAACGGAGAGATAGTTAAATACATACATACATACAGTTACTGTAGTAAGGAGTGGGACACTTTGGTGCCCAGCCATGTGTGCTTGGTGATGAGTGTCCTCACCAACGAAGTACAGTCAGGATAGAGTACTGGAGGTCTGTGGAGTATGAAGAGAAGCTCTTGTTTTGGCTGCAAAGGTGTAGAGGTCAGGTCACGTTTCACTCTTTTCACTTCCCCTCAAATTCTAACACCTATAGGTTGTCAGGAATAGTAGGAGTGGATTAGACTGAGAAACACTATATCAAGTATTGTGACAGGGAGAGATAGCCAGGTCTGTCTTCCAGTTATACAAGATCAGACAACTACAGAGGGATATCGTCATTCCCAGAGCTCTTCCCAGTAGGATCCATGAATGATTCTGTTGACAACAAACCCTGTTTATATCACCCTTCTGTGTTTATTGCTTCTATATAAAAAACAGGCAGAGATCATAGCTCTGGTTGGTGGTTTATATCTGATTTGAGCACAGCTGTGTAATACCCTGAGGAGGAAATTAAGTGGGTTTTAGGTCAAACCTAAGAACAGCGTAAGTCATCATTTGCATATATTTCCAGCTCAAGAGGTCATTTGTTTTAGTCATTGACTATTTTTGCTCATGCGTCTGTGAACAGAACCTTTCTCATATGTACGTCATCATCTCTGCCAAAATTGAGTTTCAGAGTTTTGAGACTTTCAAATGACTGTTGGATGAACCTACGGTGGATGATGTTTCAATTGGTGCTTCTTAACCACAAGTCCTTTACATATCTTCGGTAATGAGTTTTTATCTCAGCATTGTAATAATGTAAGACGCAGCAATAAACAGAACCAAGGGTCATGGGATTCAGAGGAAAGATTAAGGATTTTTAACAGGGATGGAAATGTAGACAGGTTTAACAAACAGGGTGGCAAGGAACTAAAACAGAGGGCAGTCATTGTGGGGTCAGTAAGGAACAAAAATGTAATAAATATGGATGCAGCCTGCATCCATATTGCAATTGAATGCAATGATTGATTGTACAGGATACCAGACACCCATACCTCCCTCACAATTCTCTTGCTGACTCTAAATGGTCAACACAAATCAGCAAATAATAATTTGAGTAAAGTGATACTTGCCCATCTGCCTTTTGAGGGAGGTTGATTCATGATCATAATTATAGGCAATAATGAAATTGCAGTGGCTGCAGTACTCCTGGAGGGAGGTTTTCCGGGTTTTCTCCTTGGACCAATGGAGAGCACGCAAGGCGAGAGCAGCAGAATTTTCCCTTATGCTGCAGCTGGCTTAACTTGAATCAATTTCACACTGAGAAACATCCATCCATCTTCCAACTGCTTATTTTGGTCTAGATCATGGGGCTACAAGAAACAACGGCCAATGAAATAGCTTCAAACACCTAGCTGCCTTTTCCAGAGAAATTCAGGAAAAACAATATTATTGCAGACAAGAACACAGCCCATTTGTACCCACCCCAAACTGGGACACCATTATATCTGGCTTTTTTTTACCCCATGATTCTATGTCTCATTGTCTTGTTACGCTGGAGTGGAACAGATTTGATGTACATGCCATGATGTGCTTGACATCCTTGAGAGGTAATTTGTTGCTGATGTGAGGATTTGGTGGCTGCCACTCAGATAGGTAGGCTTTTACAACCCAGACTTGAGTGTTAAAATTATAGGGAGGAAAATGGAAGCTTTAAACACACAAGAAATGCTAGCAAACTTTCACAGGAGCTCTATCCTAACTGCCTTGTTCTTATCCTCTGCCACACTCCTTCCTTACATGCTAAGTCTGGTCTCTTAAGCAGCTGAAGTGTGATAAGCCCACCACTCGCCCTGCCCGATAAACTGAAACTCTTGGGACGTTAGTTAGGCTTTATCTTTGCTGGGGAATGTTCAGTTAACTAACACGCACAGACTTTACACTTATACAGGAAGGGTTTCTGATTTCTACGCAGAGTCATCAGTCATTCTGTAGCTTAGCATGTGGGGCTATTACACTTGGTGAACGAGAGAATCAGACTACCAGAGGTGTACAGGGTCGTACTGTCAAGATGAGGTGTGCCCCAAGATGCCCTGGACGGCCTGGCGGCACGAGGCACCAAATCATATCAAATCACTAAGAGTGGACAACTGTCTGTCCCTGACTGCGAGGGATTAGACGACTAATAAGGGAATGCTGAGAGCAGGTGATGGGGGTGCCTTTGAAATACGCGTCTGTTCCCAGCATCCCACATGTCTCCACCCTGTTATGGCAATTTCTGATGAAGATGACTCACCCATGGACACCCTTTTTTGTATCACACCGGGCACATATGCAATTCAAATAATGAGCCACAATAAATACCACACCAAACCAAATACAATATCAGCCAAAACCATCTGGGCAAAGAAACTTCCCAACTCCCAACTGGAGTAACGTAGTAACATTTCTACCTTTCGCTCTCACATTTATGTATGTAATTGTTCGCCATTACTGCTTCTTATGCAATATGTATGCATGTATGCATATATATATATATATAAATATATATGCATATATAAATGTGTGTGTGTGTGTATGTTATTTATTCTATTAATATTTATTTTACTGTTTGTCCATTTGACTGGGTGTCAGAGGCGTGAATGATGAACAGATGCCTTTTGTTGTTATTATTTATTTTTCTTTACCTCATCACAGTTTGCATGGTGCTCCAGAAGAATGCCGTTCCACGATGGCTGTGTGGGGCACAGGACACAAATGTTTGTTCACATGCATCTTTACATGATGAGATCATTAAGGAATCTTGAACAGAACAGAAAGCTGAGAAAGCACCTGCTAAATGTCGCCGAGTTTGACCAGCTACAAAACTATGCAAAATACGCAAGTAGCTGAACAACCACAACGTTTAATAATAAACAAATGTGATTCTTCCAGGGGAATTGTGTAAATGTCAAGGGGTGTATGAAGTAAATTACAGGGCAAACTGAGGCTACTTCTATAATTAGCAACATCTTATTAATTCTAATGTTTATTAGAATGTAAAAAGGCTGTTGTCAAGACATTATCTCTAGCCTACAACTGTGAGTGTCTATATTATAGCTATATCCTGTTGGGTGATACCGGTGTTTTGAAGGAGTAAACTAAGGGACAGGCAAGAGCAACAGAATTCCCATTCATAGCTGGTGAAAGACACTATTGTCCATCTTTCCAGAGCTCTGAGTCTGGGAGGGGGGGCGGGAATGGTGGCCCCACCCAAGCACTGACTGTTTGGGTTTGGGGCGGAAGAGTAGGGCGGGAAAGGGCTGGCGGCGCCGCGAAAGCGGAACCTGAAGGCGGGGCTATGCAAAATACTGAAAGCCGCTTTGCACGGGATGCCCCCGGTCCCGTATAACAATATCCGCGCTGATAGGTGAGCGCTGAAGCGGAGCAGCGCTAGGCAGCTTAAAGCACCGGTTTCAAATATCCTTTCATTTATTAAAACAATGGCATCCAAGTGTCCCAAATGCGACAAAACTGTCTATTTTGGTAAGTTACTTTTACGAAATGTTTATTTTAGTCAGCCAGCAACTCCATCGTTAGTTATCTTTTATGTTTCAAGAAAAATTCTGCCGGCCGCGTGTCTTCTCATTTATAAACAATGATTAATCGCTAATTGAACGCCGGCGTAACTGTATTGCACTGATTGTAGAAAAGGGCGGATGCTTAACTGGCGGGATGATAGCCGTGGCTTTCGCAACCAGTCCAACCTGATTTGTATAATTTGTAACTATATTAGGTGTGTTAATTTTGCTCTTAGTATATTTTTATTTCATCCGTCTGATTAATGTGGTATTAAAAGATTTATTGATAATGTTAATGAAATATCGACTTTTGATGGTTTTAAGGCGGGAGAATGAATGAAAGTCGTAGTTTTGATTACAAAGTTCCCTTGATCAGTGCATCTGTTGTTGATATTCACGCTGCCTGAATAAACGTATGTACTATATTAGAATGTGTGGATAGCCTCGACCAATTCCACCAAGATATTGGTAACTGAAAAATAGGCAAATCTGAGCTCAAAATTAATCAAAATATCAATTTAACTAAAAAAATATTTTGGTTTTTGATATATTTGACAATATTTAAAAAATACAGACTGGTTTGAAAGCAGTGTGTTTAGCTAGAATTTTTTTGTACCAATTTAATGCTATCTGAGTTTTGTACACTTTGGGTCTACTAGTGGTGGAAGAGGCATCTTACCCAGCACAGGACTGAGTAGCTTTTAATCTCATGATGACACATTTCTGTTATGGCACCTTACCGTATATTAGGTTATCATGCAGTTTAGACTCTTTCCCGGATGCAGTAGTTCTCAGACAGCATTACCCTCTTTGCAAATGTAGCATATTCCAGCTAGCAGTTTCAGCATTCAATACAGTAATTTCAGTTGTTTTAAGTTTAACACGTTGATCACATTGTTACTGGGGTCATGATATTTGTCATTGATCACATAGGTCTCTAATGATTGGTCTGTTGTCTTCCATGCTGCCAGTCATCGTCCCAGGAGAGACCCAAGGGACAAAGTAATTGAATGTAACCCAAATAATGCTGTCTGTAGCCACACCCCTTACGGGCCCTGACCCTGAAGTTTTGTCACAGGAAAACTGTGGATAAGGTTTGGAATGTACTGAAGCTAGAGAAAAAAAATAACTACTTGGGCTTCTTCCGTTTAATAGGTCTAAAACCTTACGCCACAAATGCACAAAGCCACCTTCTGGAAAAATGTTTTTTTTCCCCACTGACATTCTATTTTTATTTTGCTACATCTGTCTGGCCACAGTTCTTACAGCTCTTAGTGCAGTGGGTGGGGTCCTCTCAGAACCAAAGGAATGCTAGGCACTGTCGTAGCTTCTGTAGGAGTGGAAAATCAGTGGATGCTATTTTGATCCCGCCGTACCCTAACATATGATCTTAGAGAGACCCATCTCTACTCGTGCTTATAAATAACATTCCTTTGAGACTTTGGCCATTTATTGCCGGCTTTGCCACATATTTAGCCATTTCATGCTTGGGGTCCACATGTATGGACTGGTCTGTAACTTTTCAAATAGAGCTGACATTTGTCGCTGCCTTTCGGAGTTAATGGAAGCAATCTAAAAATATCTGACTTTTAATAATTCATCCATGAAATGGAAAAATTGCCTCCTTGGAGGATTCCCAGTTGCTCTGTAATCTTTTGCATAATTAAGAAGAGTGTGTGTGAGGGGGCGGGGGGGGTATGGGGGGGTTAGAGGGTATGTGCCCAGAGGTTACCTGGTGTCGGGAGGTTACTTACGGAATACCATAGCTATTTTGTAGTACAGTCATTTTGATTTCCTTTAATGTAATTGCTAATGTGCATAAGAACATGAGAAATTTACAAACGAGAGGAGGCCATTCGGCCCATCAAGCTCGTTTGGGGAGAACCTAACTAATAGCTCAGAGTTG
>JAODKC010000028.1:12257612-12294327 GCA_026777985.1 Mormyrops attenuatus
ATGGCCACGAGTTCTAGTATTTAAACTAATATTGAAATTTAGCTCAACAGCATCCCGACCTGTTAGAATCTTATATAGCTGGATCATGTCCCCCCTTAGAACTGCATTTATTTTAAGAGAATTAAAAACGTGTACATGTAGCTGTAGGACCTAATTAGTATGTTTTTTCTTTCTTAGATTAAATGGACCAGAGTTATTAAATCAGAAGGAAAGTCGTCCCCGCAAATGATTTGAAAAGGAAGTGGTTAGCCGGATTAACTATGCTAACAGATTTTAGTTCCTGTCATAACTACATTATTGAACTATGCAGGAAAACAAATGCCTTTATCTAAATAATTCTAAAATTATTCAATAGTATAAATTAGAGGAGACATGCAAGGTATGAAAAAAAAAATGCATCTTCATTGTATTTTAGTGGTAATTGGATTCTCCTTATTATGTGACCATTGTGCTTCAGGCTGTGTAACCAGACTACATAAACAGATGCCGAGATTTGGTGTAGCCTGCATATCGATAATTAGACAACCAGGCAGAAGCACATCTGCCCCGGGAGCCTGGGGGAGGGGCAATGCTGCAAATCCGACAAATAAATGATTTTGTTTGAGGTAAAAATAAAAAGAAGAATAATAATAATATTTTTTGCTGCATGTGAACTGAAGATAAATTGCATTGTCTCTCTGGATAAATACCTATCAGATAGCTAGCCCGCTCAGTGACTGCCCATTCCTTTTACTTATTCTCAGTCTCAGTTACAAGTCAGAGACGTAGACTGTCCCCCTCCTATGACATAATGTTCAGCTTTTCTTTCTCGCTCCCATTGACTCTCAGGCTAAGAGCTTTTTCTGTTTAATTAAGGTCAGTTTTTATAACCAGGCTTCAGAAGCATCATAATGAATTACAGCATCTCTGTTAAGCACTAGCCCCAGCCTCAGGCATAGAGCCCTCAGCACAGACCATGAAGATGCTGATATCTTGGCTGCCATTCCCGTCACCTCATGCTCTCATGTCCTAGTGGAGCATAAATCCATATGATCTCTCTATGACTTTCAAACTGAGACATAGACATGTCTATTAATCTTTATCAATAACTTTCAGCAGACATTTTTACCCGACGTCTTCCATAACATTATTAATAAACATTTATGTACCTTTATCAAATGATTATGTATAAACGGATTAGGAGGATATCTACTGTATATTGTTCCTCTAAGCATCTGTTTATTAATACAGGTCGTCGTTAACTTACGACCTATGCAACTTATGAATGATCGACTTTACGGTTGTTCCGAGACCGCAAACACGTGGCCACGACTGCGCCACGTCTGGCAGTGCAAGTGTTGCCCAGCGTGAGAGTATGACTGTTTTTAAAAAGATTAAAAAACACCAAACAATATGACTTAAATATGATGAAATTTTATTATGCAGTATACGTTTTTGCATATAAAATAAAGGGTCGACTTGCGACCGAATCAACTTACAACCGGCCAGTCGGAACCGATCGCGGTCGTAAGTCGACGACAACGTGTACAGTTTTTTTTATATAGTGTAACATCATATGCCTAATCTTGAATGAACCATCCATTTTCTAACCACTTATCTTGGTCAGGGTCACCAGGAGCCTATCCCAGGCAGCAAAGAGCATAGGGCTGGGGTACACCCTGATCAGAACCAGCATGTTTATTGCTATATGACCAAGGCGAGTGGAAATTTCTGTTGGCACAGCTTGCTGCGGTTTGGAGACACCATGACAATATACAAGTATCAATTGGGGCACAACACCGACTTTTAATTCAAGACACAAGACGCATAATAGATGGGAGTAAATGCAAGGTATTAAGATGTCAGTCCATCACAGGGCAGATAAACGTGCACACACTCACACACACACCAAGTCCATACATTTGGACAGCGGACGGAAACATGCATGATATGGCATGAACATGCAAACTCCGCACACAGAACGGAGGTGGGATTTGACCCCTAGCTTTATTGCCGGCATTTCTTACTGTGCCGCCCAATCTGTTTACCAAGGTTGGGGCCATTCTGGAATGCATTCATCAATTCCAGTCCAAATCAGGAAACGGAACTGCAGTTGGGATCGGAAAACAAACTATGGGGAAAAGAATTGGAATTGAATTGGAGTTTCAGGGAGGTTTAAATTACAACTCCAGTTCCATTTCCTGATTTGGATTGGAATCGATGAATGCATTCCAGAATGGGCCCAACCCTGATATTTACAGTACCAGTCAAAAGTCTGAACACACCTACTACAAGTCATTTGTTTTTCAACAAGATAGCAACCCAAAGCACAGCTCAAGATTATGTGAGTACTATATTATCTTGTGAACAAGGAAAGAGATGGAGTGCTGTGACAGATGACCTGACCCCTCACAATCCCCCGACCTGAACCTTATAGACCTGGTTTGGGATGAGTTGGATTGAAGAGTAAGGGCAAGGTAGCCAACTTGTGCCTGGAACTTGTGGAAACTCCTGCAGGACTGTTGGAGAAGCAGGTGGCTACATCAAGATGCTGGTTGAAAGAATGCCAATAGTCTGCAATGATCATCAAAGCAAAAGGGATCTACTATGAAGAGTTAAAAATTAGAGATCTTTTTGAGATGTTGAACACTTTTCTTGGTAATTGAAAAATTTGACATATTCAATGCTTTGAAGCCTTATACTATATGGTGAATGACAAATGCAGTAAAAGCGGGTGTGTCCAAACTTTTGAATAGTAATGCAGTTGTCTGATACTTTTTTTAAATAACAAAATAATTGCTCATGAAAATCCTTTAAAATAAATTTTGAAAATCTTGTTGAAACTTAAAATCTGAATGATTTCACTTTCCTAGTCAAGAGTCTTATTAATCATTACTGCTCAACTATAATACCCTAAGTCATGTATTTTTAGATATTACACTATATTGTTGGAATATGACCATAGCTTAGTTTACATTTTTATCTGAGTGACTGAGTTTAGATATTTTAGGTTTTACAAATAGTGTGGTCAGTTTGTCTATGTACAATGACATGTAATTTAACAGAACTTAGCCTAGTGCCTTATTTAACCTAGTAGTCTGGTTGTTTGTTAGTAAACACTTACCTTTCCCATATTATAAATGGTTTGAATACTTTGAATGCCTGTTAATATATTTGAACCTGTTGCTTAAATTCTATTGTGGAAAGTTAGTATCCAGTGATGTAAAGGAATGAATGGAGATTTATAGTGATTAACTGTCAACACACCACAGTGCACAACAACAAAATGTATTCTCTGCATTTAACCCACATGTGACATAGCAGGGGCAGCTAATTCAGCACCCGGGGAGCAGTACCTTGCTCATGGTACCTCAGTGGTGGCTTGTTGGGCGGGGATTGGAACCTGCAATCTTTCAATTACAACTGCATGTCCCTAACCGTTAAGCCACCACTACTCACAAGATGTTTGAGCCAAGTCGGTTTCTAGCACTCTCCTGACCAACAGTATCCGTCACCGGTGGCACCACGGGCCAGTACCTTGGCGCCTTTTTAGGTTTTCTTTGTGGGAGAGGGAGAGGAAGTCTTTGCCTTGGGTGCAGTTTGCACTGGCATTGCGTCAGCCTTGGACCTGCCCCCAGAACCACTGGTCACACCCAGCAGTTTGGACAGGAGGGAAAAAATGCCAGCATGTGCCCAGTTTTAGAACTGGACCGTTATTGTGTGAGGGATGGGTCATTTGGCCTGATGTCATCATTTTTTGTTCTAAATGTGGCCTTTTGGGGGGAAAAAACAATTCAAGCATGGAAATAAAGTGACCACAGAAGTATATGTGAGTGTGTGTGTGCTTCATGTAGTTTGGAAGCTCTCTCAAAGGGATATTCTACACTGACCACGCAGTCCACAGTGTCCTCAGCTTGGTACACATCAAAGGCGTCGTGAAGCAGAACACTGGCACTGTGTAGACAGCACCTCTGGACTGGTGGTGGCAGTGGGATGCAAGAAGCAGATGGTGTGACCTCACTGATGTCAGGAATAGCTATCTGCCCCATTTACTGTACTACTTATTAAGTATTGACAAAAAATGAAACCAATAGCAAACAGACTTTAACCAACTGATACCCACCTAATGTCATGATAATTCTATATATAACCATGTGTGTTTATTGCGAATGATTAGATTTGAAATTTGTCCCAAGTGTACTCCTGTCGGCTATAGATACAGCATATGATCCCATTGATACTGGTAATATCGAGGATAAATGATTAAAGATATTCCGATGTTCGTCGAACCCCTGCTCAGTATCCCACTGCAAGCTGGAGTTCCACTTCTCATAGGACTACACCCTCTGGCGTTCTTGCTGACTGGAAATGCAGTGATATATGTGCAGAGACGCAACATACACCTATACAGTTTATATGCTGCATAGAAATCTGTATATGGCTGTTCTTGGCAATATGCCAAAAACAATAATATTTATATGATGTAAGATATTACTTTAGATATTAGAAGTTATTTATAGTGAATTCATTTCTTTTATTCTGTTCTTGTAGTCTGTCACTGTTTAAAATTCAGCAGCTGTTGTTTGCCAGTCACAGGTTATGAAACACTCAGTATTTCAGTTAATTTTTGAAGACAACGTGCAAATTAACTAAATTAAATTTAAAATGGCAAAATCAGATATAATGAAGTGGACTTTAAGTTCTTTACAGCAATGCTAGCCCTGCAGTGGATGTCTGTAATAATACTTAAATTGACATGATTGAAATATGGAAGTTGAGGTCTCTGAATGTCTGAATTCTTCTCTCATTCTCAGCTCATTTATTGGCAATTCTAAAAGACAATTGTGCAATGCTCCGATCTTAATCTGTTACAGTAGCTCACAGCTGTGCTTTATTGGTTTATTTTGGATGTTGCTAAGTGAGAGAACAAATGTAGCATTTCTGCTGGAAAAGTGCATGGACTTTACGCAATTTTGTCAGGAGAGCCAAGATCAGATGCTTACACTTCTCACCCTAAAATGAAAACCCGGGATGAACCGCTTGGCACCCGGCTGGGTTTCTGCTGTTGAGCTGTGCTGTTTAGGTGCCAAATCATTGTGGCTAGTAATTAAGAAGCAGTAATTAAACACCCCGGAATATAATCACCCATTCTGAAGGCCCCAGAAGACGCTGGTTAAATGAATGGTTCCTCCTGACTGTTTTGCTTTGCAAGTGCCCATCTAATTATATTCACAACGTCCCACTCTCTCTTTGTTAGCCTGATCCGCTTCTTTATTTGGTGGCAACCAAATACTTGAGGACAAAGACAACCACACTCTTCACTCATTAGGGAATAATTACAGTCTTAAAATAACATTCCTCGTTCAGTTATGGCCCAGGCAATATTTAGTTAATAGCTTCAGTGCCGGCACAGTAAGAATTAAATAATGTGTTATAATTAATAATATAGGCATTACTTCGGTGTGTTGATCTAGCTAAAATAGAGACAAATGCATTAAAAGGAGGTATCTCAAGATTTTTGACTGGCACTATAGAAAAATTATTGGGTGAAATTCAGACTGTCCCTGCTTAGATTAGCGACTCCTGATTGTCACACACCGGCTTCACTCAGCCTGCGATGTCACAGCTTAACTGTAGCAGATTACCTTTCACTTGCGTCTTGACTGTAGTGTTAATTTTTTAAAAGCCCAGCTCTTCAAAATGCCACACTCAAACATTTGTCTCTTTGAAACACTTAATCTTGATCGAAACCATGGCAACTAAGTATATTTTTGGTCTGGTTGCATTTTTATTTGATGGGGAAAAACAAACTTGCTCTGAGTGATGAACATACAAGGTCCCAGTTTCGATATAAAATGATTAACAGAAAATAAAAAAAGAACCTAGATCCATAAATGCCCATTTATCTCATTTCTTTTCCTCCAACAATCCAATGACAGAATTACAAAACGGGGTCTTTGGTAGCTGGTTGTATTAATAATGATGTTATGTTTTGACTGTAAATTAGTAGGTGACAGAGTTGTAAGAGCAACCAACACAGGCTTGGAGGACTAGAAGCACCTCTTTCACCTTTCATAGGTTATATGTTTTTCCTGTCATAGTAATTGAAACATACTGAAGTATTGTGACCTAAACAAAAACCTTGATTGTACTGTAGAATGTAACGGACCGGTGGATTGTGAAGCCCTTATTGTAGATTGAGGACTTCCTGTTGTTTTTGGTTTTTTTTTTGCATGCAGGGATCCCCCTAGTAAATAGACCTTTGGATATAAATTATTAATAATTTGTGTTCCCCCCAATATCAAACTCTCTCCTATGCCACTTTTTGCAAAAAAAAGTGTTTTTTTGCCTGGGTTGAATGTACTTTTTGTATTCCTCCTTTTGTCTGGGGACTTTTATATATTAAATGTGTTGTATGAGCCACACCTACAGCAATTCCCCTGCTGTTTTCTCATTCACTATTTCACCTGAGTGCCCAACTGGCAAAAGGTTTTCAAGGGATAACTGTGCAAATGCATGAGGTTTTAGAAAGAACTGTGGCCTTAAAGAGCCCTGAGTAACCAAATTAAGTATTCCAACAGCTTTTATTTCTGCAGGTCTGCACGGGAGCCTTGGGATGTGACCTTGGGAAATGTCTGTCCATCTGTCTGTCTCCCGGTCTGTCTGTCATCAGTACCCTATAACCAGCACCTATGACGTTGTTAGTCTATTTAATTTATTTAAGTTCGCAGAAAAGTAATTGGGTGGCGGTAAGACAAACTCTGAAAACGGTTGGAGTGGGCAAGTGGAGGCTGATGTAAAACAATGACTCTTTTTGGCAAAGAGACAAGAAAGAGTGAGATTTCAGGAAACGAAGGAAAGAGAGTTTGACATCCGTCTGGTGTGTGTGGCAGCGATAAGAAGAGCTGTTTCCTCCAATGTGTAAGTCGGCCCAGCATGCCGGCCTTCCTCCATTGTTTGGAAACAGAGATTTATAATTGGAAGGTGTATAATTAGGACAGCTAGCCTGTCTGGGCCAGGAACAGGGAAGTGAAGGAGCAGAAGGAGTGCTGAACCAGGACAAAGGATTTAGTTTCAGCCGTTCATGCAGTGTGCTGCCCAGCTGCACATTGGAAGAGCCCACTTCCTCCCCCGTTAGACATGACATCATAACTCCCACTGCTTTCTACCAGCAACCCCACCCTCCTCTCAGCTGGGCATTTATCCAGTTCCGACACCCATGCCCTGTAACACCCACACAGCAGGAACTATCAAACTATTAAAAATAAATGCCCCGGTTCTGCTTATGGCTATGGGGCATAGGTCACGCACATTTTAAAATACTGATGGAGTTTTAAACAGGGCGGCACCATGGCGTAGCGATTAGCACAGTTGCCTTATACCTCTGGAGACCAAGGTTCGAGGGTCGGCCCCGGATCTATGCGTTTGGACTTTGCATGTTCTCCCTGTGTCGTCCTGGGGTTTCCTCTGGTTTTGTCCTCACCAGTCCAATAACATGCTAAGGTTAATTGAAGTTGCCAAATTGTCCATAGCAGTGAATGGTGTGAGTGCTGTGCAAAGGGTTGGTGCCACAACCTGGGTTATTCCCTGCTTTGTGCTCGTAGTTTCCAGGATAGGCTCCTGCCCCCTGTGACCCTGCATGGGACAAGTGGAAGATGGATGGATGGATTTTTAATAACTAAACAATACATTAGAATCTTACTCTACAAGGTCATACTGTAATCCAACTTCCAGGTGGGCAGGGGATTGTGTGAGTGGTATCAGAAGGAGTAAAAAATTGATTTAATTGCCCCAAATTAATATTGTTTACCTTGTACGTGTGAAACTCTCTCTCTCTCTCTCTCTCTCACTGATTTGCCTTCCCTCACCCTTTTACATTGTAGCTGAGAAGGTGACATCCCTAGGGAAAGACTGGCACAAATTCTGTCTGAAGTGTGAACGCTGTAGCAAGACCCTGACAGCGGGGGGCCACGCTGAGGTGAGTGCAAACTGTGAAGAGGGTGAAGACAATAGGGGAGGGAGAATGCAAAATCCATTCATAAAATACACACATACACATATGTACACAATCATTCTGTGATTATACAGAGGAAGTAGAAGTCATTTCACTTCACAGACTTTCAGTATGCTGTATCCATTAAGGGGATTTTCTATGAGAAATGGTTGCTAATGAAGAATTTCCAGATGACTATCATACCGGCATTGCAAATAGGTCTCCTCTCACATTCATTAGGAAGTTGTTTCACTGGTATGAGGCCTAAGTCTGACCTCAACTGATTTGTTACGTAGGTCTCAGCCAAAAAGGCAGGAAAATAACATCTGTCACAGCTGGACATAAACTTAGAAAGAGAGACAGAAATGCCCTTCAGTTTGTGGTATTTGACATCCAATTGCACGGTTCACCTTGTGTCAAACAAACAGCCTGTCATTTCACACACTTGCCAAGGCATTCTTGTTTCCAATGTCCCAGATTTCTTCAGAGGAATGATTTGGGCCCTGCTTGACTGGAATTGCCACTTTTTTTGTAAAACTGAAAAATGATTTCCTGCTGTAGTTTTTGATGCACCAGAACCTTAAGTTGGCCTTGCCCTGTT
This sequence comes from Mormyrops attenuatus, assembly GCA_026777985.1. Taxonomy (NCBI): domain Eukaryota; kingdom Metazoa; phylum Chordata; class Actinopteri; order Osteoglossiformes; family Mormyridae; genus Mormyrops; species Mormyrops attenuatus. The sequence goes on from JAODKC010000028.1 coordinate 12,266,186, forward strand.
ATGTTCTCACTGTTCAATATTTTTATGCATTTCTGAATTTTAGCACTATGAAAATAAGCCCTAAGATAATAAGATCGATAACCATTGACGGCTAGATATGGAAACGGTGTTTGTATTCTTTGTAAGGCAACTGGAAGTGATCACCACTGAGCCAAGTAATGAAACACACTTACAATAAGAGAACCGGTCATGGCAAACTCTTCCTGACGGAATATGGCCTCATTACCGGGGTACAAAAGCTTATTTGGTTCTCTAGTTTAGTGGCAAATGGCAAGTGCCATTGCTCTGGTAATTATATCCCTCTCTTATGTAAAATGGTTATCCATCCCTCATGGGGTGAAGTACAAGTTTCTTTGAGCAGAAGCCCACGGTTCTGTATCAAAATATCAGAATATTGTGCAAGACTACAGGACCGGTTGTAGTCTGGGGGAAAAGCCTTTAGCTCCTGTATTGTGGAAAAGGCAACCAAGAAGCAGATAAACAGCAGACAGATCCTGAAGGAAAAAAAGAACCAAAATAGCTGGTTCTAGGGTCTAGACTGAAGTAATCGGTGGACATGTAGATTAGGACTCTGGTCCGGAGGTTGCACATTGTTCCACGAAGGTCTGTAGGTGTGTAATCTTTGTGATAGCCAATCATTAAAGACACAACACACGTTGAATACATTGTTGTTCATGGCAACAGGTATAGCTAATGTGGATTATCAGTCCCTGTCTGGTTATATTTATAAAGCTTTCATAAGACCTTTATCTTATGTTAGATGTCCAAATAAGGCCAAGTGGGCAGGTCACAGCTCAAATATAAAATAAATACCTTTCTGTGGCTATCTTTGTTGGCACGTAAGAAAAGCCGGGCACTGGCAGCCAAGTTGCTCTGTTCAACATTGTCCCTTTCCTGGGTGGCTCTGTTTCATTCATCAACAGGGCCTGTCTCCTGGAAACCAGTTCTCATGTTATCTGGGTTGGAAACATCTGTACAGTCTGGTCCAAGGAGAGAAACCTGTTGGTACTGCTGTAGCTCAAGTGGATCCAGGATTAAAATAGACATCATTCTTAAAACGGAAAGGAGAGGCCAAGCCAAATGTCTACATACACATTCTTGACGGTTGTTTTCGTTGGTGGACATTTTGCCTCATATCTTGGTGGTAAAACATTTTCTAAATATAGGATATTATTTATTTTTAATGCAGCTAAGTACTGGGAGAGCATGAACATTACATTCCAGATACCATTTTGCAGGGCTGTGTAGAGACTTTGCAGTATTCAGTACTCAGTACTCACCCAGTACTCACATGAAATAATCCCAGCAGAATGAGCAGGTGCTCATGCGCCCCCAACCCCACCCTTCTGTAAGTGTCTGCCATTTTGTGCATAATCAGCCTTGTCAGAGACTAAAACTTATATACACAGGAAGTTTGATTTATGCTTAATTTGGCAAAGAAATGTTGATGTGAAACTACACATTTCAGTGCTATTAATATAACAGGAAAGATGAAATAATTTGAGCAAAATTAGCATGTATGTCACTGATTACGCATGGCGGTGCCTTGACCCTTTCATTACTTTCGTTTTTTGTTCTTTCCACAGCATGATGGGAAACCCTACTGTCACAAGCCTTGCTATGCTGCCCTCTATGGACCAAAAGGTGAAGTTCCTTTATCCATTTTCACTAGGTCCACCATGTTTTGAAACAGATGAAATCCCCTGTTTCCAAACTGGCATTAAGTGTAAGAAGGTCTGTAAACCAACCAAATATAAGAACATAAGAAATTTACAAACGAGAGGAGGCCATTCGGCCCATCAAGCTCATTTGGGAAGAACTTAACTAATAGCTCAGAGTTGTTAAAATTTTATCTAGCTCTGATTTAAAGGAACCCAGGGTTTTAGCTTGCACTACACTAACAGGAAGACTATTCCATACTCTAACCACACGCTGTGTAAAAAAGTGCTTCCTCAAATTCATTTTAAAATGTTCTCCCGCTAATATATATAATATATAAAGATCTGTATAAAACTGATATGAGCTAAATCCACCAGAGAAGCCTTTTTGAGCAACTGCTACACAAGTGTCCTGCTAAGAGGTGGATTAGCTGGTGACCCGATCACTGTCATTCCACAGGTGTGAACATTGGGGGTGCCGGCTCCTACGTTTATGAGGCCCCTGCTAACAACGTGCCCGCCGGTGTTCCCGTTGATGCCCCCCCCAAACCGGCAGAGAAGATCGCATCCGCCCCCCCCAGGGGCCCCTCAAAGGGTAAGTGTAGAAATCCAGAACCGCTTTCCCATGAGCACCTAAGTGACCTGTCTTCTTTCTCCAGACTTTGCAAAGGGGATGTGCTAAGAGTTAAAAAGGCAGTGTGTTTGTGTGGCTGCTCATTCACAGTAGACCTGTTTGATAGCCCGCTTTCAGCACTCCCTCTGCAGGAAGCTCAGTTTTCCAGCTATTGTAGGACAGTGGGCGATAGCAGAACCTTCTGGAGCTGTGGGTCAGAGGGCCCACATCCTGTTCCCACATTCCCCCCTTGCCTTCCTCTCTTTTGCTCATGCACATCCAGCAGCTGTGCTCCAAGCTGAACCCCGTATGTCTGAGTTTACGTTCCCAGCAGGGTAATAGTGCTTTGGGAAGCTTGTCGGACAGACCAAGATTCCACATTTCATTAAATTAAAATTAATGTAGAAATTTGTCCTATGAAGGAAATTCATTATACGGGACTTCCATAAATATGATCAGAAAAGTCCAAAGCTCTCCCACAATCATAAATAATATTTTAAAAATAGTCACATGTATTTGTTTTGTCAATGAATAAAGTACATGCATGCGGTTTATCATCTGGAAAAAATTATGTGTGAGTTACAGAAGATTGTCAGTGAATACATATTGTGTTTAACATACAACTAGAGTTACGCGTCGCAGTAGAACGGACATCCTATGATTCATTTAAAATCTGTCTAATTTCAGCTGGAAGCATCACAACCTTCTCCGGGGAGCCCAACGTGTGCCCCCGTTGCAATAAAAAGGTGTATTTTGGTAAGACCTGTAATCCTCCCACAACTTCCTAGGACAGCATGGGCCGTCAGCATACCTCAGTTCAGAGGCAGGTTGACCTATACTAGTGAGTGGAGAGAACATTTTGAGGAGCTACTCTCTACAAATCCTGGCTCCTTCTGATGGGGAAGGGGGGGTCCTGGTTCTGTCCCAGTTCACATCCCCACAACTTCCATCTCATGAAAATAACGGAAGCCCAACTATTACTGTATTGTGTTATTAAGTTGATGATCTGCAGTATCTGAAAACTGAAATCATCTGGGCAGCTGCGGTGATGTGAACCATGCCAGTTACTTACTTCATTTATTCTACTGCCTGATTCATATAAGAGGATTTTCAGGCTATGCAGCCGTGCTTTTTACTAGTGACCAAACCCCGCAGTGGAATTGCCTTAAAGCATTATTTTTTTGCCTTCTTTTAACCCAACCTGGAATCAGTAAAATTAAAAGTGGGACATTCAATCAACAAGTCGTGACTGACAGGCCATGATAATCCCACCCATTGTGGAAAAATTTCTCCCATTGCTAATTTAGTCTACCATTTATTAACATTTTAAAATGTTTTTGAAATCCATCCATCCATCCATCTTCCAAACCCTTATTCCAACCAGGGTGACCTAAAGTCTCTCCCAGGGAGCACGGGACAGATGGCAGGGACACCCCCTGAACAGTATGCCTGTCCATCACAGGGCATATGCACATACCTGCAGGCAATTTAGGGATGAAAATCAGCCTTAATGCATGTTTTAGGACTTTAGGAGGAAATCCGTCAAACTCCACATACAGAGTGGAAGCTGGATTCAAACCCACATTCCTGAATGTTTTAGGCTGAGATTCACTACTTTATTACTGGCTGATTGAGAGGTCATCCCAAAAGGCTGCACCCACACCGGCCCTCCATGGAACAGGTTCCCCATCCCTCTTTTAGGCAACTGAGCCACAGTACTGCTGTTTTAAAAATGTTACTAACAGTTTTTACAGTGTCAGGTCTTCCAAAGGTTCCTTAATCGTGTTTTTGTGGCAATAATATGGGCACTTGGGTTCCTCTTTCTGCGGTGACATGAGTCCTTTTTCACCACTCAGCGGAGAAGGTAACTTCCCTGGGGAAGGACTGGCACCGGCCTTGTCTGCGCTGCGAGAGGTGCAACAAGACCTTGGCAGCAGGAAGCCATGCAGAGGTGAGTGCAGGAGCCTGGGAGTTCAGGGCCCGCTTGTGGAACAGAGGAGGAGAACGAGGAAAACGGCACATCGAGACAGGGAACGTGGAAGCACGCACTGGAGAAATGTTCTAAAAGTGTACATACAAATACCTGTCGAAAGTGTATTGTTTCTGACGATGATTTGTTTTTTAACAGCACGATGAGCAGCCGTACTGCCACAAACCATGCTATGCCGTCCTCTTTGGGCCCAAAGGTATTTACAGCCACCTCTAGGGGGAGCTACTGCTACACAAAAAGAATGTGACGGTTTCCTACATGGTTTCTCAAAACGGTTATTTTCAGTGCTCTGTTGGAAAGACACTTAACATATTCGTTTTCAGTCAGGAAACTTGAAAAGGCATACTCCACCTTACTAAGAATAATGGAACGTATTCTGAGAATACAATTTTTAGGGAAAAGATAATATAGTGGTCAAGAGCTTGCGATGCAGATTCATTCCTCAGGTGAAATCCTGAACTCAATCTGAATTACTTCAATAAAATATCCAGCTGGATAAATGGTTATAAATGAGAACTTTAACCCAGAACTTACACTGAAGTAAAATAGCAAGCTACTCAGTTGTAAGAACTTCTACAGTAAATCAGTCAAATCTTATCATTAATGACGGTGGTTTATCAAAGTTGGAGTCACTGAAGTCTGTTCATTGCCTTTCATCACAGGGGTTAACACTGGAGGAGTCGGCAGCTACATCTACGACAAAGAGCCAAGCACTGAAACTCAGCCTTAAGGAATCTGCCTCAGGAGCCACTGTCTAACCCTGACCCTAATCCTGACCCTGACCCTGACCCTCCTCTTCAGGCATAAATACGTACTGGTATAATCCTTAAGCAAATCGTCCAGCTCACCTGACCTCTGTGGTGTTTACCCACTGTGACACAATCTTTCTTAAGGGCAGGGACCTAATGCATTCATATATATGTGCAAGTCGGAGTGAGGGCATGTAAGACACACTCTGTCAGGCAGCCTTATGCTTTATGCATGGTATCACCCTCTTTTCTGATGGTGTAGTAAATGAATGACAAAACAAAAGAAATTGCTGCCATAATTTTAAAGTCTGGAAGTTTCACCTTCCAAAGAATGCACAGAGATGACAGGGCTCCAGTTCAAATGGCCTTCAGTGTTTTTACTAGACAGAAGTATGCAAAGGTAATGATGCAATGCATATACCAGGCTCAAGAAAGAAGACAGTAATTTATGGTTAAAATTATCCCTGTGGTTTTTCTCCCATCAACAATCCAATTTGCAGTTGTTGGTAATAGGAAGTAGCCAATAGAAACTTAATCGTCCTTAATACATTTTCTGAAAGAATGTGCTTTAGTACTATATTGCTGTCATAAGATGATATTAATGATGACTATTTTCTGTAATAGAGCTTTAAACATTAGGACCTTGAATTAGAAATAACATAGGCCCCGATCCATGTCATTTTTAACACAAGGTTTATATAGTGTGTCATTTTGTATTTTTGCTGATTTTTGTCACCCGCGCTACATTGAACACGATATTCTGTATTATTTACAGCTCATTGAATTTAATTAAAATGCATGTAAGAATCAACTTTAAATAAATTCATAAAATTCAAAAAAAATAATCCTCGATAAGTGCTTATCTGGAGCTAATAAGACATACAGTAAGGTAGGTGACACCATAGAGGGGACGTCTGTTCATTACAGAATGTAAGGCAGGTGACACCATGGAGGGGACATCTGTCCATCACAGAATGTAAGGCAGGTGACACCATAGAGGGGACATCTGTCCATCACAGAATGTAAGGCAGGTGACACCACGGAGGGAATGTCTGTCCATCACAGGACATAAGGCAGGTGACACCATAGAGGGGACGTCTGTCCATCACAGGACATTATCATTTTCACACACTAGTGCAAATTAGAGTGACAAATTGTTTGTACCATAGATGGAAATACAGACAAGTTATAGTCCCTGATATATGCACCATTTTGTATAAATGCAATAAAGGATCGTCACACTCTTGTCAAGTGCATTTGGTTGTTGTGAAAGGTGCTATATAAAATGTTATTGAATTGATATAGTATTTCATACAGGCTGAGTATATTGTCAGCACTTCAAGGTAATAATGAACAACATGGTGGTTTTAGGTGGGTCATGCTTGCGTAATAAAATAACAGTATGTGTTACACTGCCTTGACAACAAACAGAAGTTCTCAGTCCAACCCTTCTATTGAGCTCATCTGCTTTTACAATCAGGCAGACTAGTCCTTTGATTACATGAATGACTGTATTTAGTGCTTATCTGTCTCACCCATTAAATCAGTTGCACGTCAGAAGGAATATTTGAGATAACCGTCAAACTTAAAAGCACTGGGTTAGGATTTCATTCACCTGTGGCGGCATGCACAGAGATAATTGTAGCAGTGTTGTTTTCTTCTGTAACATACAGAGCTGACATGGAAAAACACAAGATCAAACTGTTGAAATTTGTACGTCATGTTCCATACTGTCTGGGTGAAGCACATACCAAAGATTATATGTACCCCACTTATCAGTTTTCCATTAGCAATGCAAAATAGTGATATCACCATGAAGCGAGCACATAACGATACGCGCAAACAGGTATGTCTACATAACTCCCTCAGGGAACAGTGAACATTTATTTCAATCTGAATGCATAACTGGCTGAAAGGGGCAAGGAGGGAATTAAAACATGTCAAATGTTTTTTAGTCGATCAATGAACACATTCATTTGCTTCACTTTTGCCTCCTTATCAATCCTGGGAGTTTCTTTTTTTTTTCTCAGAAATGCTCAGACAGTAATACCTGAGCTGTCACCCCTTTGAAGCTTTTTCTATGATCTTATGCTGTTTTGTTTCATCTTTTGTTTCTCCACAGACCAAAGACCTGGCCCCTGTTTTTGTTTGTCTCCTCCATTTTTGTTAAACCTACCTCCCACCCCAAAGTCCCCCAAAGCTCCTAATCCGTCCTCCATCATGTGGTTCTACACCCTCAAATCAAATGTTTTATAAGGTGGCATGTTAACAGTGACTTGGAGGCACCCCAGGCCCATCGCCATAAATACATTTCGGGGGTGTCCAGCAACTGGACTGGCTTTGCAGATTGGGGCAGGTAGGGGGGGAGTTGAAGTAAATTTTGAGGGGGTTTCAATTTCACGATTTGGCTAAATGGGTAAGCGCCTGATCAGTAAGAAAAAAATATTTATGGGTGGGGGTTCTCCATTGTTTTACTCCATGGCTACATGTATGGGGCATCTAAACCACTTTCAGGTGGATTCTGCCAAATGTTTTGAAATGAAGTTTGATTTCAGAAATGGAGCAGACTGGGTGATAACAGACTCATTGTCTTTTCACAACTGGATTCCACTGACCTCACTAGTCAAGTACATTTGGTCTCCTGGATACAATTCATAAGAAACAGGATAACATACATAGGGAAATAATTTTCAGTTAGTCACATAAGCAACTCAAGTATTTAGGTGATTCACGGTCTAGTTGGGTGTAGTTGCTGGAAAAGCTGGAAGCAAGTGTGACAGTAACCCTTTCCCCCAAAAGCAGGACCCCCATACCCTAAGATTACATCCACGATGAACCCAGTGACGTGGAATAAGGTGTGTATACCTCCCAGTCAACCAAATATTGCAGCTGTCTCCTTTATCAATGAGAATCCAGAAGGGCACGGAGAGCGTAATCCTGTTCACAGGTGGAGGTTCAACGGCAGGTTTACTTGGCTATAAAAGGCAGGTTTCAACAAGGACACGTGGAAGGTGAGCAATATCCAGTACGTAGGAGATAGCAACAGCAGGTAGGTAACAGGACTGAGGTTTAAAAGGGCCTAATGTATTTGAAACATAGTTTGAAGGATAGAAAATACAACTGGATGTCTCATCTCTGCCTACATTCTCTGAGTGGATCAGTGGCAATGGTCTACAGACCTTGTCTGCACCTGGACAATTTTCTAACGTGGGCCATCGCCCAGGGGGGCATTTGAGGTTCGCATCTAACACACACAAGAAAGGTCTTAGCTTTATAGATGTGCACACAAGAGAGTTTTGTACATACTGTGGTACCGGCCCACTTGAGTTATACTACAGTATTACTTTAGACCTGCTAAATCTCCTGATTCAAGCTTTCCGTTTGCCCAGTAAACTGGGTAATGGCCAGAAGACAGGCTGATTGTAGCCCCCAGCTGCTTGCAGAATGCCTTCCATACCATTACACAATCCCAGAGTGATATCCTGAGCGATGTTGTAAAAGCTAACAACCTGGCTGCGGAAACACCGTTCGGCAGTTTAAACTGATCAACAAAAACCAGAATAATGATTAAACCACTGAAGGGAAGCATTTCAAAAAAGTCCATAGCAGTGTTTCCCAATCCGGTCCTCGGAGCACCACAGACGGTCCACCTTTTTTGCTCCCTCCCAGCTCCCTGTGGATTGTCTGCGGGTCCCCAAGGACCAGGTTGGGAAACACTGATCTATAGCAGCAATGTAGACCAACATCAGTGTGGGACTGGCACCACCAAACATCAGCAATCTGAACATCACATGAGACACATACAGTTGACTTGATCAACAGAATAAACAAGTATGTCATCAATATACATGTTCAGAAACCAGTTCATTATTTGGAAGTTTGAAGGAACATTTGCAAGATCTCACACCATGACCAGATATCCATACTGCCACCTATATATAATAAATAGTAATATACATCATTATAATACACCATAATGATAATGTACTTTATTATACATTAACAACAATTTTCAATTATACGATAATGTTTTATCATATAATGTTTGTTATCAATGTATATTGAAGCTGTTAAGGGATGTCAGCATGTTAAGGTATAATATGAATATGAATGTTCTAGGAATGCATTACAAAGGTGCAATGAATGTTCTACAAATACATTAAAAGGGCATTATGAAGGCGCAGTTAAGATGAAGGTGCAGTTAAGATGAAGGTAAACCGTTACCATATATTTTTACTTTATTATTCTTACTCTCCTTAAGAAAAAAATTATTCCTGTCCATGTTTGACTCTTACTCCCACAAACTATTAAGAGAAAGACTACAAACAAATGCAGTGTCTGTGGATAGACTCTCACATACTTCTCTGCAGGAAAAGGAAATGAATTCCAGATTTTAGTTGAACTTCTAAATTACTGCAATCTCGTTCTATTTTTTTCCTTCAACAAATAAAACAATTATCCGGAAAACATTTATATGACATGACATCTGGTTTTAATTAGACTAGAAAAACCAAAATGAGTCAGGAGAAGTTACTGAAGGATGTATCTACAGCTTCAACATTTTGTGCTAGCTGTAATAACTGTGTAATTGTTTAGTTGACCTTATATTATGCCTGCTTTTATATCTAGATAATTGCTTCAGGTCATACAGCTTGTGCAGAAGCACAACTTGAAAGAAAAGTACACTACATTTTTAAACTCATTCAATCAATCATTATTACTTCAATATCAACAGCTTGTTCTAGTCATAATATTCTCACAGTAAAATGTTTTTGTCTCTGATTTCACTGGATAAGTGGTTATGGATGGATGGATCGACTCTTAAAAATTATAAAAAGCAAATGCGCATAGCTCTGTTATAATCTGAAGAAATCACTCAATTGTATTGGAGTAACATAGTGACTACTATTTTGAATGTGAATGTGTTAAGTTTTATAACATTAATTTTTCAGTTTAGAATGTCAATTGTCACAAAAAAAGAAATTTGAAGATGAAAGCAGCTTAAATTTGAGTGTAGATCTATTAGAACATCACATTTTTCATAAATATAATAAGTAGAATTAGAAGCAGTAATTTACCAATTTACTAATTATTCTGGCACTCTAACAGAACATATGCTCAGTGGTGATTATGTACGTTTCCATTATCTACTCACTTTTCCTTTACATACGTCTGTAATTTTTCCATTAAAAACCAGCTACGAGTTCAAAAGAGAAGGTACTCTGCTGTCATGGCACGTCGTAGGCAGGGAAAGATGAGATTCCAATTGTGGTTCCAAGAAAAACAAGGGTTTATAAATTAAACAGAACACACAAAGGAAAGGCATCACAAGGGGTCAAAAACTAACAGGAAAAATAAGAATCAACTAAAGATAGCATAAGATACCAGGGACCAAAGCAACACAGGGAGAAGGACTATGAGACAGACTGATATTCTAACACAGACAACAACAGACCAAAGAGCAGAAAGGAAACAGGCACTTAAATACACACAGAAACCAGGGAAAACAAGGGACAGGTGTAACACAATCAATTAACCAATCGAGGGAGGTGCAGGAACAACGAGAAACAGGTGGAAGCAGCAACACTAAATGAACACAGAACTAAGGGACCTAGCAAACACTAAAGACTAAAAATATACAGCAAACACTAGGGTAACACCACCAGAGAGACTGGGACCATACATAGAAATAATAAAACATAGCAGAAGCGGGGAAAACCTAAAATTAGGAAAAGACACAAAATAATTAACACTAGGAAACAAAAATAGCTAATAAACAGAACAGGTGAGACTGGTCTCAAGCCAGTCTCAAACCCACAACTGTAGGGTACAGCCTCTGAGCTGCAGGCTCAACCTGTAGAGCTACAAAATGGTATGACACACAAGGGCTGAGATCTACAAGAGGGAGGGGGGCAAATAGAATGACCAGCAACACATACTGGCCAAAAACTGAAAATGGAGGACAGGGTCAGGTGGGTGCCGACCCTGACAGTATGCTGCAATCAACCTAAATTCTGAAACACGGTATATCAGAACTTGCTCTGTAGATTAAGTCATATGATGGATGTTTGGGCCAATGTCCCACATGTTCCACGGATAAATCTACCTTTGTTACAATAACTGTAGAGTAATGTATGTAGAACCGTAGCATGGTGGATAAGGAACTATTCACAAGGCTACGAAAGTTCCAAATAGCCGCTGAACACAACAGCTCGTGTTTTAGCTGCACAATTTGGTGAATTTTTAATCTTTGGTTTAGCATCACCCCCCCCCCCCCCCCCCCGCAGGCATCCCACAGCTCTCCAGTTATTCAAGTTACGCCGCCAAAAAAAAAAAAAAAAAAGATAATGAGTCAAATTTTTAATGGGAGTCAACAGCTTTGCACAGCTGGGTTCAGTCCCTCCAACAGCACAGTAAACATCTCCCTGCTATCCACCATGCAACCCCAATAAAAACAGCCAGATTCACGCTGTTATCCTCATCTTTTATTAAAGCTCATTAGCTCCAGTTCTTCCAGGTTGGTCCACAGGATGAGCACACGCTTGTGAAACACTTCCTGTTTTTTTGCCCATTGCAATTTTTCGTGACATGGTTCCTGTTTCGTGTAAACCTGCACCGATTCACTTTCCATATATCTGTTTATAACAATCAGAACTGCCCATCCATTCTTTGTACTCACTTGTCCTATGTAGGGTTGTGGGGGCCCAGAAACTACCCCAAAAGCAACAGGCACAAAGGAAGAAATAACCCAGAATGGGGCACCAGCCCAACGACAGTGCTACCACACCACCCCCAAACTGAACCAATCACATTTAATTTAAATTCAATTATTCGGCGTGTGCTTCATATTAATGTAACAAGTACAAACAGAAATCACTAACACATACAAGAAATAGGCACAATACACACAGTATAATCCAGTACAGGTGACTTCAATATCTTGTTGACAAGAAACAGCACCATGATATCTGGACAATACTAAATTTAATTAAGTGTAGGGTTGCAGTGTAATTAAACACATAATACGTTGTGGTCACCTTGGCAGTCCTGTATGCCAGTACCAATGAACTTTATATTAGACACAAACAACAAATGTTTGGATTGTAAACCAAAACACCTCTGTTGTTCATATTATTAATGAGATGAGGAAACGTAACATCATTCTGACAAAGAGCTCAAGCTGTGGCTTGAAATATATTCTGGTTTGTTATAAATCCCATAAACACCCACGCTATCCTGAAGGCTAAAGCATTATGCTGGGTCATCACTTGAATAATGCTGTTTTCTGCGTTCCATCTCGACCGCGGCACAAAAAACCACCACACTAGGACTGGAAGTGCATGAGTATGTTGTGTACAGAACATACTTTGCCATTTATATCATATTGACCAAAATATTTCTAATCTTAGGATAATGCATTTACATTATGCTAGGTTTTCTTACTGTATACTTCATGTTGTAGTTCTCTAATTTGTACTTATATAAAATGTGTGCTGTGAGAGATGAATCAGCCTTGCGTGCTTGCTACAGAAGCCAAAATACGTCACAATGAGTCTAATGAGTGTCAACCATAACAAATCGATTTTTGCATTTTTCATTTGCTGGAGACCTTTGTAAACCTTGCCAAGATTTGTTTCCCAGTTCAGGGCAGTTTCATTTTCTTTCCTGTTTCTCATACTTCCAGTCTCGCTGCAAACGCATGAAAGGGAAATGAAAACAAATCCTAAACGTCTCTGGTCAGTAAGCTATGCTCTCATGGCTGCCACTGATATTCCCAGAGATAAATTCTTCCGCGGCCTGAACGCGGTCCCATATTAGCCCACCGCTGGGAGCCTTCTGCATTCCACTCTCACTTGGCAAAACATTTTCTTAGCTCTTTTTGTCTGGAGAGCAAATCAATGTTTTCTTGTGTTTTGGGACACTGTTTCCATGGAAATGCAGAATTTCCAGTCCACTTTTATTCCAGTAAATTTCCATACAAAAACTTTAGCGCAAAAAATTTTTTAAATTATGGGGTATAATTTGAGGAGCTAGCTGGATTTAACATCTTAGGCAAAAATAAACAAAAACAAAGCAGAGAATTATGAAAAATAAAACTGCTCCCTCTGAATTTTGTCTGTTATCATTATTTCAGGGACATTTTATATTATTCACCCACTGAAACCCAGGACTGTGAGCACCAAAATGTAGGAAAATGCCTTGTCTGTGAAATGAAGGTTTAATCAGAAAGTTTTGCTCTTGCTCTGCTTGCACCACTAATACAGGATTAATATGGCAATTTATGTTTGGGTGTAACTAACTCTAATTGGTCAATCAACAATTTTAAACAACAATTTAGAAGCAGTTACAGGGCTTACACTTGATTTGACATAAGATGGAGTCATTCCTGCTCTGGTGTGCATTTTCTTATTCCCATCAAATATGTTTTAATATATTAACAAAAATGTACTTTTTCAGTTTTAAAAGTTGAAAATGGTATTAATCATAACATTAGCGCAAATTAGTGTGGAAAGATGGAAATTATAGTAAAAACTGGAAGGCTTATAAACTAGACTTAAAAGTTGTGTCTCACATTGACTTTCCTCATTAGACTGATCTAATTCACTGTTTTTTATGCGTTACACTGATTTTTCCCAGAGCTCTGCTGCATCTAATTGCTGTGTTTATGGACAAGCCACAGACAATCAACTGCAAACAGGAGCAGGATTTTAGTTCTGTTGTTTTCATTTGCTTTAAATGTAGCAGTGAATGGTCATACAGAAATCCAACATGCCTCTGCTTGACCTTAACTATAGTCACCTTCCTGGCCCTGCTTGACTTTCCCCCCTTGCGTCTCTCTACATGCTTTATGCAGCTTTAAGGCTGAATTCTTGAGGAATCTGATTAATGTAAAAGCTGGATTTGTGCTGTGTGAGTTGCAGAAGCCCATCAATCTATCTACTAAGCGTATATCCTGGTCAGGGCTGCAGGAGGGCCAGAGCTGATCACAGTCACTACTCTGATTCGGATGTCAGTCCATCACAGGGCAGAATTCAGAGGCCTTTAATGACAAACTGTCAAAAAATGGGTAGTTATCAGAATCTTCATTTACATTTTACATATTTAGCAGCTGCTTTAATCCAAAGCAATAGATGTTGGTTTATTTTCTTTATTTATTTAAACTGGGTCAGACAGGTCCTGGAGCAACTGGGGGGTCTAAGTTCCCACTAAGGGACCCAATGCTGACATCACACTGCTGAGCCAAAGATTTGAACCAGCAAATCTTCTAATCAGAGGCACTGGCTTAGCCAGCTGAGCCACATGCTGGTGCATTGATAGCTGGGGCTCTGAAAAGGACCTTTTAAGATTGTTACCTGGGATACTGGAAATTAGATTCATTGAAGATTTGTTTAAAAAATGCAGATCTTACAAATGTCTACAAATGCAAAGTGCTACTAACCATACAGAGACTCGACATGAACTATACATCAGCCGGTCTTCCCTATTCTTATTCAGCAGCTGGCCCCAATGTCAAAGCTTTATGAATTGCGCTACCCTTGTTTTTACTTAAATTTATTGCATATACATAAAGGACTTTAACATTGGAAAATCACATTTATTTCTGGAATCAGCGAAGGCTCAAGAACCAGGCAGTAGCAAACAAAGCTGACAAATACAAATTCTGATTCAAATCTGTAGTGCAACAGGCAGAAAATCATCAGTAACCAGATCCAACCCAAAAAACAAAGATAACAAACACCGGGAAAGCAAATGGGAGTCACACAGCAACCATGAAAAATGCTTAGTCAGGGAGCTACAGGTTTAAAATAATAAAGCACAAGAACATCATCATTTCGTTTGGTCTTTCACTTTAAGAATGCTAGACATCTTTGACAGTCTGATCCAATGCTACTTGGCTAGCTAAGTCAGATGTAGATGAATTATTTTGGATCTTGCGTCCACTCAAGGCTCATCTTCAGCAGATCTCAGACAAGACTTACAGCAACACTATCTTTATAACTTAAACATCCAGATATTAAGCCGCCACTGTACATTTCAGAATCTACAATTCTGGTGTGTGGATATGGCAGAGGTGCATCCATTCATTTTCTGTAACCGCTTGTCCAATTCAGGGTCACAGGGGGTCTGGAGCCTACCGGTACAAGGCAGGGAATAACCCATTGCGGGGCACACTCACACAGATGGGGTGCATTTTTTACATTTTGTAACTCCAATCAACCTCAGCATGTTTTTGGACTGTGGGGGGAAACCAGGGTACGCTAAGGGAACCCATAACAACACAGAGAGAACATGGGAAAATGAAAGCTCCACACACTTAGAGCCATGTTGGAGACCCAAACCCTGGCCCAGATACCTACTGCACCACTCCTTATGGCTGAGACCATTAGTACTTCTATACATGTTGTTGACTGAATTTTTATCCATATTTATTCATAGAAAATTAATACAGAAGCATAGCAGGTTAGGCCCTTAAATAGCTTTTCTGAATTTTCTGACTTGCTACTTGAAGCGTTTAATTTTTCCTCCAGGTTGATTGCAGATCAGTTCTGCAAACACTTTGCTGTTCTTTCACGTGTTTATGTTATTTACATGGCTGTAGTTGGTCTTACATTCATCACCTCATCTTAATTTAAAAAGCCGTTTCATTTGTCTGTGTGAGCACGGTGGAGTCGTGTGGTTATGTAACATGGTTACTGACTGAAAGATACGCCGTTTGGAAAAGAAATTCAAACTGGGATGACACATTTGGAAAAAATCCCTACTGCCATTTCTGAATGGAGCACATCAGTGGGCTGTTGAACAGAGTCATACATAATGATACACAGCGAAAAGCCCTCACAGAGTAGATTCTGTGAATGATAGCGCTGATCAAAAGATAGCAACGTGCTCTTGCTGATGTCAGTTCTTGACTCTAATCAGGAGCTTTACATGTTCGAGGGTTTATTCAGTCATACCTCATTCAAAGACCCTTTCATGAAATAAATATATCTATTTATAAACCTGAAAAATATCCGACAATACGAAGAAGACCCCAGCTGTGTGAATTTACTTAAGATTAACAAGACTTAAAAGCACACAGCTGATCAGATGGCCGAAGACTATGAACTTCTATTATTTACAAACTCAAAACTTTACATATGTCAAGACTGAGACTCTAAGGTTAGCTGAAGCTTAGTTTTTAAAAACTTGATTCTCAGAAACTCAAATAAAGACATAAGCATAAAACAGCCACAAGCCAGGGCATCTTGTCCATCAAAGGTGTGGATTTGGGTGTAGATATGGACGGTAGGGATGGGTCCCTAACAATATTTTGAGAGCGCCGCATTGTCCATACCAATGCTTAGTGATCTCCAAACTTATTTACCTTTGCTGACATTTATTGTGAGAAATCAAGGGTGCGTGCCAGTAGTGTTTCGTTTCCTTCCTCATCTGTCTTATCAGGTCATTGCTGTCCTCATTAAAGTTAATGGTAGGGGTGGGGGCAGGAAACAAAGTATTAAGACATACTCTAATGTGCAGGTTGTCACAAGGTTTGCGACTTCCATTAGAGAACATGCAACCACTCGAGACGACAGTGCAGTGAGTGATTACCAATGTCGTTCAATTTGTTGATTATAAGCACACACTGTGAGAATTTCAGTTGATTATGTTTGGTGCATGTGGCACTGACCACAGCGCAAGCTTTAATCACTTTCACATTCAACTTTCACTTTGCTGGCAACAAGTTGTATACCTCAGTGTTTCCCAACCCAGTCCCTGGCGAACCCCAGACAGTCCACGTTTTTGCTCCCTCCCAGTTCCCAGCCAATCAGGAACACCCAATACCTGGTACAGGTGCGCTGGGAGTTGAGAGGAAGCAAAAACATGGACTGTCGGGGTTCCCCGAGGACTAGGCTGGGAAACACTGGTATAGCTAATGTGTCCTGATTCCTTTTTGCTTTTCCTGAATATTTTTATTGCATATTTAGCCTATTTTCTTTCATTCTTGCATATCTTCATGATAACTATTTTTTAAAACTTACAATACTAGTCAAAAGTTTGGACAAACCGACTCATAGAAAGGTATATACATTATAATATTATTATAAAGATATCAAAACTATTAAATAAAATATATGGAATTATGCACTGATGAAAAAATTATTAAACAAGATAAATTTATTTGTTGGGGGTGGGGGGTGCAGCTCTGTGGGTTGGGGCTCAGAAGGTTGCCGGTTCAAATCGTTTGAGCAAGGCCCTTAACCCCAATTACTCCAGGCCCTGGCTGACCTACTCTCTCCTCTATACTCCATTTTCCCAAGGTGGCCTCCTGGGGTGCTTTTCCAGCTGTCCTGAGGGACCGCCCACATACATATTTGCTGAGTTCTCATTGGCCACTTTTCCTTCACTCTCTGGTCAAGCTCCTCCAAAACCATTTCTACTGTGTTTAGGTCAGGTGGCCAGGTCATGTGATGCGACACTCCATAACTCTGGTGACTTGGTGTGTTCAGACTTTTGATGGGTACTGTATTTTTTGAGTAAACAAATTTTTGACAGACCCATTGTCTAATTATTTTGATAGGGTTGCAATTCTGGTGTAATGCTCAATCAGTATTTTTCAGTTAACTATTTTGAAGTGTGTATGCATGTATGTGTGTGTGTGTGTGTGTGTGTGTGTGTGTGTTTGTGGGTTATGTGTATATTTTTTTGGTCCCCACAAGGGAAAAAATGTGACTCCAGTCAAAAGCTAAAAATATGTTTTGTTTGGTTATGCATGATTAAGATAAGGGCTGGGTAGGGGGTGAAGGTTGTAGGGTTATTAGGGTTATGTCCAAATAAATGGACAGTCCCCACAAGTGTGTGTGTGTGTGTGTGTGTGTGTGTGTGTGTGTGTTTGTGCAGTTAGGAGCCCAGGGGGGTGGGGGCTGATTTGATCGCTTACATTGTTGAAACCAAGCCTACGCCATCGTTGTCCATACTGCTGGGACCTGGTGTCACTACTACTGGACAGGAGGTTTTGGAATGAGGGCTGTGTGAGAAGGACTTGAGTGTTGAGGTGAGTGCAACCAGGGGAAACTTCTCTGCACAGTTATAGTCTTTCTTAGAAGTAATACGCTTCACAGTAACTGCAAGTCTGCAAGACTGTTTTACAGTTACTTTCACTTAATCACCACATACAATGTAATCTTACCAAAGCAAACTATTCTGCAAAACCTCTCTTTTGCTTTTACCACCACAACAGCATCAGTTTGCCAAGCCTATGCATAAACGTCGACATAAAACCAAAAAGACAAGAGTGCAAAGCCTCTAGAGCGGCGAGAGTGAGCTGTGGGGCTTTTCTCATCACTCAGTATGTACTGAAAGTAATGACTTCAAGTAGCCAGAGTCAGACAAACAATATGACTTACACTCACTGCCGGCTTTCTTTTATACAGATAGCCAGATAGACAATTCTTTACTTGCTCTCTGGTAGCTCTTGTCCTCTACATTAATACTATAGTTTTGCTGAGTCTGTGCCTGCCGGAAAGTCCACGTCTCTTTAAGAGTCCAGCCTGGGACTTCTCATCTGCATTGAGTACTAATCTAGGAAGGTAAAACAATGTACTTCGGTTCAAAATGCTACCTAAAAATTTCAGCTAATATGCTGTGTTTTAAAAACGTTTTTCAGAACGTGTTTTTTTTTGGTGAACTTCTTACAACAATCGCCATTGGAGCACGATTTCGAAACTGAACAGAGGCTGTATTGACTTCAAAAGCACATCTGAAACCAGTATGTAATGTTTCTTCTTCATTTTCCCCTCCCTGCTCATTTGTTTGGCAGATATAGATGTGGCTTGTTAGGTGGCATTGTTGTTTTTTTTTATTTAGAAACACTGGAAGCATTTTCTGCTTCTCATTCAGCCGGCACTCACCATTCCTCACGCAGCTGCTCACGCTGTCAAGTGACAGGAAATCAAGACAGTCTTCCGATGTACATGAATGTTTTTTATTTACCCTTGTGTTGCTATGCTACAGGAACCCGAAGCATCATAACATTGACAGGCCCATCACCATGGAAATGTTATTTCTTTCTCTCGTTTTCTGTATATCATTTTATTGGCAACTACAGATGTCCATTTATACTGCACCTAATTCCAACATCTTGCCTGAACTTAACACTTTCACATGGTTGTCTTTAAATCGCTTTCTTTGCTAAGATTTCAAGTACAATTAACCTATATGAACCAGTGGAAATGGTATGTTGTCTGTCAAAGCAGATATTTTTTCACTTCCCCCTCTACAGTATGTTTTTCCTGATCCATCGTTTAAACTGCAGTTGCAATGTTCATTTGGCTCTGAACATAAATGCTAAATTTTTCATTTTAATGCAACTTTAATGCACCACTGTCTGGTTTTGTTTTCAGTAGCAAAAAAATACACTTACCTTTGGTTGTCTATCCATTTCAACAAGTCAGTAAATATCCTGAGTTTTCCCCTTTAAATGCTCAGTATTTTCTATATGCTAACTGTAGTAGCATGAGGTGGAAGACGCTGATGTTGTGCCTTAATATCTTCCTCTGTGCAAGCTTCCTTTTGTGTTGAGAGATAACTGGTGTAAAAAAATGAGTGCCTGCAATCTTGTGAGCTCTGTTGCATCACTGTTATATGAATAACACTTTTCTGACATAAATCTCCATGTTTTTGATGTTATGTTATTAAAATACAACCTAGCAAACAGGACATTTTAATCCATTTCCAATTCATTTGCCATTTTAAGTAAGTTATGTCTCTTATAGCCTCCCATTATAGAAAACGTAGGTAAGTTAACAAAAAACACTTTAAGGATTTCTTGTCCTTGGATTACTTAATGTTTAAGGAAAATCAGCCAATCGGCATAATTTTAGAAATCCAGGCACTCATGGGACCTAGATATAAGCACTGTGATATTTTAATATTTGCACCAGAAGCACAATAAAACTTCCTTTTCTTTCCTTTCTTGTTATTTTGAGGTTTGATCAGATGAGAATGTCTTTGCTGCTGTCAATAATTTTAACTCCACAAATTTGAAGCATGCTATACTATAGAATCCATTAGTGGAAAATGGAGAAGAAAAATATATTGTTATATATTGTAGTGAACTAGTATTCAAGACAAGCAGGACCCCACCTTACACCCTGTATTTCCAAATTCCACATCACAAAAAATTAGGCCTGTGTGTGTGTGTGGAGGGGGGGGTCAGAAAACAAAATCCAATGCTTTTCAAGGCCCAGGAATAAGAAGGAGGTTAACTGACAGTTTGTACTCATGACCTGACTTTGCTCCACCCTGAGACATCCACCCCCCCCCCATACCTCTCACGACGAGGTTGTGGAAAAACCAGCACAGACGTGGCCCCTTAGGCTTAGGCTAGGACAACTCTGCCATGATCTTCACTCCATTTTCCTCATACTACACTTTTTATAAATGAGCCGAGGTCATAACCTGCCAAGGCCTGTTACCACAACATAATTACGTGATTAAGCTATTTGTTTTTCTTCTCCTTGCTTTATTCTTCAGCCAACGATGATTTGCTGTGCACGCTACGCTCCACCAAACATTGGGATCCTGAAAATGTCTTTACTTACTAAATCTGGCTGTGCCTCTGATGGGGGAAGTGCAGGGTAGCATGTAAATTGTATGTAAAAGAAACTCATGTCAGTTTCACAGGCAAAGAATTGTCGTCTGTCAACAGATTTGGTCTATTAGCTTTTTCCACCTCCTTTTTTATAGAAAACCAGTTAACCAGTTAACCAACGAAACCTATACCTTTAATTAACATTGTCTTAGTGAAACTTTATTTTTGATAATTCAATTCAAGTAAACATATCAAAATGAACCTTGAGTGAAATTTTATCAGTCGCAAATTTGTGTGACTTCAAGGCCGTTAACTACTAGATCAAAATGCATATATTATCAGAAGCCTTAACTGTTATTAACACCATATGGATGACCCCCTCCCCACCCCCCCTGAAATTCATTGTTTGGTTGCCTTGGTAATGACTCTGACTAACAAGGCAATGGTCTGGATGCCAGTTATCAGCAGTAGCTCATGAGTCAAGCATGAGTACAATGGAGCATGCAAATTACATGATGCAAATATTGACACACATATACTAATAGACCTTTACCAGTACAAGTCAGTATCATCTAGCAGCTCAATCTGTTAATTATACATGCTAATATAACAAGGTCCAAAGTGGCCTTCAACAACTCTCTCCTTGAATTTGATAGTCCCCTTTTTGAGATTATAGATGAGGTGCTGTGATTGTCTGAAAGGTTGTGGGTTTGAATCCTCTGGCCAGCAGAGTGATCATATGACAGTTAGACTCTTGAGCAAATCCCTTAAATGTGCCCAGTGCCCTTCATGCTGACTGACCCCATGCTGCAAAAACCCTCTCATCGATACGCAGATGGAATATGTGAAAACCAAAGAATTCCACTGTATAAATGACATCTTAATAGCGCAGGTATCACTATAGTTTGTAACCGAACTGTTGTGCTCCCAGGCTTGGCACACTCATGATGCAATGATTACCCAATAGAACACAGTCCTTTGGGCGGGGAACAATATACTTCCAAATGACCTGAGCCAAAAATAGTTAGTACTTCTAACCCAAGAACTCTGTTATAATAAGACAGGTACTTTGAGAAAGAGTGATAGTAATATTTTAATTTTATACCGTACTGTATACAATTAAACACTCACCCATTGTACTATACAGCACTTACAAATCAGGTAAACATTTCCTGAATCACACATTAAATGAAAAATTAAATTGTTCATGCCTCTTATGCCACGCACTTTACACGTTTCAGTCATTCAAAGACCAAAAAATGCTCCTTCGTAGTGTTTTCCTCTACTTTGTTCATTTTAACTTTAAATGTAATAAACTTTCTAGGCTCTGCTGAAGAGGATCACTCCATACACTCCAACACATTTTTATTTATTTAATTATTTTGCACAATTACTCTGGTGCTTTTTGCTAAATCCAAGCAAGCTTTTTGTTTTCAGTAACAGTTTTCTTCCAGCAACTCTGTCATAAAGGCCAGTTATGAAGCATTTCCCTCCTGTAGATATTGCTGAGTGATGTATATGTCGCTCACCTGTATACTTAGGGAACATCTGTGCTTTTCATTTAATTTCTGACAGGTGTTTTCACCCTTAGATCACGAGATAACCGATTAAAGGCTTGTCAGTGTTTAAACATAAAATGTAAAATGTGGCTTTAAATTAAAGTTACTGAAAATTCACGTTTCACAGAACAGATTCGCGTGATCCGCTTCCAGCTTGCAGCTTCCTATTACTTGCTTACTCTTCTAAACTTTCTATTTCGATCTGGTAACGCTTACGGACATACGCACTCGTTCGAGCCATTTCCGCCTTTTTTTTGTTCCGTGCATTTTCTATTTTTTCGGCGGTATAAATGAACAGATTTGGGCGTACCGCTAACACAGACCCAGGCGTGGCTGCGGTGAAGCAGGTGTTCTGCTGCACGTTAATCCGTCTCATCAAAGAATAACTTCTAAATAGTCTTTTTACATAATACAGCCAGTATGCCTAAGTGCCCTAAATGCGCCAAGGAGGTGTACTTTGGTAAGCCATATTTATTATGTATCCGATATTTATATTTGACGTTTTGATCCACATATTAATTGCAAAAATCGTGACAAAATTGATACGGTTTATTGATATGTCTACTGTGCTTTTACAATTGTCCAGTTGTATCGTGGTTGTTTTCGAGAAGTGTTTCCTCGAACGCTTGCATTTAAGATGAAAAAGCATCTATTTGTAGTGCTTTAGGACTGATGTCCTAGCTTCTAATGCAGATTCATGTGTTTATTTTATTATATGTGTAATCAGGCAAATAACATGCAATCAAATTTAAATTTGAAATGAATTAACCGACACAAACAATGTATATAAGGTTGCAACTTATTCACTGGAATGTAACGTTTTTACATAGAACCGGATGTCCCAGTGCGGCGACACGTGACTTTATTACTTTAATAAGTGTTTCACTGGGTGTACTGATAAGCAGAGAGGTTACATGGCACTTGCAATTGATACCATGCATCAATTTTCAATTAAAATAGGCCTACGTCTTTTATTCTAACTGAAATGCTTTGGAACAAACTACATTTAATATGCATGCTATTTAGTTATAGAGCTGACACGTAGTTCAAAGGAAACTCTCTAAAATAGTGGCGCAATAGAGCCGAGTGTAACTCAAGGTTTTCGTAAAATATTTTTTGCTTAACAATACTCATTCCGCTTAGTCTTATCGCTGCCTATTACCCTGTTAGCAGTTTTCCGGTCTTCACCATCAATTACATTCAATTCACACTCAGGATATATATTGAACATTTTTAGCTGATAATTACCGTAATAAAGCCCGTCCTTTTGTTACGGAATGTTTGCGAAACATTCAAATTTGTATGCTACCGGTCTCAAAAGGCAGCAACAAACTGCATCATTAACATCCCATAATTTTGATGTGGGCAGCTTTGAGCGTTCCTCAGTCCCGGTGGCACTGCATGTCAGAGATTCTTCTGAAGGAAACAGACCCCAGTTTGTCATAGGAAATCGCTAATTAATTCTGTTCTGTACCTCAAAGTTAAATTTTTGAAACCCTTCCATGATTTCACTGAAAGGATAATTGGATAAAGGTGGTTATACATTTAGTAAATACCAGGAAAATACCAATCATTATATTCGGGCTACTTATCAGAGGGTATCACTGTTGGCTGAACAAGGCATATCCAGCCCATTACATACACAATTATTAGATAAGGAAGTCAAGGCTGTATTGGAACTAATATCGAAGTGCAATTTTGGCGGATTTTTAAAGCACTGCTACATTTTATGAGAGGTGGACATTTCAGATCCATGAAGTAAAAATCCAAACCAAGACTTTGTTTCAACCATGGGCGTTGTTAGGTCTGAGCATTCTGGGCTATAGCCCTGAGTATTTTAGCCCCAATACCCAGTTCCTTCAAAAAAATAAAATGTCAAGCTCCAGGTAAACTTGACTTAGCCCCTGATCTTTTCAATAGCTAGAAACTCCCCTGGTTTCAACTAGCTATTCGAATACTCTGTGGCTGTGACTCTTTATACTCAACTGGTTGGTTGAAACTAAATCTTGGTCTGGACTTTTACTCTCTGGACCTGAAATGTCCACCTCTGCATTTTATACCTAGATTCTTGGCAGATCTTGATCTATCAAGAATAGTATGCTAGATGCTTTGCTTAACTGATACTTATTAATAAACGCGTGTCCTTTTTTGATCTTTCTTTGTCACACATTGTCTAATTTTTTTTTTCTCCTGCAGCGGAGAGGGTGTCTTCGTTGGGAAAGGACTGGCACAGGCCATGTCTGAAGTGTGAGAAGTGCAATAAGACACTTTCGGCTGGCTCGCACGCAGAGGTACAAATGTAGAGCTGTATGTAAAATTACAGGAAATGTGCACCAGGAATTTAGTTTTGTTTGTGGAAAAGGTTCAAATATCAAAAACATTCAACCTTTCTATAATAGCAACTCTCCTTGTAACTTGTAGCTAAATGTAATTATTGTAAGTGATAAAAAGTAATCAGTAGTTAAATACAGGAAAAATTCAAACTTCATGCATTTTTAAATCTACAGGAAGTTTTTTGATTAACTATATTTAATGAGATTATCTTTTGCAGCATGATGGGAAACCTTACTGCATTAATCCCTGCTACTCAGCACTCTTTGGTCCTAAAGGTTGGTAAAACATGTGACCTTTCCCTACATTTGTGATATTCAGCTGACTCATTACACATTTGCCTAAGTGTCCCAAATAAAGTGTGATTTATGCAGATCACTTGAACTTTTTTCCCTGTCATTTTTAAACAGAATATTACAAAAGTATATCGAAAATATTTGTAAGTGGAACATTTTGCAGCCCGTTTTATTTGAGGTTTGAGGTTTTAATAAATATAGTATCTGTGTTGGCAATAATTCAGGGGGACTTAGGCTCAGTTTAAGATGAAGTTTACTTGTGTTTGCAGTCTAAAGTTAATACTGTATATCAGTATTGTTGTGTTTCTCATGAGTGGTCTGTGGGTAACAGGGCTGATCTCCTAGCAGGACCTCGAGCCGGGGGAGCACCTCTCAGTATGGCGCTATTCTACATTATTCCATCCAGCCATCCAGGGCTGTGCACAGATATTTTGAGGGCCAGTGGCCCAAGTATAGAAAACGGGCATCCCCCCCAAAAAAATTAAAAATAAAAAAATACCATCACAGACGTAGCAATGGTAATTACCAGACAATGGTAATTAAATCATTAACTCATACTGAAGATTTTTTTTTAAGTATGCCGTTATGAAATTAACACCATTTATTGGCTATGACACGTTTTATGTCCCTAAGTTTCTGATTTTGGATTTTGTAAAATTCTAAGTTTGTCTTTTAACTCTTAAATGTACTGTTTACATAATTAACCTAATGTGAACATGTATTAAACTATTTACCTATAATTGAATTAGGTGATTAGTGTTACCACACCACACCACTCAACAACGAAATGTGTCCTCTGCATTTACCCCTTATGTGACATCGTGACATAGCAGGGGGCAGCTAATTCAGCCCCTGGGGAGCCGAACTTGGGGGCAGTACTTTGCTTAGGATACCTCGGTGGTGCTTTGCTGGATAGGGATTTGAACCAAATAAATTGAAGAGTAATTCAAAAAGCCTATATCACAATATATAATTCAGAGTTTTGGTGACATCCATCCACCTTCAGAAAACAAAATATTTTGTCAATTTAGTGAATAGAAGATCTCTGGCTAGAGCTGTCAGTTTATATGTGGAACCATAACGAATGCGCAGGCACACTCTCCAAAGTTGGGCAGCAGGGTCAGTGTCATGGGGGGGACATTCGCGGACCACGCCCCCCCTCAACTGAGCCATTGTGCCACCCCCCAGCGCCACCCACAACAACTTTTAACAACTAACAACTTTTACCCTCACCTAGGGCTGTGCGGTATATCAAATTTTTATGTATATCGATATATTTTCAAAACTAGACATAGGATAATACAATAGCCTTTACATTGATATACCTTTAGCTTCCATCTTGACATTGCACATTCCCTGAATCCACAGCTAAAATCAAAACAATTCCTTAGGATGCGAATCTCTGCAGGACGGAGTAGTGGGCACATCTAAAGGTCATTTCTATTGGCCAAAAATGCTGTCAATAAGCGTAGTTTCAGAAAGAGACCACATATAGGTCAGGCAATAACAGATTTGTATAATTAAATGCCTGTTTTATATTTGTTCATATAATGTAAGACATTACGCGCTTTCACACTGAAGTTCCAGAACAAGGTCCCTGATGACAAGTCCCTCGACTGTCTCGACTGGGGACTTCTGTAGCTTCTGGCCACTTTCGTGTGTTGCTTTCACGCCACACTACAGGAACTAGGACCTTTATGTTAAATAGGCACAGGAGACGCAAATAGCTTGTAGGTTAAACTTCGCGCATAATTTCTTAGGAAACTGCACCGCCACCCCAAAACAATCTACGATAAAGTAGTTGTTTTGTTACTTATTTGTTACTTATTTGGGGGATCAATCGGAACAAAAACAAGACAAAGACTTTTATTTATATGTCCCGTGACATGTTTATAATTTATTCTTAAATTTAATTTTCCACAGAATAAAAAAACGTAATTAGTTTCAGCGGTGACACTGGACAATTGTATATCGATTATCTTGAATTTTCCGATGCAGAAATACAAGACACAAGCAAGAAGGTATTCATAATTGCATTAAATGTAACTGAGGTACAAAAATAACTCCATCTGCTTAATTTTTGCTCCACTAATTTTCCCTGCACTTCTGTGTAACTTCCAATGAGCGCCAGTGATTGTGGTCAACCAATCAGGAAGCTGTAAGTGCCTCCCCAGAAGTTCATGGTTCGACCCACTTTACCACACTCTATTCCTGTCAACACACCCACCTTTCGACACACCCACAAACCTTTCAATGCGCCCGCAAACCTTTCGACATGGCCATAATCCTTTCAACATGGCCACAAACCTTTCGTCACACCCACAAACCTTTTCACACGCCCATAAACCTTCCAACACAGCCATAATCCTTTAAACATGCCCACAAACCTTTCGACACGCCCGCAAACCTTTCGACACGCCCGCAAACCTTTCGACACGCCCGCAAACCATTTGATACACCCACAAACCTTTTGACACGCCCACAAACCATTTGATACGCCCACAAACCTTTTGACACGCCCACAAACCATTTGATACGCCCACAAACCTTTCGACACGCCCACAAACCATTTGATACGCCCACAAACCTTTCGACACGCCCACAAACCGTTCGACACAGACATAATCCTCTCCATACACTGACTACTCTACCTTACTGAGACCTATACATGATTCAATTAGTGTCTCATATGGAATTTGATGGAGGGGAAAGCCGAAGAATCTTTGTTTTATAACTGACAAACGGCTCACAGCTTAAAAATATTGTAATTTGCAATATTTGTGTTATTTTGATGAGAAATAAGTCCAGCTGTGAAGTGCATTTCAGTGGTTGCCAGGCTTCTGTCATTTGCCAAATAGTTTTTGGATTTAGATTGTTTTTTTGTTCATTAACATTCACCTTCTGTTTTAAGAGCAATGCCATAAACTGATTTAAAAAATGCTGTTGGTAGATATACTGGAGTAAAAAGGTTTTGTGTCGAGGCATCTTTATTGGACCCATATAGGCATAATTTATTTTTGTCTTTATTCTGAAACTTCTGTTTTCAGTAATGATAATTTCCATACTGAACAGCTGTATATATGCAAACAAGGAAGGAAACCCTTTATTTGCATTTTGTTTTGACCACACTTTTTAAATAAAAGTGTTAGTGACATCTCACATGTGGCTTTGACTTAAAATTAGTCATGTGGCCCACTTCATAGAAAATACATTTTATGTATCACTACCCTGCCTAAAATGTCAAGGTATTTACTGTGTATTGCTATTCGGCTTAAAAATATCCTTATATGGGTTTTGGTCCATATCACCCAGCCCTACGTGAGTTGCCCCCCCCACATTCCCCCACGCCCCCACCCCCCCACACCCATGTGA
>JAODKC010000028.1:12299259-12343805 GCA_026777985.1 Mormyrops attenuatus
TGTTCTTTCCACTGAGTTACAGAGATTTATTTAGCCCCTGTACATGTTTAAGCAATAGCCGGAGAGAGCAAGATTGGGTAGGCAAAGAAACACCTTCCGATGTACATGTAATCATACTAGTACAAATGGCAAATAAAGGATCATTTCATTTCAGAAATACCGTGTCTTAGTGGTTAGCACTGTAGCCTTAAACCACCAGCGTTGGAGATACGAATCATGCACATGTGTGTAGAGCTTGCATGCCCTCATCCTGCATTTGTTGGACTGTGAGAGGAAAACCACACCGTTAAGTAAATTGGTGACTTCGCATTACTCAAAGATTGTGTGTGATTGTATCCCCTGTGAGGCATCCTGATCAGGGTGTGCTGGACTTCCTGCTCTACAGGGCTGCTGTGACCCTTTTCCAAATTAGTGCTTATCACAAATGAATGGATGTATTCATTCAGTAACTACTTTTGGACGTCTATGTTTAGTAAATGATAAAGCATTGACCTGTTATAAACTGTATTTATTAGTTTTTAATGTTATTAGTTTTTACTGAAAAATTAGACAAAGAAGCCTCCCCATGCATCTTAAATTCTCAAGATTTTTTTATTGTCATATTTGCATTTAATCATTGGTACCCAAGTGGCCATTTAGAGCATGTAAATTACATTGCATTGTAAACCATTTGCCATATACTGGTACTTTTAAAATGTCTGTTCTCATACAAAAAGATGAAGCACTATCACGTTGCACTGAAAGTATGTTGGCAGTCAACACACTCTGGATCTTGTCTAGAAGGAAATCTATCTGTTAGAAATCAACTGCAAAAGTAATTTTGTGACAAAATTGGATGTATTGCATATATTAGAAATGGTAACAAGGGGACAAATTTCCTTTGAGTCAAATTCCCAGTTTCAAAATGAATAAGGTGAGTGTATGACTGATACAGAGACCCACTCACTCTTCCAAAGGAGCAGGGCAGAGCAGTTTGAGTTGCTTGTGTTTTTGTAAATGACTAAATCGTTGCATTCATTCTTTACTCTTTTTCTATGCCCCAAAAAATGCAATAGGATTCAGTCCGGCGTCGTTGCTTTTGGGTTGCACAAAGTCTGAAAAAAGAAGTTCTACTTCATAAGAAGAAGGAAATGATCTGATGCGCCTACATGGTAATAAATATGATGTAACTGGTTCAGGGTTACTGACTGCAGGAGCAGGATATGGAGGATGTAGAATAACAGGTTTGGCGGAGTGTTGATGATGCTTATTCTGTGCCAGGAGTAGTTTCCTGCCTGTTTTATAGGAGCCTCAAAATGGGAGAGAGTTGGTGAGAAAGCCCGAGAGTAACAATGAAATGATGGTGTGTGTGTGGGCCAATAGCAATGCCAAGCACACCACTCCTGCTATTCGCCAGGAATAATCTGGGTCAAATCACCAAGGCTAAATCCTTACATCAGTAGTTCCTGTAGTCCTGTAAATGACCTAATTGCTGTGTCTGGCCCAATTGTTGATTGGTTGTTTGAGTTCAACCGAAAGCTTCCCACATGGCAAAAATTTTACTTTAATCATTTTAATACCTTAGATTCAAAGTTCTGCACAGGATAAAGCTGCACTTCAAGAATTATTCCATCGCGTCAATGAATTCCTAACTGGCTAAGGCATGATGTTCGAACGAGCTGTTTATAAGCAGCTGCTGTGGAGAAGTGGAGAAGCACTGAGGTATCGGTGAACGAAGTAAGCGCTGGTGCAACAACGCCCCCCTGTGTTTATAGTAAATATAAAGACACTCAACCTAGCTTGGTGATTTTATTCTGATAACCCCAGGGCAAAAATGAATTTACAGTGAAATACTATGCTTAAAAGTGCATTTGTATATAAACATACTTGTTTTCAAAATAGGAATGAACAATTTCTATAAAATAAACATACATTTGAATGCTCTTCCATAACTGCTTACCCAGTTTGGAGCCTATCCCTGAAAGCACAGGGTAGGTGACACTCAGGTACAGAATTGCAGTCCATACACTCAAATTTGGAATCAAATTGGCGATTCCAATTAACCTCAGAATATTTTAGGAATGTGGAGGGAACTCCACAGACATGGAGCCATGACGGACACTCAAACCCTGGTCCAGGAGATGTAAGGCAACAGCGCTAAACACTGCGTCACTTATTCTGGAAGAATTAAAATGCATGAAGCAGTTAACTAGCTTGAGATCTTGCTGAAATGCAACAAATGCAAGCCCACTCACCTCCATCTAGCTGTCTACAAAAGTATCTCACACACATATTTGCCAGCTGTTAAGATACTGTCACTGACATTCAACATCTTTGGCAACAGGAGATGCTTAACATTAACCTTTCCATTTTACATATCGTAGATACAGTTCTACATCATTCTGACACATTAATACCTGTTACACAATCAGTGTATCAAACTGGTAATAGCATGTAGATACTTTTGTAATCTTTTTCAAAAATGTATAAGAAAGGCTCTGAGCAAGACTGTGACAGAAACAGACAAGGTGATGAGAGGAGGAAACTGGACATTCATTTCTGGACGGGAGCAGAAACAGGTTTAAGAAAAGAAAAACATACCATACAGAGAAAACACAAACACAAACCTCCATGACTGGATCATGGAAGAAATGCTATTGCATGTGAAACAGGCTTCAGGTCTGGATATGTCAGCTGAGAGGTGATGGAGCACAAAATCCAATCTTATATAATGATCTGGGATAAATGTGAATTGTTTCTCACGGTGTGGTTGAATTACAATGCAATTCTGACTGATGCTTCTGTTCCTATTTGAATACTTTTATAAAAACACTTGTATTGATTCTCGATTGGCCTACCCCAACTTGCTCTCCATGACGCACATTTAGGTGAGAGTAAGCCTGACAGTGAAGAGCAGCTACAGCCCCCATGTAGTTGGGGGTTAAGAGTCTTGCTCAGGGGTCAACAGACATGTGACTATTTTGCCAAAGCTGGGCTTGGGCACAGAGGCTTAGCATACTGAGCCACACACTGTCCCTAAATGTAGGTATGGAAGATCCTAACGATGGAAGCCCGTAAAAGTAACTAATCAAAAGCAGACTGTAAGCCATTTGAAAACGTCCCTCCCATGGAATCAAGGCAAAAATGAGCCCTGTTAGCTCAGGATTTGGATATTTTTTTCTCAAAATACTTTAGTGCAAATTAATTAGCAATAGTGGTTAAGAATCAGTTGTTTTTGAAGTGGGTTTCCACTTCATGAATAGCCAATAAATGATTTTTTAAGGAAACAGATCATTAAATAATTATTTTTAAAATGACATTATGTAACTAATGCATTCTGCATTTTGCACTCTACCCATCCAAGAATCGAAATCCCACCATCATTTTGTAGTGTCACGGTGTATTGTGGTACATAATTTTAAAGCTATTGAAGGCATCTAAATAATAAAATATTTGGTATCAAAATCACAATGCTCGGTTAAATTATCATTACGTTTATCAGAATTGTATACTATGCATCATTTTAAAGAAAATGTCACCCAATGTTTATGAAGTAGGTAATTCAACACATGAATAAATGTACAAGAAGTCATCTGTGGTCAAACTGTCCAATGCAATGCATGTTCACCAAAAAGACACATGACAGACAAAGGCTTTTGAGTCATCAAGCTCAAGTAACACTGGACAACTGTAAACCAAGAGAAAACGGCAATGCATTTCCAAAAGAGTATAAACATGCAAAATGGCTCATCCAGCAAAAGCTTATGCGGCACACATTGAGCACACTGTGACACAGCGCCAAAACGCTCTTCCAAGTGCTCTTCGGCATTACAATGCCACCTGCCACATTTCCATATAATTTCCTGGATTCACTGTCGATGGTACTGACATGTAAGTAATGCTTGGGAGACGATTCAGAGAAAATATGCAGCAGTGCAATTCGCCCTGAAGGTGTACATTTCTACAAACAGGACCACAGACAGCTGGAATGAAAACGTGCCCCACATTATGCATATAGATAATACTCCTGCAATGCATAGCTACGCTTGGTTGTTGAAATATTAGTGGAATATACAAGCTCGTGTACACACAATTAAAAAATAAATAAATCAATCACAGGACACCACTTCTTAAAGTCCTCCACTTTTTTTTGTAAATGATTAGTTTTCCTTTTTATTATTCAAAACACAAGTGAAATGAAATAAATAACTTACAATGTAGTAAAAGTACTTGAGATATCCTAGCAATCTGAGCTTTTAGTGTGACGGCTTCATATGAAAATATTTCATATATGGATAAATATAATTCATACATACATACGAATTTATATAAATACTGGCTTCCGTCGTTCCCTTCACCACGCAGGACTACAGCAAGGAATATTTGTATCTTAACAATTGCCGGCCAATTTATTTAAAATCCTATTTTATATTTAAAAAGTCAAAAAGCAGCACAACCTGTGACTCTGGACTATAAGAATAATTTTATATTTAGAGAGATAACAAAATTGAACCCTTGGGAAGGGTCTCACACAGTAAAGACAAAGGACATCACAACGAACACTATACATTATATACACACAAAACACATATTTCTTTGTGCATAGGCAAGTAAAACTAGAAAAAACTGAGTAGATCCATTCATCCTTTTCTCTGTAACTTTCCATCAAGGGAAAGACTGTATTCAAGGATGACTGTTGTCATGGAGACATGGTCCAGTACCCCAGCTGGTGGAATACAGACAGGCTGCTTGGAGTGGCTGTTTCTTGTCTCTTATTTTTTTAAACTGGTCCAGTCTTTGGCCATTTTAATATCAGAGGATCATTCACCGTTCCAAAAGTGTGATTATAACAAAAGGGCCATAGTAAAAGCACAGGTCAAAACGTTTTCTTATCATGCATTACAGCAGAACAGAGTTGATCATAAATCTGTAAGGGATGAGGTGAATAGACACAGTGTTTAAGAATTGCACAATTTTCACCAAGACATTGTATTGCACTTAATGGCAATTACCTTCAACGTTAAAACGTGAAATAGCTAACCGGAGTACAGCTCTTTATACCAGATGACAAAAAAGAACTAAACTTAATATTTACCAAAAAACCAAATACAACATCATAACAACATAGCAAAAAACTGTAATAACAGCATCCACTTAAAGTTTTTGAATATAAAAAAAGTCTGTAAAATTGATTGTCTTGTAAAGGTAAAAAGCATTCAGGATATCTAAAGCATAAGATTAAAAAAATAAAAACACGGAAAAATAGTACGCAATAACACAAAAACGCAAATTTGTTGGACACAGGGTTGTGCAAGCTTTTGGCTGTATTAAAAATATACATATAAAAATTATATTAAAAAAAATGAGACCCAGCTGAATATATGCATCCCATAGTCCTCTTGTGAGAAGCCCCATCTTTAATGGTCTGACATCAGTCAACTTTGTATTTCATCAACTTTATTTAAATATATTATTACCAATAATATATTAAAATTAGTAAAGATCAGTCTGACATACAATGTGTGCCAATCCTAAAAGGCTCAGGATACAGATAAATTTAGCTCTGAATATCAGTGCTGGATCAGCCTGAAAGTGCTCAGAGAGGCTTGGATGGACTAGGGAGTGGCAAAAAAAATACTGGGTCAGTGCCTTATGCATTCTGCAAAAATATGTATATTACTTGCTCACGCATGACAGTAAATATGGTAAAAAAGATGACATCTGAAAAGCCTAATAGAACAGCAGAATAAACATGGTGACCCAGCGTCTCTCTCCCTTAAACTCCGCCCTCATTCCCAAATCCAACCCCTCTTTCTTACAAGCGCACACACAGCAAGTCTGTCCCAAAATCCAGCGAGAAAAACCCAGAATTAGATCTGTGACTTTGTTCACGAGCCGCCACTAGGGGGCAGGGCAGCAAGCTGAGCATCTTCTTCCCACGTGTCGCTTTCAGGCAAGCCTCAGTGCCAGTCTTCGTCGTCTGCATCTTCTCCTTCCACAGAGGACTCGTCGCTGCTGCTGGCGCCGTCTCCGCCCCGCTCCCTCGTGCCGTTCTGTCCAGCTGTCGCCGCTGCCACCGCGGCTATGGCTGCCGCCGCCCGCTGCTCTGCCTCTCTCTGCCGGAGCGCGGCCGCCTTCTTCTCCTGCTCCGCGTGGCTCTTCATGTGCGCACTGCGGCTCTTCACCTTGTAGAACACTCTGAGGGTCAGGGGTCACAGCACACCGTAGAGTGGGGGCAAAAAAAAAGTTAACATCACAGCACTTTAAAAGTCACAGAGGATTATTATTACTGCAAACAATTTTAGCCGAGTTTAGAGATACCGTCACGAAGAACTTGCCATGCTATGCCAGAAACCCATCACTTACATGCGACTTCTGCTTTTGCTTCAGCAGCTTAGATACTTTTTTTTGTTCTCTGGCATTTTAGTGTTTATCTGCGAGATGCAGATCAAAGGTAACTCCACAGCAAAACGACACTCACGCCTATCTAAGGAAATCTCCAGGTCAAGTTCTTTCAACTTAAATATACTTAAATGTTCAGGCTACCAAGTGTTGCTGTCTTGTCAATGAGGAGCATCATGCCAAATCATTCCAGCTACAGACAAGAGACATTCACAACCATACCAAAGTATATCCCATAAGTGTATTTTCCATGACTGCTCATCCAGTGTAGGGTCTGGGTGAGCCCGAAGCCACACACAGAACCATACACTACTGGACATCTCAAACCACCAAAATCAGGTGATTTAACACATAAAACATTTAAAATAAGGTTCTGCTTTCTCTCGCCAGAAAAAGATGTGCCCACACCCTGTAGCCTGCCCCCATACCCTGTAGCCTGCGCCCGCACCCTGTAGCCTGCATCCGCACCCTGTAGCCTGCCCCCATACCCTGTAGCCTGCCCCCATACCCTGTAGCCTGCGCCCACACCCTGTAGCCTGCATCCGCACCCTGTTCTGGACTGACTGTTTTCTTGTACAGTTTGCCTTGCGCTGCCACTGATAGGGCTCTCTCTAGGTCACATTTCACCCCCCACAAACCCAAATAAAATGTCATCCTTCCTGACATCCTCACATGATTTTGGCATCAATGCTGCCTAGTACAAATTAAGACCACTAGAAGTTACACATACACATATTATATTCGTTAAAAAGTACTGGAATAATTTCAATTACTGATGTCATATCTAGCTTGCAATCGCATTATTTTGCACTATATTCTCTGCACGTTAGTGTGAGTTTTCTACTAGAACTAGGGTTCCCTAGGGTTGGGGAGGGGTATCGATTCAGTTACAAATCACGATTTTTAGATCGTTACGAGGGTTAAAAATCGATTTTTAAATACCAATTTAAACGTAGTTTACTGTAATTATGTTTGTCACATAGGTTACTGTTAAAATATTTCCCCAGTTGCAGGCTACCTTACATATGTGGGTCTGCCACAGTGCTAGCATGAATGAGAAAGTGTGTGCAGAGACTTTTCCAGCACCAAATCGAAGTGTGAGCAAGCTTTGGACTCCTTATAAGGGAAATGGACTTCTATGCATGAGCAGGGCTGTCTGCAAGTTTTTCTGAGGTAAAATATTGTGGTAACGCCACCAACATTCACACGCACCTTTGCCAACACCCTGCGTTGGATGACCACAAATCTGCAGTTATGTGTGAAAGGCAACAACCCATGACACAACTTTAAACAACAGCTCAATAAAGGCTCATTAATGTAAGAAGGTACATTACTAAGGCTGCAATGGTACGCAAAAGTTTGGTTTGCAGTCCGGTACAAACCTCGGTTTGGGGTTCATGGTTTGGTACAATTTTGGTATAGCCGGGAAACAGAATTTGTTCTGAAATTGTTTATTATTAAAACTCCATGCTTGGTATAACACAGGCAACACGCATTCTCGGTCTTAACAACTCTGCAAAAACATGGTGAAACGGCATCTGTAAATTACCCATAGTTTGCACGTGTGTGGTCGTGCGCTCACTGACGGAATGGCATTTCGCCTCCACCTTGAGCCCTGGGCTACTGGAGACAGTCTCCAAGTCTTCACGTATATATATATATGCAAACGTAGAAGCTGCCTACGAGCACCTTGACAAAGAAAAACTATGAGATAATGGAAATCCCAT
Source organism: Mormyrops attenuatus (assembly GCA_026777985.1). NCBI lineage: Eukaryota > Metazoa > Chordata > Actinopteri > Osteoglossiformes > Mormyridae > Mormyrops > Mormyrops attenuatus. Next base: position 12,307,368 of record JAODKC010000028.1, read on the forward strand.
GGAAATACAATACCTACTGAAAGTATTGTCATTTTACATGTATTATGAGCTAACAGAGAACACACCCTTACCAAGGACCCTGACCTAATTCAGGCTACCACAAACATGATATTTGGTGGGGGGTTGCCTGAGCATCTGCACAAAGAATTGAAAGCCCCCCCCCCCCCCTTTTGTGGGCAAATTTGGCAAAGTGCATGTTTTCGATCGCACCGAATTCTGATCAAGCACCTGCCTCTCGAAAAGTCTCGTAAGAAGAAACACAGCATGGGGCTCGGATACATGCCTGATGAAAAACAGTCGACATTAGTTACGCATCCAGATACGGCTGCATTTGTGAAAGCCCCCCAAATTCCCCCACACAAACCTGCCACATTTCTTGCAGGGAAATTCCCCCTCCACGCCTTTGGCAGCACCTGATGCACTCTTCTTCCCCGAGTCAGCACTAGGTTTTTTGGGTACAGGACGAGGGGTCAGGGACCGGATCTGGGACGGTTCCACCTCCATCTTTTCCTGCAGGCTCTTGTAGACCAGCAGGGCACCATCCTGAGAAAAACACCAGCATCTTGTTCTCATTCTTTTCCATTTTATTTAACCCTGTCATGCAGCCCGGATTCATTTAACCTCAGGTCTAATCCACTGTTGCTTACTTTAAAAGGAGGCTGGGCAGAGCAAGAGCTTTCACGAGTGTTGCCAAATCAGGAGGGGTTCAGGGAATGAATCCTGACTAATTAAATTAAAATGTTTCCTATGAAAACTATTAGAATCATTTATACTGACTTTTAACACCATCTCCTGATATGCATTACAGAAATCTTGCAGTTCACTGAAAATGTGATGACTAACAGCAAAACTCTTGGCTTGTTGTAAAGCAACGATTTTTAGTCATACTGAGAAAGTTGCACTTTCTTTCAACAACTTTCCTCCTCATGAATGGAATCAGTCTTTTAACTCCTGTCTGAAAACGGGCGTCAGTAAAGCGAATCAGTTTCTCATTCAGTGACACATAAAATATGAACTGAAGGAGAATGTATCATACACAGCAGTCAGGGTCATCGGCGACCTACAGACAGTCCACGTTTTTGCTTTACCAGGAGCCAGAAGGGAGCAAAAATGTGGAGCGTCTGTGGGCAACTGAGGACCGGGTTGGGGAATATTGATTTATTGCATGGCCAGTTTTCTAATATATGACATATTTCCCTACCTTACTAAGCAACAAAAATCTTTTTAGGGTTACAACTGATGTGAAAGTCCGCAACTATGTGACTCATCAACCGCAAATTTCCAGGCATAAGGCTGAAGATTGCATGTAAAGTAGTGGAATGCATGCTGGTGCATTTTGACTGAACACAGAACAAGAGATTTCCCTTCTATCTAGACTATCTATCCATCTTTGTTCCTCCTGCAATACTTACATTCTCGGACACCTGTAGTAGCTGCGTCACCCTCGTGGGGCCGCAGGCCTGCTTCCTGTCACATGACTCCTCCCAGTTCTTCCCTTCCTCCTCCTTCATTGGCTTCAACTGCTGTGAGCTCTGTGAAAGGCCAGATAAGACACTTTAGCCCAATCTAGTCACTTACAAGTGGCCATCCTGCTTTGGTGACCCCCCCCCCAACACACCCTGACATCAAGCTCCACCTCTGCGGCCCAAGCCTCAGGGGGCTCCAAGTCTCCATAGGCCAGGGTACCGCTGCGGCCAATTTTCACCTGTTTCTTATACGTGTAGTAAAACTCCACGCACTGTGCCACAGTCTTGGTGCTGACCTATAAGCCAAGGAAGCAAAACACACAAACAGATCTTATTACTTTAAGACAAAAACAGTTAGAAGAGTAACCGCTTTGACCTATTCAGGTCTTGTTTTGCATGCAACCTAATATAGTAAATAGGTTTCTCATAAAATCATGTATATTTCATGAACAAATAGCATAGAACACATACTATCTTCTGCACCATGAAAAAATCCTTCTTGTAGGTAGCAATCCCTTTGTTGAATAACCGCCTCTCTGCTGAAGTCCAGCTGTCACAGCCTGGGAGAGAGAGAGATGACAGACAATGAGATCACACGACTGTAAATGCTGACAATGGGGGTGACTGTTCAGCTTTTGTGCATTAATGTGCAGCGCAGACGGGCCTCGCAACCCCCATAAATAACAGGCTCACAATGAAGCCTCTGTCCTCTGTGCGGCTGCCTGAGGCCACAGCATAGGATGATCTACAAGCCATCACACCTCCTCCCGTCCTGTAGCCTGCATCTCCACTCAGGGCCCAGCTCCTATTGTTTATGCATGAATCAGGACCAGAACGTAGCTGTCGCCATGCTGCGTCGGGGGGAAAACACCCAAACTAATGGGCCAAGTGCACCAACAGGTGCACAAGCACCTGCGTGGTGAATAATAAGTGAGAGAGAGGAATGAGAGCCAGACGAGTCACCTACCGGAGTAGTGATAGTCAGCAAGTGGGTGGGTCTTGGTGAACATGGGCTTCTGTAGCAGGAGCAGAGTGAGGGTCTCCTGTCAAGCAAACCAAAAAGTGACTGAATAATTCAACACAACAACAAAACCATTAATAAAAATGTTAATGAGAAAGCAGCGGCATGCCTATCGAATTTGAATAATACACAGAAAAGGATGATAACAGATCTGGAAGATATACCAGCTATTATACCGTCTTCCATTTACTTCAGAGGTCGGAGTGCTTGCCTGGCCGGATAACTTGTAGGATTTAAGGTGCCCCAGTTTAAATTACCTTTATCTTCTTTCACTTACATTTAGCCCAGACTACCTTAAATACGACAAGCTGTCCAGCAAAGTAAGAAATCCTGCTTTGTGAAATAGGACCCACTTCCAGCCAGGTTCACTGTTAACCACCGTTTGCAATACCACATCATAAAGTTACATGGTTTTTTGTGCATACAAACACCGTAGCAAAATGTCCACACATAGTGGTTGGACAAGTGTTGTGTGTATGACCAATTTAATGAAAGACAAATGAGACATTAGTACTAATAAACAGTACATAATTACAGCTTTAACTTCTGTTGATAAAGGGCACAGCCACCTTGAATTCTGTGCTGAGGCCTGCAAAGGTTCGTCCGACTTTTTGAGTTGAAATTTCCGACTAGGAAGACTGAATTTCAAATTTCCGAGTTCAAATGGAATGCAGCATTATTAGCTGCTGAGGTCCCAGACCAAAACTCAGGAAATATACAACTGTAAACCGGGAAAAGTGTAAGTTTACAATTACACCGATACTCAGATTACAAGTTAATTTTATAATGTTACAATTTCACTAGTGATTTAACAGTAAATAACTCATTTTTATAAAGTTCAACACATTTATAAAAGATGATAGAGTTTTAAAAAGTTTTGCAAAAATTCCTGCTCCCTAGCCTGATTCAATGTGTCTGCAGTATTAGTTACTTTCAGAAAGGCATCCAAATACCATTAGACAACAAAGAACGGAGGTATTTATCAAATAAAATATCATAAGTAACTTGTTTTCCCCAAACTCTCCTCAACAGGGTTTGTATTTTTTAATACTAAAAGGAATATCAAGGGGTATAGACTGAAAACCTGGAATACTGAAATTTCAGTTTACTGGAACATTTCCACAGAAGTACAGAAAGTGACTAAGCGTGTGTCACTAATATTCCTGTTTTCATTTATTTAAAATAATGCCCCATTTCACTTTATATTTACTTGTCATCATTACCCGCAATGCTATACTGTCACACGAAAAAAACACATGAATTTTATCTGGGGCCTCAGGGGACCCTCCCCCCCATCCCCAGCTATTTTACTGCACTAGATTACTAGTCATTGTGAAGTCCAGACACATTAGTTATTAACAGCAGAATTCAATGCAGTCTCTTTCTGTTTTTTTTTCTCTCTCTGCAAATTATGCACTAACAGCATTTACAGGGATATATCCATGTCAGGACTGGAATGCTGACTACTGTCCACAGCAGTGACCGGATAAACAGCGATGTGGCTGAAACGGTACATGATTCAACATAAAGACACGGCACTTCATCAATGTGGAGAGAGTGGGAGTGAAGTGGCATGCGGTTGGTCTCCTTGACAACTTTTGGGTGGGAGGGAGTGGCTTATGTTCCTCGTTGGGGTGGGGGTGGTGAGCAGTTTCAGTGGGCAGGCATGATTTAAAATGAATGCTTTCTCTACACTTCAGATTCACTTGACTGAAATCTGAGAACCAACACTGCTGGAATCATCAACTGCACAAAGCCTGAACGTTTATCTCCAGGCCTCCTTAAACAATGTAATCCTCTTAAAAAGTTGTAGCACTCCATTTACAATATATGCTCATACTCACAAGGCACCATGCCATCAGATTAATAGCACGTTAAATACCTTCTTCATGCAATGCTTGGATAAACAGGGTCACAGGCGCCTGCTTGCGCGGCTCTGTGAGTTTATTTGCATATTCAGCACTGGGGATACTTATACCCTAGGGCTGTTGTGCCCGCAGCTTCCTGGATAGACTCTGGACCCCAGTGACCCTGAACAGGACAAGCGTTTGCACAAAATGGATGGATGGATGGAGTCCCCAACATCTATATGATGTGGCAGGAAAATGTATTCAAGTGCAATTAATATGAATTAGCACCCCAGCAGGTCACTCACCAGAATGTCCCCCTTGCACTCATGCAGACAATGCAGCGCCAGCTCCTGGTTTGTCCCTCCCCCAGGCAAGACGCTGGAGCAGGCCAGGTGCATAAGGTTATCCACTAGAGTGCGGAATGGAGAAAGGCAGCAGAAATGTAAACGGTTCATGGATCAATGTTATAGACATTAAAGAGCAAACACTAGTTTCTGAGGACCCTGATGCAGTGAGGCCTGGCGGGCAGTGATGCAGTCACAGAACCATGTGGAGAGAGAAACAATCTTGGCTGAAGTTCTAGGAGTGGGTGATGATACATCTTTAAGAAATATGACTTCCAGCCGATAACACATAAGTATGGCATAACAATGCAGATCTGTAACATTTGTCTGTGGCTTTGGAACATACAAGACAAGTCCCCGTATGCCATGCTGCTAGTGCTAATGCTAAATAAGGCAGCAAGATATAAAGGCATGTTGTGAGAAGTGTCATTACCTCGCTCTTGGTGGGTGGATTGTAGCTCGTGCAGGGGCGCCCACACGAGTTCTGCCCGATGCTGGTCCTGATGGGCTGCTGCACGAACTCGCAATTCTGGCACCTCTGCCTGGTACCGATTTCCAATGTTTATCCGTCTGAACCGGGGAGAGATGAGTTTTATATTTGTTTTAGGATTCTGTTTGTTAGGAGTACCCGGTGCCACAAAGGCGATATGGGTCAAAACACGTTGCACCTGGAAAAGGCTAAAAATTACAAGCATATATGCTGAAATGGTATCATATTCTGTGCAATTTGCCATTCTGAAATTGAAAATTGAACTTCTTCCAAAAACAAGTTACATATGACAAAAAAACTTAAATGCAGACAAAACATCACTGTTTACAATGACAAAACACAAAGATTATATACAACAGGCTAAAACAAGGATAAACTTAACAGTTGGTTAGATGAATAATTTGTAGGGGAAATTATTTTACTCATACCAAGCATGTGAATATCATAAACTCAGGGTATGCCCCCCCGCCCACTCCCAAGCAATGAGAAGCCACTGAGACCAAAATCTTTTAGACAATATGCTAAATTTGGTACAGGTGCTGTACTGCTAAGATGTTCTGCACAGCTAATCAGATTAAAATAAACGCTGTTCATCAATACATGCAGTCCTGTTATTAATAGTTTTGACACCTTCTTAAAACACAGGTAATGTTTTACAGGTTTGTATTTGTGTAGGCTCTGCACTAAGATGGAGGAAACTTTTTGATACATCTTGATCCATTTCTCCAAAAAATTTCCAGAAATGAGACCTTGTACTTCACAGCATCCACTTTCCTATTAAACGAGTGTGTTTAAACAGCAAATACTTTTCTTTAAATACCGCACAATTATTAAGAACCCCAAATGCACACTTTTTTTAAAAACTGAAAATCTCATCGCCAAGGATTACAGCAAATAAGCCGAAATCAAACAAAAAGCAGGCATTTACAATGCTGCATTATGATCTGATAGATCTTCACATGTGAAAACTCAAAAATCAACGACACAATTTTGCAAATCTGTGGTAAATTGTTTTTAAATGAAATGAAAATTTCATATATCAAGTTTATCACTTTTTCACTACAGTCACTTTCATACTACACTGCAAATGTCAACATTTAACTGCATCTTGGAATTTCCTTTGGCATCAATAAAGTACTACTACTACCTTAACTGTATTATCTGCCCCTTCTATTGCATTTACTGCACCTTGTATGAGATACAATACCACATGCTTACATATACTTCCAGTGACATCATTCCTGGGCAATATCAACATCGTTCAGCATCTTCAGTGCAACAGCTCAACTATTTATTGTATTTCATGTCCCCATACATGGTTTAAGTTTATAATGTCTTGTGTGATGTCTTATGTCTAATAGTGTTCAAAGTTCAATTTTTTTCTATATTGCACTCTGGTAATTCTTCAGCTTCTGCTAATACTTCATGTTTAAACACATGCAAAACACAGAAACACAGGTTTCCAACAATCCAATGCGTGTTTAATCCAAAGTTATTTATTAAAAATACTTTTGCTAGTCAAATCGTATTTACTGACCAATTATTGGCCTGCTTTATTGAATATTCCACGCTACCGTGGCGTGTACACAAATAGAAACTGACCTTCTCATCCTAGGTTCTACTAGCATGAGTCAGGTAACAGACACCAAGCGCACTGACTTGTAGGAAGGAGACGGTCTACCACGCAGACATCACTAACTGCACTGCTATCAAATTCTTAAAATACAAATTTGTATTGGGAAAAAAATTAAAGAAATATTAATGATTTGTGTGTCTTCAACAGATTTTTCCAGAAGAGGGTAAGAAAATTTTAGTATATCAAGTCATTTGGAATGGCGGTTATGTTCAGGGGATGAAGTATTAAATGACTTATTCAGCACAGAACCTTAATTATGGGAGAAAACCAGCTTTTTGTTTCCGAAACAATGCGGATGGTAGCGAATTAACCACACTGCTTCCAAGTTGCTATTCCGCATGCTACAATGCTCTGATGTGAAGTGACTCTCACTGCAGGCTGAAGGCAAAAAACAAAAATAACAAAACAAAACAGCAGAAGAAAGCCTTGAGAGGCAGTGATGCCGCCAGGAAAGCACGTGTACTTTTACCCCAGCAGAAGAATGAAACAAATTACGCCACAAACCGTCTCTCACCTAACCGGCGATCTGAATGAGTGAATTCACAAGAAGAGGAACTACAGTCTGAGGCTAGCTTATCTAAGATTGTAGGTGAATATAGAGAATACATGAACAGAATACAACCCTCTATTTATTAGTAATGGATTTTATACAAATTAATCAGTAAACTATACACTGACCACATGATCATGATTTTCTACAACACAGGTCTCAGCCCCATGGCCACTATGTGCATATTGCAAGAACTATGATGCTGTATGACTCAAAAAAAGGATTATGGGGGAAAAAAAATTGCATTGGGGAGGGAACAGTACTCACGGCTCAATGCTGACTGGGGTGGCCTCGTTCATTGCACACAGCAGTGGGGGTGTGATGTCACAACTGCCTGGAAAAGAGATATGGATGCTTTTTTCCTGTGTTTTGCACGCTAAATTCATTCTGGAAAAAGTGATATGTTAACATGAATGAATGTGGAATGTCACGGTCATCTGGTACAAAAGAGAAAGACAAAATGCTATTCCATAAAAGTTCCATAGTTTTTTAAGAGAGATGACAGACACTCACTGGAGCGGAGCAGGCTGCGTGAGGCAGATTTTGGGGTCGCCGGGAGGGGAGGACCCAGGCCCGGGGCGTTCGCGACGCCGGAGGACATAAATGTGGAGAAGTAGAGGCCAGAGCCTTCCCGCACGGGACTGAGGATGGGGGGTGGAGTGTAGGGGGGCAGGGTGATGGGGTTGTCCGCCAGACGCACAGGTGACCGTAGGTGGCTCTGGTAGGGCGTGATGTTGGAGTACACAGGCGGAGCGATGAAAGTGCCCGTCTTGGGAGAGGGGATGAAGAGGGGCTCTGGCCGGGGACGCCGTCTCGTCTTGGCTGCTTTTCCGTCATCGTCTTTCCCTTCTTCCCCTTCACCGTGCTGTACAAAAATCAAATGCGAAGCAGTTACGAAATAGTATTCATGTAATGTAGTGCACATCACAAACACAACCATGCTGCTAAAAAGAAATCCGAGTGCATTACTGCAATGTTTCTCAATCTGGTCCTCAGGGACCCATAGACAGTCGACATTTCAGCTCCAACCGGGAGCTGGGATGGTACAAAAACATGGACCGACTGTGGGTCCCCGAGAACCGGGTTGACAAACACTGCATTAGTGCACTTTGGTTCGCTACTCAGCTTTATACCGCACCATGACACGTTCTGTGATGCCAATGCAGTGTGCCGTCATGCGTTTTTTGCTAGGCTGTGCTGTGGGGAAGAAGCACAGCAAATATTCTTCATTTACCAATAAAATTACCGCTAAATATCATGTAAAACAATTCCCAAATGTTTTGCTCGAAAGTGGAGGCAAACCTGTACATCATGCAACATTGTGGCAGAACACAAGCATGCAGCCATATAGAAGTACTTGGACTTTGTTTCTCAAATAGCCATGAAGCATCCATATTAAGTTGATGCATTGTTTGCATTCTGTAAAATGGACGCAGCATTTGCATCTGAAGCTGATGCACTGGTAGCATCCGGTTAATATGCCTTTGTTTTATTCTGTACAAAGTTGAGGCATTGTAAAGAGCACAGACGAACATATTAAATCTACGTAAAGCAAACAATGGGCACTTTGGAAATGAAACTATTTTTGTGTTAATGTAATTTGATTTCATATGCTGCTGTTGAATTGAGAGTTTATTTTACCAAGACCAAAATACAGTCTTTTACATATATATATATATATATTAATATATAGCTTAAAATATTTCCCGAACTCACAATTTCGTCAATTTATGCACATTTTCCATACAAAAAAGCACATAGGACTCCGGAAGACGCATAATGAATTTTGCGAAAAGCGGCTACAAAATCAAGCGTTTTTAGGTGCAATCACAAAAAAAGAATCTCTGAAAAATCCCACAGAGACTGATATCCGTAATTGAATCACACATCTAGACACCTGGTGGGAGGAAGGGAAGTGAGTTTAATGAAAGGTACTTGTTTGTATTACAGAAATGCGGCAAGCAGAAGAGTAGATGCCCGTGCTAAGTGTGCTAACTGTGATATGAGCTGACAGCAGTGAGGGTAGCGCACCTGGCCAGCGCTTTCGGACAGCGAGCTCCTGAGAGAGCGGCGACGGGTGACAATGACAGATGGTTTGCGCTCGCATTGGACCGGTTCGTGTAGCGGGCGCTGGGTCCAGCCACTTAGCGGTTTTGCTTGCTCCTGATCGGCTTGATGTACTGGCACAGACACGGGCAGTACCAAGGGTGGCATGCTCTCGTCACGTGAACGCTTGGCATTTGCCCACTCGTCCTCTGCAGTCCTTCTGTCGGGGCCTTGTGGGGCCGTGCTGGAGTTCCAGACCTTCTCTTGCTCCTGCTGACAGATGAAAAGCATGGCCTTTGTCTCCAAATAAGCTTAAGTGAACTGTAGGATGTCACAACAGTCCATAAAAAACAGATCTGACAAGCAGTTATTAAATGGTAAGTACTACTGTACAAGAAAGCCTTCAACAGACGGGCATATTACGTGGGGTCCAAAAGTTATAGACCACAGTGAAAATCTGAGATTTTTTTCCCGCTTAATCTTGGATATAAAAATTTTGACATCGGCTAAGACATACCAACATATAGTGGATTATTAGAAAGAAAGAAGTCAAATTTACTGATGAAATCAAGTTTGAAAATAATGGCAGTAATAGTGTTAGAGTTTATGTAAGCAGATGAACAGAAGAGATGGATATCACAGTTTATCAAAACACCAGTGAAACACAGCGGTGGAAATATTCATGTCTGGGAGTATTTTGCCTACTCTGGAGCTGGACACCTGCACTGAACAGACTACGCCTTGAGAAAGAAGAGGTACTACGTCGTACTTCCGAGCCATGCTATACCTGCTGATGGATCTTTGTGGAGGATTCAGAGATTTATACTGCAGGACATCTCAGACATACCACAAAGTTTTTGAAGAACTCAAGGCCGATTCATACTTCACTTTTCTGCGTGCGCTTTCGGTTGGGGACGAGGGGACGTGGTGTGAATTTTGTCGTCAGGGGTTGGCAGAGGACGACTGCGGTCGGCTGTACGTGTAGTGCAGATTTTTACATCTAGGAGAAATCTTTCGCTTCCTTGTGCTTCGACCACGCATGTGCAAGATAATTGATTAGGTATTTCCAATAGGCGGCAGCGTGAACATTCACAGATCAGCAGTCAACGGCAGAAGAGTAGAGGAAAAATAGTTGCTGTTGTTGGAGGGGTGGAGGTACCTGCATATCTAATTTTTCATACTGTCCTGACATACTGAGTTTTACGGTATTTTTAAAAAGCAGCCGTATTGCGGCATTTTGTAATCTTGGGTTAGTTTGGGTCCCAGCTAATTTTGTTGTAAGGATTTCAAAATACTGTAATATGCCTTATTACTGCAATACTGCACAAGCTTCGACAAATAACTGTTTATAAACGTTTACCTGTTTCACTACACTGCTTATATTTGTATTTGTTGCAATACATCTGCCCTCTACTGGTCTGGTGGAGTATCACTGCTGTATGCATATACAGCCTGCGACCATCCACATCCGCAACCAAATGTAGTATGAACACAAGCTGCCACGCGGACAACTGTCCCCAGCCCAAAATCGCGGAATGTGAAAAAGAGAAGTATGACAGAGGTTTTAGAAGAGCAAGGATTACTGACGCCACAGTCACCTGACCTCAACCCCACTGAACACTTGTGGGAGCACTCAAAGAACGAGAAACTCATGCATTCAGTAATATCACAAGACCTTTGGAACATTCTCAGATCATACTGGGGTAACATGGATCATTAGGTTTTAGGGAGACTTGCAGAGTCATCGCCGGTTCTGGCATTAAAGCTAAAGCGATGACATCAAACGCTAAGAAATTCTGGAATTCATGTTAACTTTTTCAACAAGAACAGCCTCTGGCAGACCTGATGTATACAAGCTCCACACCTGGCTTTCGCACAGTTACATTTCCTGATCCTATTTTTGCAGTCTTACTTTGTATTGTATACACCAGTGTTTATCGACCCAGTCCCCGGGGACCCCCTGACAGCACACATTTTTGTTCCCTCCCAGCTCTCACACGCTTGTACCAGGTATTCAGTGCTCTTGATTAGCTGGGAGTTGGAGTGAACAAAAGCGTAGACTGTCTCTGGGGACCAGGCTGAGGCACAATGGTATATACCATGTTCCTGTTTATCTGTAAAAATGACATCCTTCCGTATGTACTCTACAGTTGTTTATTGTTTATGTTTGATATGTACCTACTGGTGTGCCACTTGTGTTTGTTTATATAACTTAATTTTATCTGCAGACAAAGAAAATTTCCCTGCCACGGGGATCAATAAATTTCTTACACAGAATATCCCATCTGAAAGATCCTGCTTTCTCAAATATGCACAAACACTGCTCCGATTCCCTGAAAAAAATATAACAACAAAGTCACTACACCCTGCAGAAGTTCTAAAAATAGATTTTTAGGGAAAATGAAGGATCACCATCTAGACACAGCTACGAAAGCTATGATTGGTGTTGCAAGCAAAGAGAATGTAATTAAAGTATGACAGGAAACCACTTCAGGCGGATGTAGAACAAGCTGCTTTTATGGAACGAGTTAACGCCACTTGTATCAAAATATTTTAGAAGATATGATTTAAGTGGTTAATGTCATGCTGTCTTCTGGTGTCTCCTACAACATGACCTAATCACTCATGAGACGAGAAGTGGTCTGTAGACATTTTACATAGTCCGAAGCATTTAAAAATCTTTCGGATCTCCCCTCTATATAAACTGAATGAGTATGAAAATTTGCAATAAAGAGCTGGTATAGCGGGCATGCAGATGAAGAGCAGAGGGGGTTTCAGGTTCTGCGAGGACTGACAATGCTGTTCCACAGGTATGCACAGAAAACAGCACCCATGTTGCACTGCGCTGCACCAAGAACATCTTTTGATTGGAGGAAGTGCATGTTTGGTGAATGTCTCTAGTATTCTGTTCCCCAATTGTGTCAAGATTTAAATGCAAGAGGAAGTAAAGCCGGCGTATTGCGTGAAAATTTGCTTAGTGCGGCCTTCACTGCCCTAATTACTGGGTTTGTTTCGCTTGGCTGAGTACCAGTACTTTGACATTATTTCAAAACAATGCCTTTCTCACACTGGTGTGACATAGGCTCGGGCACTGATCAATTTCTTAGCTAGGTGAAGAAAGTACCTTAAAAACCAGTCTAGGGTGCCATCTATGTTTAAGACAGAGCCTCTGTATGCCATCGATTTAGCAAACACAGCCTTTTAAGGCTGATATGGTTCAGTGCGCATTAATGTTCATCCCATTGCGAGTTAAATATCAATGCCTTTATCGGTACGTCCTCACTTCCTCTCTCTCAGAGTAACAAAGCAGAATTCTTTCAGCAACACCTCCATCCCCTCGCCACAAGCACACACTGCAAAAAGGAAGAGTGCCAAGTTTCGGATTGCATTACTGGGGCTTTCTGCGCTCTGTGTTCTTCCAGGCTGCATAATGACTGAAGCAACACGTTCTGAGATGGATAACTGGGCTTTAACGGTACTTGATGCTATTTAAAGCTATACAGTGCCTTGCAGGAACCATTCCCACTCCAGGTATTCCTCAAAATAAATCCCTTTCATGCTTCACTTTGTCATAGCTCATAAAATAAATATTACATAAGCCAGAAAGGTTACCGTCATGGTATGTGAAGGTAAGGACTCCATCTCTGATGCCTTCTGAGCCAGAGTCTCCAAGTTGACCTCCTGAGAAACTCTTCTCTTTCTGTGCGTGCTCTTAATCACTCCCACTGCTGCAGCCTGCATTTCCTCATCCATGGGCACTTTCACTCCTTCAGCATTACCATTGAGGGATCCTTGTGTTCCGTGAGCTGGGCGATTGCCGGGCATTGCGACGGCTGCGGGGGCGCCCTCCTTGGAGAGGCGACGGGACCTTCGTGGGACGGGCTGGGGCTCACCGGAGAGCTGCTGAGGGTTGGATGAGAACTTCTGGACATCAGAATCCAGACACTCTGCAGGAGGCTGCGAGGCAAGTTCGTGTGCTGCAGTATGGGAGCCTGGAACTTGTGGGGGCTGCTGCTGAGGGTGGGGGTTTGCATGTGCGCTGGGCAGAGATGTGCTGGGGAAATAACTGAGAAACTGCTGGTCTTCATGCATTTCTTGCTGTTTCTGTGGAATTTGCTGCTGTTGTAGCTGCTGATTCTGCAGCAGTTCCTGCTGCTGAAATTGATTTTGGAACTTTGGCTGCCCGCTATAGTTCAGGTTGGGCAACGTTCTATTGTCCTGGAACACCTGGTAAAAGCCATGGGAAAGGTGCTGCTTGGGCTGACCAAATGCCACCTGGAAGGGCTGCAGCACGGAGCTGGTCGTAGCACGAGAGATGGCGAGGGACTGGCTTGGCAGAACCGTCATATGAGCCTGCTGTACGGACTGCGCGGAGGCGGGCTGGAGAGCAACCACGGCTTGCTGCTGCTGCTGTGCCCATTCCACACCCAGGGGTTTGGCAGAATCTCTGTAGGCGTTGAGAGAGTTGGGCAGCTGCTTCCTTGGTGCTCTCCTCTGCTGCTGCTGCAAAGGCTCTTCAAGTATCGACTTGGGGTAAGCAGGCTGCATGCGTGATTCGTTCATGTTGATGCCTCCTAAATATGAGGCAATGTTTTGACTCCAGGAGCTAACAGGCACCCCCTGAGTCCAACCCGGCTGCCTAGACGAGTCCGGCTGTGTCCATTTCACTGGAACAGTCTGCTGGTAATGTCCTCGTCTCTGCTCACCCTTATCGGGGCTAAAGATGACCGAGTTGTACACATGCGACCCCTCAGAATGGGAAGCCTGACCTGGAACGTCACTGTGCACCGATTCCATGGAAGGATTTTCCAAGTCATAGAAAGAGGCTTCAGCAGCTGGGTGGACGGACTCCTTCTTGGCCAGATCCTGGTCATTGAAGAACGTGATACGCTTCCCTGTCCTTTTGGGGTTAGCCTTCGGCTGAGGTGGCAGGCTCATGGCTAAATCATCTATTAACAATGGGTAATCCCAAGTTTGTCGGAAGGAGGGAGGTTGAGGAGGTAGAGGACAGGGTGCTTCAAAACCCAGTCAAAATACTAACACCGACAAGTCCATGTGTTTGCATACGTTTGTGTCCGTGTTTGTTTAGCAGCAGTGACAAAAGGGAGCCACCACTGAGCTCCACACTGCACGGCACAGGCAAAGACAATGGAGGGCCAGAAGATGGGGCCCACACCCCCTGCTCCTCCAAGGTGGAAGAGCCGGATTGAGATGTCTGATGGTCCCCTTGTGCCTTTCATTCATGAGTAACACCCTGAAAGGGAGAGACCAGGCGTGAAAGGGTTAGTCAGAAGCTTGGACACAGTCCCATTGTGAAACCCCAGTATGTAAACTGCTCCTTTTACTTTTAATGAATGACTAATCACTGAGACTTAGGGGCAGGCAACATAAAGAGAGCTCATTTAGGCATATAACACACAGCAGCCAGTGGACATTAGAGATTAGGAAGAAATGTGTCACAGTTCAAATAAAATTTGAGACATTAATCCCACTTTTACTCAAATTAGATATCTGTAGAATTCTATCACATACAGCTAAAACTGATCTATTGCTAACTTTTTGTGAACCTGGATTTGCTAAACTCAAACCTGTACGCAGCCAAACTCCGAGGACTAATCACCAATTTCCGTTATGCGGTGATATTCTCCTACTTGACAATTTGGGTCTAATGCATTTGTGAGTCGCAAAATTATATCACCGATATTTAGACGTTTGTGGTTTTATGGCAAAGCCTTAAAAATTTAACAGGGGAAAAAAAAAGTTTTCAAATACGTTGAAAAGCTGACTACACTGAGAATCAGAAAACCAAAAGTTGTGCGGTTCATAATGTACACCACCAATAAACACAACAAGAAAAACGATACAGGGAAAAACAGGCACAATAAGGAGTACATGGTAACCACAATTATTCACTTGTTATTTCTAAGGTGTTCTATAGAAGTAGCTTAGTACATAAATATTACCACATAAAATAACCAATAAATACTGAGTGATCGATTTTGATCAGAATAATTCTGAACAATTTTGATCAGAAGCATTAACGGTTTTGAGTTTAACAAGTCTAAAGGCAACATTTAAAAATTCTACAACAACTTACAATATCATAGCACTGACAGCACAATTCTTGACTGTTTGGGCAACGGTGGAGTAATCAAAATAAGGTCAGACTTAATAGGATGGCAGTACCATTCCCCCCCCACCCCCCCCACAATATTTTCTGTATTTTCAAATAGAGGCACTGTTGTAAGTCCTGCTTCAATTTACACCCTGTAACAGTTTTATACACGCCAAGATAGAGGTTGGAACATCTCCATGGCAACCGCGCATCACTTTAGATGGCATTTATCTCTGCACTCTGCCATTCTCTCTTCATAAACACAGGCATCGCTGCAATGGTCCAAAGCTAGAAAGGAGCCAATTATCAGTAATCAATATTTTTTATTTGAAATAGTCTCAGTAGCTTAATGATTTAATCAATGGTACTCTGGCAACGCGTGAAAATTTCCATTTCACGTCTGTTGTATAATGCAAGTAGACTAAACCGTAACAATCACTACCTACACCAGGATTATTGAGACAATACGATTAAAATATCACAATTAATGTATGATTAGCATTTCTTGTCATTAAGACACAGTTGCATCTAACACTGCTATGCTGCACTGTATATGCAGTTATGGATGGATGGATGGATGGATGGATGGATGGATGGATGGATGGATGGATGGACGGGCGGACGGATGGATGGATTGATTTAAACCTATAGCCAATTTGGGTAAAGCAGAAATCAACCACCACCTTGGTATAAATCTGTGGCAAAACTTACATATATTTCCATAAAAAAATAAAAAATGAACATATATACAACAAAGTAAATCTCATATACCTGCAAACAAAGTAGTGACACACTGATAGCAGTGTGTGTGTGTGTGTAACTGTAAGTCTGACATCTCCTAAAACCAAAATCACTAACACATAAAACTGCAATGGAATTCACAAAGTACTTTTCCTTGCAAAACCAGTCTTCTTGTCTGTCATGCAAGTTTATGCCAAATTACAGTTCTACACACAACGATAAAAACCCTAAATGTTTAAAATGTTACCAGATGATTCTATTCTACTGAATAAAACAGCCATACTTTATATCTTTGTTGATATATTGTTTGTCATAGTGATTACACTGAAGGAATTTTGAAAGGATTTAACGCAATACTATTTACAATAGCTACTAACAACGATGGGATTGAACACTAAGTCATCAAATCAGGCTGAACGGCTTCGAAGGCAGATAAAATCCCCGACTCAGCTGAACATTCGCTGTGCAAAATTCCGTTATGAGAAGTTAAACGCGCTGTTTCGTTACGCAAAACCGACTGTAAACTAGAATACAGGCGCTCATTTTGAAGCCTGAATAGCTAGCCCTGTCCCCACGTAACAGTAAAAGATATTAACAAATGATTCGCTGTTAACCAATCACAGGATACTAAAAGTTGCAAAAGCTATAGTTTTAACAAACTGCCAAATGCATTTAGTGATATTAAACGTCAAGAATAATTAGCTAATCCTGAACAGATCCTTATTAACCAGGACACAACGCATACTGGTGACATCATCGTTGGGAAGTAAATCGCATTTGACATAATACCGTGCCTCCCGAAGAGAAAAACACGCTGCACACGACATTACATCGACTCCTACCCCCCACCCCACCAAAACACAGCACTGCCAGTCAGCTCAGCGCTATTTACGAGAACTCCTTTGTTGCAGAAAAGGGATTATCCGATCGCTAATACCCCATCATACGGCAATATAAACAGTACGGCAACAAGGAACCCATTCTGGGGACGAGAAAGCTGCAAAATAACCCAACGAAAAGGTGTAGAGAGCGTGCGGATTCCTCATCTATGGAACTACGTCACATGCTTAAATAGATCCAACTTGCTGGTTTAGCACAAAAATCTTCAACTGTGGCATGTGGTAGTGTAAACAAGTATAACGAACATTATGAAACAGTATATCCAACACTGACTATCCAGACGGAGCTATCAAACTTTGCATTATTCGTCTTCTACTTGTACCGGGCATATCAACATCAGCACATTTTTACAGTTACGACGGTAAACTGACTTACCTTCATTGCAATGCTCCTCTTTAAGTATCTAGTGCACTCTCGAAACGACTGTAAGATCCACGCAGCACAGAAGGGCAATGACTGCATGCACCTCAAAGGTTGAGTCATGCTGATCTGACCTCACAGTATTATTTTCCCCTCAAGTGAATAGAAATACATACTGCGCAGAAATAACTGGAAACAGGCAATTGAAGCCGAGAAGCAATTTAAAAATACGCATTAAGTTGTTCCCTAATGCATATTACTACTCTTTAAGTTGCAATACACGTATACACCGAATTACACTCTGCTTACACGTAATCTACTGCCGATTTCCACGATATCTGCTCGCACAGGAACCCTATTTTTTGTTTCAACTGAGGTCTTGTGATCCGGCCCAGTCCGTTCGCCACACCTACTTCCATGTCCATATAAGGTTCTTCCCTTCCATGTGGAGTTACTCTGAATTACGATGAGTCCTTATTGCCTTCCAGCAATAAAATTCCACCAGCTACAGCCGTTCAAAAACTTAAGGTGAAGTCACTCGTTTGTTGGTTCCTGTGATTCATCCCGGGAATTTAAATTCTATATGATAGAATCCCACCACGAGTTACACTTACATACGTATCAGAAACAGCTTTTTAAAGCATTATTAATGCAATAGCAAAGGCTTATTTCAATCAAGGTGCAATTCTTGAAAAGAAGCCAAGTGAAAAAAAACCACAATGTTGATCTGAAGAAGACAGCCGGAATGGTATTTGAGAATGGTATTGGACGATGTGCTAGTTTGATGATGATGATGATAGTGACGACATATTAATAGTAATAATACAGATAGGCTTATCACCGTTATTACAACATTTTTATACGAAAAGTTTAAAGAAGAATCTAGCTAGCAAAATACACTGTAATCAACCTGCATGAAGTATATATAAACAGTAAATAAAAAATGCAAAATTACAGACTAAACAAACGTGATTAAATGACAGAATACAAATCAGAACCACAGGTTACTCAACAGCTGCTTCACAAGAAGCTCGTCTCACAGGCGATGTCACACTGTAATACTCCCACATTACTGCTACGCATAGGCTAACCAAGGTTCCCAGCAAGTTCACAGAACTTTATAACAGACATGCTGAAGACTGGACACAAGAACCGCAACAGGCTCAAATGATAAACAGTGACTTAAAAGAATCCGTGAAGATCGATCGAAACATTTTAATACCAAATATTAACAGGTGTTTCATAAGTGACCCCCCATCTGACAGGATGATCCTCCCCCCTACCCCCACAATACTCTGTTACCATTATCAAGCAGATACATGCGAAGGTACAATTCAACCGATAAAGAAAATGAGACAGAACAGGGCATTAAAATGATGCTGAGTGTCATTCTCATCAGTGTTTGGTAGCACTGCTTGTTAATCATGCCAATTCAAATGGCTACACTGTCTTACAGAAAATTCTAAAGCTTTTGGAAAATGGTGAGTTGGGCATTACCATCGTCAGAAGTTCTCCTTTTCAAAAAATCAGATCACATGTGAAGTTATTTGCCCTCAGGTGATAAGAGCCTATTATTCTCTATGGAAATGTTGACTGTTATTGAGAAACTGGTATTCAATTTTTTAATGCCGAGAAAGGATGGATCTCAAATGAACGTCCGCGGTTATGGATGGGAGTTTAATGATGTCATGCATGTATCTACAAGCAACACACGTGAAGCACGTGAATCACCCCCCCCCCCATATACGCGATCTCTGCATGTTGCAGAACTGCTGAACTGAGTAAATGCAGATATGACTGTGCTAGGCTGAGAAAAGAATATGGATAAAAGGAAACAAGCGATAGATTTGATTCCATAGTGATTTCACGTTAATCTACCTGCAAATTCAGAAAGCTGTCTCAGCTTAGAAATTGCCAAGCGTTATATAACAACGAAATACACCAATTAAAACAAAAAAATGACAGCCTTGCGTATATTTTAGTGAAATTAATTTTCCCTGTAGGTTTCTCTATAATGCATGTACATCCATGCATATAATTTCCAGAACGTCCGGTGAAATCACTGCATATACTACATATACTTCATAAACTTAACATGTTTCGACTAAGAATTCGTATTGCGATTTTGATAATAATTCAAAAACAGTTTGTAATACATTTTTTAGCCTATTAAAAGGCATCAAAAATGGCAAATCGTATGCAAACACGTCTGCAATGTCCTAATACACCTCACGGTCCCAGTATATTCACAACAGGCTCTATAGTCTGCGGATTACCACAAATTAAAAAGACAACAATACCAAGTTAACAAACTCGAGAAGGCAAACAAATCGATGAGGAGGAGACGCCATTGCAAACTGCCTTTATAAAAGTGTTCGGGAGACCTGTTGATACGTCGACGAATGCTTCCCTGCACAGGACATCGTGTTCGGAGCGAAGCCACATATCAGAATTTCCGTGGTTTATTCTGCAGAAATGTATTGATGACTGTTGAATAATGACGCGTTTACATTACACCGCAATACAGCTAGGCTACCTATATTCTGTCGGCAATCTTTTCGACGACTGACCTCCTCTATAGAAGGGCTATCTGCATCAGAAGGTGTACTAAACACACACAAAAAACAAATATACCCACTAGTGACAGAATCGTCCGACATCATACAGGCCATTAGGGGGTGGCTTGCACATACGACAACAGATTGATTTCTGAGATCTGCTGGCCGATGACATCCTACCCCCACCACCACGTTTTGCAAAAACAACCAGCTGTTCGTGTCAGTAAGGTAGCTAAGCGATGGATACTATGTTTCAATAACACCTAACAAAAATCTCTGAAAACAATTGCCAAAAACACTTTCGAAGAAACGACGGAGGAACAAGCAAATGACTGTACAACTGCGATATACTATACCTTACTCCGCGCAGGCAGCACAACCTTCTCTCCAATAAATATTTTCTCGTTCTGCGCGGAGAAAAGTTTTTCCTCTTTTCGAGGCGTCACTTCCTATTTTGTATCTCAAACTATAAGTGGGGATCTGCAAGACTTTGCCCGTCGTGTTTCCATGTACAAACTGTAACCAAAGTAACGCCACATTGAAATCTTTCGTATGGAATTCAGAGAAAATGCCACAATGCCAGCCGTGATATCCAGTAAAACAAAGGCAACTGGTTGTCATATACCACATCTGATTTTTTTCTTTCGAAACGCGGTTCACTGGAATTTCTTTCCTGGTTTTTGATTGATCAAACCACACGTCTGCAGTCGTCACCAACCCGAGAAACGCTTCTTGAAATCTTACCGCGTTCATTTATGCACGAACAGTTTTAAGGGATGCATCTGTCAAATTTCTCTTACCATATATTGGTAATGAGATGAATATTTCAGAGCAAGGTCACACGTGAAGTGCACGTTCGGCATGCAGGGATCCATGTCCATTTTATTTGCGACAATGCTTAATGCCGAGGAGAATAAACGGCGATAAAAGTGAAATCCACCGAGGATATCTTTTAATTAGCCATTACACTAACAAAATGACTACTGCTAAAGTTCTCCTCTCGCTTTCACTGCTCTTCATGCAGTACTGCGGATTTTGTAGGCGGCGCTCTGGTGTTTTTCTGTGGTTTAAAATACGCAGAAAGAAAACCCACTTTCCTTGACATCGTCGGTCAGAATAAGTAACGCAAAGCAAGAAAGATGAATAGCTGCTTATAAAAGTGGAGATTGCCTTCTTCGTTAATTATAAAGCATAAAAAGGAGGGGAAAAATGTCACTTGTACGGAGGGTAGTTTTAAATTCGCGACCTGGTACGTATAAGCCTTTGTAGCAATTTCTGTTTACAGCAGCGCGTGAATATAACATTATATAAATGTTACACCTAATATAATGTGTTTCACAGGGAAAAATGGAGAAGCCGTTCCTGAGAATTTCCGTGTTGAGGAAATTACTCTCTCACCTGATCTAAAACCGGGAGAAGCGTATGTTCGTACACTTTATCTTTCTGTCGACCCTTACATGGTGAGTCAGGAAGCCTTTTGTAAGCGTGTATTAGTTAGTATGGTCTGACCTTGACAGACAGTTAAACTTTAGTCCCGTTTGAGTCAGCAGGGTCGGACTAGATACGTTTCGTAAGATATGCAGTCGGAACTGAATGCTGCGCATTCTGCCATCAAGACTGCATGAGGCTGTTTTGCTTTTTGTTTCGTTAAACCTTGGTGACACGTTAAATTGAAACCAGATCGCTGCTCTTCATTCGTTTTTTATGGTTTTGCGCTTTATTCATTTTATTTGGGCACCAGATATGTGGTGCTGTATCAGTTCGAATCCCACCTCCCGCATTCCAGAGACGTACATTTAGACTAATTGGCGTCTCTGAATTGCCCGTAATGTGTGCCCTGCTTTAGGCTAGCACCCCATCCAGGGTGTACCGTACTTGGCCTTGTGCCATGCACTGCCTGGGAGAGGTTCCTGGCCTCTGTGACCCTGAACAGGATAAACCCCAAGGATTAACATAAACCTTGGTGCCCCCCAATGTTGACTCCATGGCTGCGCCCTTGGGATAAACGATGATGAACTGATAAATGCTGCTGTTCTTCTTTTAAAAACTGTTGATCAACAGAACTCACCACTCCATTGAAAATTTGGGTTGTATAGCACTATTCACAGGCAAAACTACTTCACCTAGAAACCCATTACATAAGGATGATCATCAGTCGTATCAGTGAATTGCCAAGAATGTGATTGAATGTGAAATTTCTTTACATAATTTCTTTTATGTAAATTTGAATTACAGCGGTGTCGTATGAATGAAGACACCGGTGCAGATTATCTCTCGCCGTGGGTGATTTCAGGATGTCTGGATGGTGGTGGTGTCGGGATGGTAGAATCCAGTAGACATGACGCCATCTCGAAGGGCGACACCGTGACATCTTTCCACTGGCCCTGGCAAACCTATGGTATTATGGACGGCAACAAGCTTCAGAAGGTACGCATTTTTGAACTGATTTTCCTGTAAGTCTCTGTACGTGTTAATAAACTTCTCGTTTGCTTTTTTTTAAAATTATATTTATTTGCAAACCTCAGAAGAATGAGTATGGTGAGTATTGTTAAAACGGGACACCTGGCAAAAAGGGATAGTTAAACTTTGCAGTTAATGAATGCATTTAGTAATACTTTATTTTCTGTTCTATATAGTGTTCAAAGGGCATTTATGTATTTAGAATGGTATCAAGTTGGGATTCAAGGCATTGAGATGATTCTGTGAATTTTTCCAGAACGCAAATTTTCAGAAAATGTCACATTTTGACAATACTCACCCCGCAATGTGAGACATGAGGCCCTTTCCGTTTGTTGAACGCAAAACCACCAATAATCGCATTAGGAAGTCACTGTGTACACGGCTTTAAGGCAAGCTGATGTGTCTCAACAATGAAAATGAGCAGTGAATTCTTGTCTTTTTGCAGCTGGATCCAGAGTTGGTGGATGGTCACCTGTCATATTTCCTGGGTGCAGTGGGCATGCCTGGTCTCACAGCATTACTGGGGGTGAGGGAGAAGGGTCACATTACACCTGGGTCCAACCAGACAATGGTGGTCAGTGGAGCTGCGGGGGCTTGTGGAAGCCTTGCTGGGCAGGTACGGCATTTCACGCCTGTCAGTCTTTACAGGGGACATTAGAATCTGCGTGTTATATGGTGATGCCTCACTTATGGCACCTTATGGCTGTTTATGCACAGTGCCATGCAAATGTTAGGGCACCCCGGTCAAAATTCCTGTTATTGCGAATACTTAAGTGAGTAGAAGATGAACTGATCTCCAAAAGGCATGAAGTTCAAAGTTTAACCATTCTTTTCAACATTTTTGCAACCAACTTTAGTGTATTGTTTCTGGTTTGTACAATATTAGAGTGGGGAATAAAGAAAAAGCATCATGCAAAAGTTTAGGCACCCCAAGTTTCAGACCTTAATTAGCTTGTTAGGGCAATGACTTGTTCACAGTCATCGTTAGGAAAGGGCAGGTGATGCACATTTGAAAGCCTGGTAAATATTCTGACTTCTGTACCATAGTCCCAGCCATCAGCAGTCATAGGCCCCTCTAAGCTGCTGCCTAGCACTCTGAAAATTAAAATAAGTGATGCTCAAAAAGCAGGAGAGGGCGATAAAAACATAGCGAAGCGTTGTCAAGTAGCAGTTTCCCCAGTCTGTAATGTAATTAAGAGATAACAGTTAACAGGAAAGGTGGAGGTCGAGACAAGGTCTGGAAAACCAAGAAAACTTTCAGTGAGAAATGTTGATGGGATGGCTAAAAGGCAGATCCACAATGGGCCACCTCAAAGGCGCAAGCTGAAGGTTTTGGCGTGGCCCTCACAGTCCTCCATCCTCAACATGATCACAAGTCTGTAGAAAGACCTCAAACAAGCAGTGCCTGCAAGACAAAGCAAGGATCTCACAGGACTAGAAGACTTTTGCGAGGAACAGTAGGCGAAAATTCCCCCCAAAGAAGAATTGCTAGATGGGCTACAAAAAGTGCTTTTCAGGCTTGTGATACTTGCCAGTGGGGGTGTTACTAAGCACTGATCATGCCGGCTGCCCTGATTTTTGCTTCAGGCAATAGTCCCTTGTCATATTGAAACTACAAAAGACAGAAATATAAGTAATCTTGCTTAAAATATTACAGAAATGTCATCTTTAATGTTATGCCTTTCGGAAATTAGGTCAAATTTTACTTGCTTATTGACAGTAACATGGGCGGCCAAACTTTTGCATGCCACTATAGCTTATAGTCCTGTGTGTGTGTGTGTGTGTGTGTGTGTGTGTGTGCGTGCACGCATATGGTGTGCTGAATCCCAGATTGCTCGTCTGGATGGCTGCAGCAAAGTGGTGGGGATCTGTGGATCGGACAAGAAATGCCAGACACTCATGTCGGAGCTTGGGTACTCCAGTGCAGTGAATTACCACTTTGAAGACATGTCAGCTGCACTGAAGGAACATTGTCCCGACGGGGTGGATGTGTACTTCGACAATGTTGGCGGTTCCATCAGTGATGCTGTTATAGCACAGGTATTTGCCCTTATGTTGTACCTGTATGACTATGTATGTGACAATTAAAGAATCTTGAATCTTATCACTTTACCTACTAAGCCAGAATGAGCGTAGGTACATCAGTTGAAGCTCATGCCCAAAAAACATTTGTGCTCCTTTAGATGAACCAGAATGGTCATGTCATCCTGTGTGGTCAAATCTCGCAGTACAACAAAGATGTCCCATATCCCCCTCCACTTGATGCAGCAACGCAGGAAATACTCTGCCGCAAAAATATTACCAGGTATTCCCCTTAAATCCTCTTACACACGGTTTGAAATGCAACAGTCATCTATTGCCCGCAAAGCACGTTGAAACGGTACTTTTCAAAATAGTCATGTTATCAGTTCTATACACGGTTTTCCATTTTTTGTGAATACAGAGAAAGGTTCACAGTTCTTAACTACGTGGACAAATTCGAAGCTGGTCTTCTGCAGCTGTGTCAGTGGGTGAAAGAAGGGCAGGTCAAAGTAAGAAGACTTTTCTTCAGAAATATTAATGTGGCTAAATTGATACTCTGTTATAAACATGGGTTATAAACTGGCCATACTGTTCTAAATATAGTGTGAGGAATCTAATCTTAAAGCATGTTGATATTAATGGATAGTAATACAGATTTCAACTTTGTGACATTGTAATTCTGGATAGACCGGTTAAGCTGATCAATGAGATCTTTAAAAGTTGTGTATTTTTTATTTAGTAGAATGTTTCTTCTCATCCAGGTTTTGGAAACTGTTGTTCATGGGATAGAGAACATGGGAG
This sequence comes from Mormyrops attenuatus, assembly GCA_026777985.1. Classification (NCBI taxonomy): domain Eukaryota; kingdom Metazoa; phylum Chordata; class Actinopteri; order Osteoglossiformes; family Mormyridae; genus Mormyrops; species Mormyrops attenuatus. The sequence goes on from JAODKC010000028.1 coordinate 12,332,728, forward strand.
GTAAGCCTGTGTAACACTGTAAGAAGTGTCATCATGTTACACAATGGAAATCATTCGTTTTTCCCCCCCCCCCCACAGTGGCGTTCCATTCAATGATGATTGGTGGAAATATTGGGAAGCAAATTGTCAAGATATCAGACTGAATGGACATTTTTGTCCAGTACACGGTACATGTGAAAATGGTCAACAGAGAAGAAGTTTGTTGATATTGCTTTTGTGAAATATTATCTGCATCGTGAATTTGTAGACATTTGTATAACACAACGCTAAACTTTATCATTCAGTATCCTTAATGTAAAATGAATTAATATAAATGTATTTAACACTAATGTTAATGAGTAACTGTCATTATGGAGCAAACAAGAAGCAATTCTCAGTTAAAAAAAAATTATTCACAGCACTATAAATTCCATTTTAATACATATTTCCCAATTTCACATATAGTAGGACAATGTCATCCAGTTTAAAAATATCAAACTTGATTCCAATGGCATAATGTAAACAAAATTCCTATTGACCACCTTTAAAATCTGTAGAAATGATACAAATCCATTGCATTTTGGTTGTGTATGAATCACTATGAGGCCTAACTGCAGCCAACCACAAGGGGACAAACACGAGCAAAGCACTGAGCTTTGAGCTGCTGCAGTCATCCAAAGGCACACGTTTGTGTACAAGTCACTTCACAGCCCCTCCCCCACAGTCATTTACAGCTGCGTGTCCTTTGTTTTTACTCCACTAGTAACAGTAACTAGGTAGTGCTTATAAACATCCTTCTTTAAACAATTTATAATGTGGACAACAAAAACCAATGGAAGTATACATCAACACTGACCATAATGATCTGAAGTGTTTATACTTTGTTTCGAGATTGCACTTATAGCTTAACATTTTGTTGAAATCATGATTGAGTAATTGTAACTAATGTATATTTTTGTCAACTCAATCGTCAATTCAGAGTATCGAAGGTGACTGTAAAATAAGTTAAAATATATGCTTAAATCATGGCACATTCCTGAGAAACTGTTCATTGGCAGGACGTAAACAGACCAACAAACATCTTGCAATATTAAATACCAGGATTCATCATCTTTAGAAATCAAAACACGTATTTCCACAAGTACATATGATGGAATGTCATAAATTTCAGTAGCACAACTATGATAAACAATGGAATTTCAAACACACACACAAACACCAGTATTTACAGTAATGACTGACAACCTGTTCCATTCTTTAAAGTGTTTAGTATGAAATCCTATTTTGTGCTTGAGAAACCTTCAGTCCACCTTTAAATCTTCACACAATATATATTTCGAAAAAAATTCTATCCTTCCCCGACACGTTTAACATCAGAAATCCTATTTTCCTCATTTACAATGCAACATTGGTTAATACCTTTATGGCAAAACCCTTCACAGAGTGTGAACAGCTGCCTTGCAGTATTTTCCTTAAATAGTGAGCTTTGACAAGTTGGAAATCATGGTGTTGCAGCTATATGTTAGGAAACGTACAGCACAGTACAAACAGGTACTGTAACCTCTACCCTTCCTGGCTCCATTCTGGACCTCAAGCCTCACAACTGAGAACGAGTAAAATATGCTTCATCTACCGATTGTTCAGCTGCAGACAGACATATTTCAATAGTGGTCTAGGTGTTTTATGATTGGGAAGTCTGAGGATAAGCATCCACACACTTGGAAGCCAAAATACATGCTAAAAACCCATCTAGTTACACACATGTGCAAACACAGTACCTCATAGTGCCTTATGAGTCACACTGCTAACGGAAGAAATACACCGAAGGTTTAAAATGATTGTAATTTTTTTTTTTACAAAAAAGTAAAAAAAAAAAATCCTTTTGGTTTCTTACAGAAACCAATCTGATCATCCTGATATCTGAAGTACACTGGACCTGCCAAAAATACTTGCAGAACTTGAGTGAAAGATTTGTAGTACTGCAAATCTGCGGAAAACATCAACAAGGACTGCAGACTCCAAAACTAAAAGAATATTGTGATGTTATGCTGCATGACATACTCAAGAGAGTATTTACATGTGGGAGGTCAAACATTTGTCTCAAATACTGGTGATTTGTAATGACTATTAACCTAACCATGTCTGTTGGGGATACTCTACCGCCTTAGTGTGATTTAATATTTGTAGTCTTTCATTAGATGTAAAGACACTTTAAGCAGTGGTTAAAAATAAAAGATCTTGCCCCAAATAAACCATTAATTAAAATAAAGCAAAAGAAAATGAACAAATCAGTACATTCTAGGAAAAAAATGAACACAACCTTGCTGAGTGTCAGATTTTGGTATCGTGATGCTATGACGGCCTTACTGTCCCACCCCAGGCGTGGTATATCAGCAATACGCCCAACCCCAGGGCCCAGCATCTGACAGGCGATAGGAAGAAGGCCAGAAGTCCATAGGTCTCCAGCAGGAAGTAGCATGAATAGGCTTGCCATATGAGCAGGCCCAACATCACCATATGTATGGGCACAGTTCTAATACGATCTGCTCGCCTGAAGTGTGAGCGGAAGCAGTTGCCACGGGAACGCAAGTAGAGACTCCAGCAGAGGTAGCAAGTCAGAGGCATGTTGAAGAAAACAACCTAGGAAAGAGAATGAAGCAGAATGATTTTCCAGCTGTTTGTGTCTTCTGTTGCTTTCTATAAGCAAGTGGAGTGTGTGTTATACTAAGGCCTGGTATGCAGATGAGTTAGACCCCTTTCAGAGATGTAAATGGAACCAACATCTTGAAATTGACATGATTTGAGTCTTTCCAACACATTGGCAGATAAAAGACAGACGATCATATTATACTTTGAGATCTGAGGTGTCCAATCTGTGACTGACACTTAAAAGCCCAGTGCTTTAAACAAAGCATTTATAAGCAAAATCTTTAGGATTCAGACCAAGGAGGACAGCTTGGTTATACCATTTCTTTCTGAAACAAAAAATAACTGACCTACGTGATTTTGGTTAAGGAGGTAAACTCCGTTTCAAAACATTTACCTGCAGAATTCCAACAACGTATGTTAAACTGCCCTTCAGGAAGTACCCATTAACAAACACCCCAAAAGCGAAGCAGGCTCCACTATGTCCATCAATCACCTCTCCAACGAACCAGGGACCTATAAACAAACAATCACATGGAAGTTCAAAGCAAAAAATGCCCACGTTCACCACAAATGTTAAAGCTTGGGGCCGGCGTTTTACTCAAATGCAGTCCTTACTCACCTAAAGCAGTGTACAAATTGAAAAGTATCAGGGAATAATAGAAGATATTTGTTTTACTGATAAGGTGTATGGAGAGACATGTCTGAGAGATGATGCCTGATGAAACTGCATAAAAAAAAATGCAGGTAAATACAGACATGAAAAAGATTATCATTCATTATATAACACTTTTTAATTCAACTTGTTCAGTGAATTCCTAAAGCTAATTTGTTAAAAAAAACAAAAGTACCGGTGATACTCTTTAACTGAACAGAACAACGCTGTGAATGCCATGTCACTTGACTTCCAAGTCCTCACCTCTCATGTTTGGAGGCTGCAGGAACCTGAAAGCCAGCAGTACACCAATATTCAGCAAGACCGTCAACACGAAGGTGACTCGCGCCTGTGCACAAATCGAGGCGTACTTAGTCAGGGAGCAATGGGATGAACAGAAAGCCACAGAATATGAATGCAGACAATTTCACAGGCTAAACTACAGCAAAAGCAACACTTTGGTGGGGAGCATTAAGCATAAATTCATTGCGGAGTACACAGATGCAGTCAATGTTAATAAATTGCCCAAGCCGCATGCATTAATGTTTCTGCTCAGTGAGTTAAAGTGGTAACATATGGCATGAGGCAGTACCAATATGTAGTGGTCAGTCAGCAGGATAAAGGATTGTAGGAAGCCAAAGCTTAGAGAGAAGCTGTCTTCTAGCGTGAACTGCTGCTCATACACCACAAACCGGCCAGCGGAGTCCTGTGATTAGGACAGAGAGAGATTCACACCATAATTTTAATCATTAGAAGTTGTTTATTTGCTGCATGACTTGATAAGTATGTATGGTAGAAATGTTACCTCAATTTTGACCATGATGGAATGCAGTCCAGTGCTATACAAAGAGGGGTTCCAGGGTAGGACATACAGGGGGCCCCCAACTGAGTAACCCTCCCCCAGAGCATGTCCATCCACACTGATATGTACTGCTGTGATCTGAGCCTCAGAAAATGCTAGAACTCTGACAGTTACAGCAGGGGAGATAAAAGCAGGTTAATGTTCACGCCGTAGGGTCTTCGCATCAAGCGTGTGGCAGATGGTGAGTTTTGCGGAAGAGGGACTACGTGGAGTCTTACTCAAGGGAATGCAGCAAGTGGGTAGGATTTTGGGGCATTACGGGGTTAATGGATGGAACCTAAAGAAAGGCACCTGATATGCGTAGAATGCCGTATGCGGCCCAGTGGCTCCACAACAGGATGTCGGTAGAGGGCTTCCTTGGGGTTGGTGATGACTCCAATAGGCCACTGCTCAAAGGTCAGGTCTGAGAAACTCAGCACGTCGTGGTCGAATGCAAGCACTCTGTACCTAAGGACGGGATGCAAATGAGACCCGATAGAAACGCACACATCTGAGCATGTTCTCTGACCCGCTCTCACCTGCGGTTATCCATCCAGTCTCCCAGCTCCAATTCCAGGGTGCCTTGATGGTGTCGGCTATGGAGAACAGGCATCAGACCTCCCAGGGTGTGCAGATGTCCACATAAGTAGGCCACTGCTGAACTGCGCAAAGACAAAACATGCATCATTTCCCGATAATTATCCACCCAACAGAGTCTTATGGAGCTTCAGATGGCCCCTGAAGGTTAATTCAACATAAATGAAGATGTGAGCAGTTGAAAAAGAACTTCACCTCATTAGCTCTCGGATTCCGGGAGAGGAAGAGATTATGGTGGATGTGGTGTAATGTCCAAACCAGATGGTCTGGTTACTGTCCTGGCTCTCTAGTTTGAGCATGGCCAATGTATCCATCTGAGTCTAAGAAACGTTTTAATACATTTGTTGTGATTCACATACTTCTTTTTGATTTAGTTTCTAATCATTAACCACAAAATATAAAGTTTAAATGAATTCTACAAAGTCTGTAACAAGCTTCTCTGACTTGTTGCTCAAGAGTCCTGAAGAACAGCCTACCTGGTCAAGAATGCCGAAGAAGTTGTAAGGGCGTTTAGGGCCTGGGGTGAGCGTTGCATCTGCACAGATGAATGAATAATTTCCAAAGGGTGTCCTATGAACATAGTGGAAGGAACCTGCCTGTCGAGTGGCAGAGTACTTCCTGAGATCAAAAACAGAACCAACACACGCTATGGTAGAGAATCATACATAGCAAATGACTACAAGTCACATGATTTATCTAATAAAAATGAAACAGGAGTTTACACTGACCTGTAGTAATTATTTACACTGTCCAGTGAAATTATATTGAATGAGTCTGGCAAAATACAGATACAACGTTAAGAAAAAAAGTCTTAGTCATGAAACTTTTCCTTATTACACTGGCATTGCACACAGGCATTTACAGCAATTTTTTTTACTGGGATTCGCTGCAACTGGGATTGTTCAAATTTTCATTAGCTCAAAACCCCACGGTGGATCTTCCAGTAACACTGGAATGCATAGATAGTGTGTGAGTAGAGAAAAAATTGGGTGTCAGGTTAAATAGCTATCAGAATTAAATGGAGAAATGAACAATGACCCCAGACTGTACCTTAGCAACAAACTCATATAATCTGTAACTTCATACGCTTAGTCACTCCCAATCTGAAACCCACCATCCCAGGTGGATCAATCATTTAAAATGTTTTCATGTTTGATGGGCACTTTGAAATAAAAAAGTGGTCATGAAACTAAATAGTGTGCCATCTGAGGAATACCCTCAGGTTATTTATTGTTTTACTCTTGTTTCCTACCACCTCATACTCCTACTGATAATACAGTGGATCTTCCCATATAGACTCCATATCACCAAGACTGGAAACACTTTACATTCAATGTAGTGACAATTTACTGGGTGCCAGTAGTGGGGGGGGGGATGCAAGAAGGGAGATGGTCACCATGGTTCCCACGGATGTCAATCCACTTTGTCTGTTCCAGCACACGTGAACTCTTAAGGACATTATGATAGGCCTGCCACTCCACTTCATGCTGTAAGGAGCCAATCTTGCTCTCTGTTTTAGCATCGGTGAGGTCTCCTGAAGCATGCATACACAAAGACACCAATCAGAGTGAGTCATCCTGCAGGGAGGGAGGACTCAATGAAACCACACCTGATAAGGTTGCCTTGGATACAGAATAGGAGGTGCACCATTCACAATTGAAAACTGGTAGTGGTACACTCAAAGCTCTTTGAGATGACTCAATTCATGTTTGTTGTATAGAGCATTAAATACTCATATTTCCATTAATTTTAAGAATTGTCCTTCTAACCCTGCTACATTCTTACAGAAGCCAAAATACTCCACAGTGCTGCCTTCAATGAACAGAAAATCGTATCCCTACATAGACTTGCAAAACAATTTTGTAGAAAGTTTTAAACTACCTGTAACCAGAACCAGGGCTGGTTTTATGACACCAATTGTATCCGTGCAGAACTTTTTGAAATCTGGAACACGCCTTGGGTCACGGAAGCGACTGATGTGAATGTCCGAGACCTGTGATATTGGATTTAAATAGTTTAAATATATTAAAATACATTCAGTATATTAATGAATGCTATACACGTCCAGTAAACTGGTACACCTGAGTACTGCAGGGTTGCCAACTTTGGTCAGCTGGCTGGCGTGAGATTTTAAATTCGAGACAAGTCTGCACATGCATTTATATGTAAGAGTTTTATGACCTTGTAAATAGTCTATAGGGTTTGCAACCTACCCCACCGGTTTTGATGTGGCTAATTTTAGGTTTATAATTGAATAATATAGATTTGAAATACAGATTTGCAGTAAGATTTCTTGCGAGAGCGTGAGAGTCTGAAAGCGTGAGTGTCACGCCAGATGCGTGAGAGTTGGCAACCCTGATATTATGTGTCTGGTAAATTAGAACTACTTAAAGCCAAAAGGGTTACTGCCACCTTAACAAAAATTCCTGTTCGTCTGCTCACTGTTTTGAAACCAATTCAAACGTCAGGGTGAAAGCGGTAAAACGACATGTCTAACGACAGCGACTCACATAATTTGAAATAAAGCGCTCACTTGCACAAACCAAAATATATTATCCAGCTGCCCGCCGGGATACGGTGGGGCGTTGTTCCAGCCTCCTTCCCCGGCACTAGAGTTTGATTTCCCGACGCTCCGTTTGGGATGCCATGCAGTATTATAGCTTTCCAAAACCCAGGAAGTCAGATAGGCGAACACCAGCCCCGCCATAACAAAAGCGCCAAAAAGCCGCAGCATCTTGCCTAAGAAACGAGAGGAGAAGAAAGGACGAGACCACGAAGCGCCACTGCCAGTTACCGGCGCCATTCGATTAAGCAAAATCAACCATGGTTTGCATTTGGTCTTGCCCTACTGCCCAAGCAGATGTACAGCGTCAGCAGCCGAAGGAGCTTCCGGCTTCCGGCCAGAATGAATCGTATTTCCGCTTCACTGACATTTAAAGAAATAGAACACGCACGCGCTTTCCTTTCTCCCACGAATGTTCGAGTTTGTTGAGGAGAAATGAATGTTACACCGAAATACTCCAGCAATTACATACACAAAAGTATGTAGTTTGGATATCATTTGCCATTTATATTCAAGTAGGCTATATGTTTATGTGGTATTTGCATTTCTGTTTATTGGTTTGATGCTTTCTATTATCGATTATATTAACTAAACTATTTTGCCGTTTTTCTGCTGCAGTGTATTAAGCGTAACAGGATCAAGTCAACATTTTAGTGTTTTAAATGCTTTTAAACTGTCATTATCTCTGTGTTGCAATGGTCTTCATTGTTTTTGTTTGTTTATTGTATTTTTTTGCAACCAGTCATGTAATTGCTTTCTCTCTAGTGTCTCTAAAGCTCACATACATCTTGAAATATTTACTCTGTGTTCCTTCTGCTGTCTCCACTGCTTGCATACATGATACCATATTCCACCTAATTTTGTTCAATTTGTTATGCCAAAAAGCAGCCAAGTCTTCCATTCTAACCAACAAACTAATAAATGGGCTAAATTCATTTTATACTTCATTGACTGATTTTTCTGGACAATTTCCTGTGTCTTATTTTGTGCAGTCATCACATGCCAGATGGCACTGAATCATTGGGTGTGTCCCTGGTAGCACTGCTTTTTCAAATTTACAGGATTGGAGGTTTAAATTCTACCCTTGCATGCTCTGTGTATTTCAGGGGTTCCCTCCAGGTGCCCCAGTTTCCAACTGCAGTGGTAACAATGGATCACAGTCTCATCCAGACTCTACTCCTGCTATGTGCTCTACGCTGCCTGAATTGTAAATGCAACATTTATTCTATGTTTACTCTGGGCCAGTTTGGTGAGCGTCAGATTCAGTTAATTCAATAAAAATTCTATAAAAATTCTCTTATTTTTAGACTAGACACTCACCATGGCCCAGTACTACATAAGTAGTTTGGAAAATGGGTAGATTGACTGGGCAATGTCGATTAGGTTACTAAATATTACTTGTTTTTTGCAACATATATTTAACAGATGCTTTTATCCAGATGGATGAAAAAGTGAGACATAAAGCATGCTACAAACATGCTGTCATGGAGTTCACTAGGCGTAAGTGCAGCTAGGCTGAGCTTCCAATGTATGCCCAGGTAGAAGTGTAAGCAGTATTAGAGCAAGAGCTACACAACATCTTCCAAACAAAACAAGAAACGGATTAGACTACTATTAAATTAGCAGAAAGTGCATCACTAAGAGCGCTGACGGAACACGGGGTAGTAACCGGCTAGTAAAGGTGTTCCTGGAACAGATGAGGCTTGAGACATTTCTGATTCTGATGACCAGATTCGGTTCGGCAGCTCATTCCACCAACGGGGAACCACACGTGAGAAACGTCTGGAGTGTCACTTCTCACATGGTGCAGGGAACTCCGAGCGGCTTTGGATCACTGAGCAAAGAGGTCGAGAGGGAACAGAGGTCTTAAGGAGCCTTTTATTATGGAAATATATAGCGGATGATTAGAATAGGGCAACTATTGATACTGACTGTATCTTACCTGTCTATTCTCATGTCTTAATCCATGACACAGACAAAGAAGAAAGTAAAGCCAAGAACATCAATAAAGATAAAAGAAGTACCTGTCATGGGGCATCCATGCATTTTCTATACCCACTTGTCCTATGTCCTATGTCTTAGCGGTCCTATCCTGTGCACAATTTGGCAACTCTAATTCAGCTTAGCATGTTTTTACACTGTGAGAAGAAGCCAAAGGAAGCCCCTATGATGACATGTAGAAAACATGCCAACTCCACACACTGAGACCCTGGGCAAAGACTTGAAATCTGTTCCCAGAGGTGAGAGAGAACACCGCTGGCCACTGCGCCAACCTCCTATGGAACATATTAGTGCTGATGTTACTAAGTGGCTTTAAAAAAAATTATGTTATTAAAATTTGTTTATTCTGTTATTAATGCGTATACATCAAAATATCACTTTGCAAAAAACATGCAATAAAAATTGAGGCTGTTTGCATCATTTGTCACACTCAAAATTAAAATGAACAAATGCAATAGCTAATTCTAATTCAAAATGCATCAGACTAAAGAAAATATGTCTGTTTTGTCTGTTTTGGATTATCAGAAATACGCACTACAAAATAGGCCTATTTCATACTGTACAACTATACATACTTCAAGTGAGATCATTTCAAGGATTCGCTTGCTAGTGAGGCCTCGTGAAGGATTATTACGTGCCTAAAATATAACCATATTACAACCCAGCTTTCATTCGCCACCGTTTGTACGTCGACGCGTGCGAGGAACCACCGAAACACACTCCATTGCCCATTACTCGGAGATCACCGTGCAAAGGCGCGGGCATGTTGTTGATACACATGTGCACTAGCGAATGGGAGTGCGCGTTCGTCGAGCGTGCTGTTGCGAGGGGCTAAAGCGTTGTGAACGAGCGCGCATGCAGGCTCTCTCGAGTAGTCACGTCACAGAGCTGCAGCGGGCGAGAGATGCTGAGGTGACAGAAGGAGAAAAGGGACGATTTTGTAGCCAATCATTTTTATATTCTCGCTTTATGACAAATGCCGGCGTGAACAATTTGGACGTCGTCTGCGAAGCCGCCACCCTGTAGAGACCGTATATGTTCATAATGGGATTAAAGAAGGCGCCTCGGTCTTTAATTAAGATACACATAAGGGATTCCTTTTAACCACACCCGGCTCCTTCTGGATCAAGGATTGGCGATACTAAGGTAGGGATACTACGCGATTTGGGTAGTGCATAGCATCAAAGAAACAAACATGGTTCCGCATACGAAACCGGCGATGGCCAGCAGCATTTTTGAACTGGCATATTTTGGTAGCGTGACGTTGCCAAGGTCGTCATGTGGAGGTAGCTGGTTTCATGTCTCTGTGCGGGTTTTTTTTCCCATGATTTGCAAGCCGTAACCTATGGCAGCTAGTGTGCTTATAAACGCGATCCAGTGCTGTAAATCTGAGGAGGTGGATACCCGGGCCAGTAATAAAACACAAGCTTTAAGTGTGGTGTCCAGAAGCGTAGTATCGGGCCCATTCAATAGGCGTCTGTGTGCTGTCTAATTACCGGCGTGACATTTGCGCGTGAATTAAGGTAAATGCTGTTGCTTTGTTATCTGAGCGATATGTTGAGCTCATGTTTTCTAACTGTGGAACCAAATCATTGACATACTAATAAAAGAGTGCGCCTGGTTTTCAATAAAGCAGTTACGATGAACGGCAGCGGCGTAAGGCAGCAAGCTGTTTAATTACTATTTATTTATGGGCAGGTATTCCGTATTAATCTTAGGCGGTAAGAACATAAGAACATAAGAAATTTACAAACGAGAGGAGGCCATTCGGCCCATCAAGCTCGTTTGGGGAGAAC